>OX442362.1:4158971-4366471 GCA_949357725.1 Hyperoplus immaculatus
GAGGAGAGAGAGAGAGAGAGAGAGAGAGAGAGAGAGAGAGAGAGAGAGAGAGAGAGAGAGAGATAGAGGAGAGAGAAGAGAGAGAGAGAGAGAGAGAGAGAGAGAGAGAGAGAGAAGAGAGAAGAGGAGGGAGAGAGAGAGAGAGAGGAGAGAGAGAGAGAGAGGAGACGAGAGAGAGAGAGAGAGAGAGAGTGTGTGTGTGTGTGTTTTGCTTCTGGCTTATAGACGAGCATCCTTATTCACAGATGCTCGGCAGCCATGTGGTTTTGAGATCCTTTGAATAAAAAATTTAACTGGATTTTTTTTTTTTTAAATCTGTCTGATATCTCTTGTGTAGGCCTGTATCAAACTATGTTTCTGCGTCCCTGTGGGTGTGCAACATTTGTCAAAGATTTTGCTTTACATATTAGGAGTGTGAAATACACCCTTTCTTATGATGTTTACTTTGCTGGACTAGCCAAAAATATTCCAATAACGAGGACCATGTCCCCCAACAAAGGGATGAATGATTAGATTGAGTACGAAATGGGTAAGGAAAGTGGCTTTTAGCTCAAGATGGTTATAATGAACCCTCACTGGTCCACAGTCCAATTACACTTGGGCTAAAACAGTACAACAAAACAGTAAAATAAAAACAGTCAATTAAACTATTAGATCATAGTCAAACAAAGAATCAACAATTTGTATCTGCAAAGTCATTTGTCAAAACAAAAATGTCAAACATTTTCTAATTCCAGCTTCAAACATGAGTGCATTTTCTGAACTTTCTTCCACTGCTATAGGAGTGTGTTAAGGCATTTTACCGCAATTGTCTGGCATGTTGTAAACCCAATGAAAGATTGATAATGAAAATTACCAAATGCTGTAGCTTTTCAAACAGACAAAAATAGCTTAAATAAAAAGTACTATCAGCTATTCCTTTGAGAGAACAAAATCCAAGCCGAAATTCATAGAAAGTCAATTCTGTTTTAACTTGGCTCTAGGTTTTTTTCCTAAACGCCTGCATGTGTGACTCCTGATGGGACATGGACCTTAAACGACCAAAGGGATGTGGTCTCCTCGGGATATTGGATACGCTCCACTTGCTCTCAACAAGGGCCGATGAGAGAAGACACCGGCAGAAAGAGTAGTGACACTGTCCAATCTGGCCAGTCCATTATGGAAAGGCACAGGGGGAAAGTAATGGGACCAAATCTTAAGTCCTTGCTCAGAAAAGAAGCACGCACTGAAAATACTTTTCCCAACTGCCTGGAGAGCTCAATGTAAAAGGTCTTTGGTGAAGAGGGCAACTAGAAGAAAATTGTGAAAAAAGGGCATCTGATTTGCCTTCTTCTTGTGCACATAGTAGGCACGCAAGCATTTAGATTTGCCCTACAAGCACATAATGTCAACTGAATGGAAAAAGGACCCAGTTTAGAAGTAATGGGTGTGGGGGGGTTAGTAATGGAATTAAATACTCTGGTCACTTTCGGTGCCATTCAAGTGCTGGGTTCCAAAGTCAAAGTGAAGTGAATTAATAATTAAAGCTGTTCTTTGTGGCCTTTTCTTTGTGCGTATTTGGCGACTGCTGTAGTGTAATGATTGGTCTAGAACTGTTCATTACATCTCAGACTGTGACCCAGCAGCTCCAAGAAGGAGTAAGGAAAATAAGTTCTTAACGCATTCCCAGTATTTTAAGATGCCCTTTGTAAAAAAAACGAACACTAAAAAGATTTAAATTATAAGAAGAGAGTAAATAAAATGGTGCCCTGTAAACATCACAAGAAAGAGCTGTTCAAGTTGGACAACAACAAAGCTATTTAACCCTCCTGTTATGTTCATTTGTCAGGAACAGCAATGCTGTTCCGGGTCAATTTGACCCGGGGCATGTTTAAATCTCCAAAAGATGTCCTAAACCAAAAAGAATCCTAACAAGCAGTGTGCACATGTCATTACCAACTCCATTACTAACTATTCTATCAATATTTAGTGCAATGTGGTGTTCCTTACCTCTAACAGGTAATGGTTCAATAAGGATAATACACTCGTTTTTCATTACAAAAATACTACTTTTTTTGTAATGTTTGACCACTTTATTACTTTTGAAACACTGGAGACAATGTGAAAAGTCTCCAGAGACATTGTGGCATGAAATATAGCCCTGCCTGTCTCTGCATCCCACATACTGGCTGTCGATTCATCCTTCGACCCCAGCCAGGATGAGCAGCCCCATATACGCATCTAAATGTGTTTTGTCCAGCTCCTTCCACTTTTCCCCAAAAACACACCTCCCTTCTAGATTAGTCATTTCCAGAATGATTTTCTGTATTGAATCTGGCATGACCAGCTCTAAAGCTGACTTGATGTCAGTGCCATCCTAGTGGGCCCTGGCACTGTCTTTAAGGTGAAACTCGAAAAATTAGAATATGCAAAAGTTCAATTATTTCAGTAATTTGACTCAAAAGGTGAAACTAATATAGTATATAGACCCATTACATGAAAGGTGAGATATTCAAAGCCTTTATTTGTTATAATTTAGATTATTATGGTTTACACAGCTTAAGAAAACTCCAAATTTAAAATCTCAGAAAATTTTAATATTACATGAAATCAATAAAAAAGGGATTTTTAATACAGAAATATCAGCCCTCTATAAAGTATAATCATGCATGTGTACTCAGTACTTGGTTTGGGTCCATTCTGCATGACTTCTTGCCTTAAATCCAATTCATTTTCAATGATATTCTAATTATATGAGTTTCACCTGTATGTATTCTGCAGACGCATATTTGGGGATGAATTTCACAATTTGTTGACATGAATGTCTTGCTTGGAGGAATAGGAATAGCAATTCCCTCATCTGGTTCAAAATCAGAATCATTAGAATCAGAATTTAGTTCAAGATACATCCTCCTCTATTTCACTAGCATGATCAATGATGACTTCCAGAGCCTCCTGGATTGTCATCCTTTTGTTTCTGCTACTCATTTTGTAAAGGTCTGCCTGACAGAGTTTAATGTTGGTAGGCCTCCCATGCAGAGAATATTTTATATGTGTTGCCCCTTCCCTGTTGAGTGTCCACTGAATGTGGGTGGAGTTTTCCCAAGGGAACATAAATGGTTCCCGTCAAAAGTCATAACACTTGCAACTTGTGTGTGTGTGCGTGTGTGCGCGTGTGTATGTGTGTGCGTGTGTGAGATTTGGGTGAAATATGTCTCACAGTTGTAAAGAAAGAAACAGTCTTACATTTCTGACACCCTTTCACCTCCAGTTTTACTGCTGGGTCAAATTGACCCGAACAGTATCTATGTGATATAAACATGCAGGGGGTGGTTGCAAATGTGTGAGATGAAATATTTTCATATTATATGTTGATTACCCTAATTAAGGCAAGCAGAAGAAGTTTCATACTGAAAAAATAATTTTAACTATTTTTCCTAGATCTTCAAACTTTGAAGTGGGTCAATTTGACCCGGAACATAACAGGAGGGTTAATGCTCATTAATCTATCGCAGAAGAGAACACAACATCTTTACACTATGTTGTTTGGACAAGTATCATGCACAGTTTGCCATTTGCCAACAATGTAAAAGAGCCAGTGCCTTCTTCTAATGCATAAGGTAAGCATTAGCATCAGCAGTGAAGGACTGCATTTTAAAAAGGTCATGTCCGTGGTAAGGTTGTTTGGAGTAGTTTCACTGTAGGGGAAGGTGGGGTGATTTGTGCAACTTTTCACTCAAAGTGATTTTAAAGTGAGGCCTTGACAGTTATGTCTCCAACTCAAATATGTACATATATTTCAGGATGTTGTGCATCCCTGGCAATAAAAACTTTGGATCTGGAATAAACTGTTTAAGAAATATAGCTTTCGGAAAAAAAGTTGTCTTGTGGCACAACTTGCCCCCGGTGTGGTGTAAGCACAAATCACCCCACGTAGTGGGGTGATTTGTGCGTCATTGTGTCACAATGACAAAGTCACCATCATCATCTTTCTGGCCATCTGAACTCTCATCAGTGGTGTCGTTAAGTGGAATTGAGATGTCACTCTCTTCTGAGCTACTGTAGACAATCACTTTCTTTTGGTGACCAGCGTATACAGCCATGCCACTGGCACAACTCTCAGAAATGTACTTTGCACTAGTTGCTCCGTGCTTGTGGAACCAACTGCCACCTGACAAATGTGATTCCCCCTACATTTCTGCCTTTAAATCAAGGCTCAAAACCCATATGTACACCCTGGTGTTTCCTCCCCATTAACCTCTGCACTACTTACTTACCTCTGCACTACTATCTGTGTTTATGTGGATGTATGGGCTTTACGTCTTTTATTTTGGTTATTGTTATTTTACCTTCATTGTTTACCTACTGAATGCACTATGTACAGCACTTTGGACAGTGCAAACTGTCATAAATGTGCTTTTATAAATACATTTTACTTACTTACTTACTTATAACTCACCCAGGCCCTTGCGCACAAATCACCCCATCCCCAGAATTTTGGATAATAGGCATGATGCAGCAATTTAGGGTTGACATTGTGCTAACTATATAGACTCAAAGTGTAGCATACCAAAGCACTAAAACATGTGTCAAATGTTTTCAAACGTGTCTATAATTGTTCAGACACAATAATCAAAAAACCTTGATCATGGAAATGTTACTTTCTTTAAAACACAGTTTTTTGAGCTTAAATGTGCTTATATCTTATTCCTTGTGTCTCCCTTCTTTACAGGATGAGTCAAATGGATGGCTCTTCTTAAATATGTGGTCACATTTCCAATTTCTTCCACGGTTTTCTAGAAACAAGGGGTTTTGCGACTTCCAAAATGCACAAATCACCCCACCTTCCCCTATTTATCCCTTGAGCTTGGTTTAATTGGTCAAGTGACAATAATGCCATTGGATTAATTAACACAGCAAGACGCTTGCAACTGCAACCTCAGTGCTTAATTAGAAGAAGCTGCTGCATACCCAAAACATGTTAGGGGATAGACAAATTCATAACTTAGTCTAGACGTAAAGCTATAATTATGTAAAATCAAATTTAGCGGTTAATTTAGGAAACATCGACTACACGGCAATATGTTATTTAATCACATGAATTCAAATTTTTAATGAATTTACAGATCTCACAATTATGGCCAATATGCTCACCATTTCATGTTACACATAATAATTAATTTCATTGACTGTCATTTGCAACTTCATATTTTAACTTGCAATTATCAGTATTTCTTATTCAAACATCGAATAAACTTGATTCACAGAGATTTAACAGAGCAAATATTTGACTTACGTTTGTCAGCGGACCAGATAAACTGTAGTTAGAAACTGTATAATAGAGGAAAGAGTTGATCTGTAAATGGTGTTAACATATCTACTGTGTGCTGGCTATTGTTTGCTAACCTGTTTGAACATTACACACTGGTAATACAGCATGCAGAGACTCAACTCTCAGCTTGTTTTGACATTTCAGTACCCCAAAATCAATGTATGCAGCTTTAAAAGGACATAATTTGCATTTGTCTGGGAAACGTTAGCATTCCAAATGAAACATGATACGAGACTTAAACATGCAGTGTATAGGTCTTATCTTTTTGAAATGTGTTTTTCCTTGTGAGTGCATCTACACTCAACAAAAATATAAACGCAACACTTTTGTTTTTGCTCCCATTTTTCATGAGATGGACTTAAAGATCTAAAATTCATTCCAGATACACAATTGTACCATTTCTCTCAAACATTGTTCACAAATCTGTCTAAATGTGTGATAGTGAGCACTTCTGCTTTGCTGAGATAATCCATCCCACCTCACAGGTGTGCCACATCAAGATGCTGATCTGACATCATGATTAGTGCACAGGTGTGCCTTAGACTGTCCACAATAAAAGGCCACCCTGAAATGTGCAGTTTTGTCTCACAGCAAAATGCCACAGATGCCACAAGCATTGAGGGAGCGTGCAATTGGCATGCTGACAGCAGGAATGTCAACCAGATCTGTTGCTCGTGCATTGAATGTTCATTTCTCCACCATAAGCCGTCTCCAGCAACTTCGCACAGCCATTGAAGAGGAGTGGACCAACATTCCACAGGCCACAATTGACAATCTGATAAACTCTATGCGAAGAAGATGTGTTGCAGTGCATGAGGCAAATGGTGGTCACACCAGATACTGACTGGTTCTGAGTCCCCAGACCCCCAATAAAGCAAAAAAAAGCACATTTCAGAGTGGCCTTTTATTGTGGATAGTCTAAGGCACTCCTGTGCACTAATCATGATGTCAGATCAGCATCTTGATGTGGCACACCTGTGAGGTGGGATGGATTATCTCAGCAAAGCAGAAGTGCTCACTATCACACATTTAGACAGATTTGTGAACAATGTTTGAGAGAAATGGTACAATTGTGTATCTGGAATGAATTTTAGATCTTTAAGTCCATCTCATGAAAAATGGGAGCAAAAACAAAAGTGCTGCGTTTATATTTTTGTTGAGTGTATATACCCTCTGTGTACATAGAGTTGTGGATAACAATAACGCCAACAAACCCGTGAAATAAAGCATGAAAGGCAGAGGACTGACTCACAACAACGTTTAAGCATCGCATCCCACACAAGTTCAACATTATCTACAATACAGACAAACAGAACGTATCTGCTGCACAACGGGGGATGCTTTGCCAAATGCAATTACATAAGAAGAACAAACAATAACAGTCTCGGTTTAACAAACTTCTCTCATGTTCGAAGTTTGATAAGAAAAGGTTGTGGATATGCCAGACGGCAAGATTTGTTGTGCCTCCAATCTGTCGCCGGAAATAATGTATTGAGGAACAACTACCGCAATGAAACGTGGTCGTAATTTAATTTCCCTTCCACTGACACGCTCTTAGTGGCTCCCTCTGAACAGCTCTCCTGTCCAACATGCATGTGATTGAGAGGGGGGCATGATTAGGACACCGCATCGCCATCTATTAAAAAAAAAAATTAAACTTGCACTTTCCCCGGCTGAACTCAAAATGAAAAGCTAATTGCATCCTCATCAAAATCCCAGACAGCTGCATTAAGTGCAGTCACTAGAGAAAGTCCATTTGCGGCTTTGTCTCTTGTCAACTGAGACAAATATTTACCGAGCTCTGACACTTTCAGTTACAGACCGCAATATGGGGGGAATAAACAAAAAGATTAAGTGTCTTCCCGGTGAGCCTAGAGCTGTCACTTAACTGAAGTCACAGAGAAGATGAATGATAAATAGTTAAGTGGAACATGGCAGAATGCAGAATTTTCTATACTGAGTGAAGGACCAGCACAAGAGAACCCCTTTGTCATTCTCCCACACCCCGCACCATCTGAATTTTTTTGAGTATTTAATAAAGAGCCGAGTTATCTTCGTCTTTACACCGTTTACTCCATCTCTGTACATGTTTATCAATGGGGTGTCGGAGTGAATGAAAATACCATCAAATCATGGGCAGGAGATGATGCAAACAAGATGCCAGATATCATCAGAGGGCATGGTTGGTGGAGCTCCACTGCAAATCCATTCAGCAACAGAAAAAAAGAAGGAAGCAGACATCCATATTGAGTTTTGTGTTTAGCTCCGTCGCTACAGGCTTGTAATTCAAAGCTTGTGTGATAAATCTTGCCCTTATTCACCCATTTAAAGATCCATTCCTGTCTCGGAGCCAGAGCTAAATAGTGTATGATCAGAAATGTAACCTTATTATACAGTAAAAGCCAAAAAAAAGACTGGAAGGAGGGTGGCAATGTTGATGATTAATGGGACTTGGAAGTCATGCACGTAGCGCTGTATCATCAGTAGGCGTGGGAACTGAACCGCAAGACTTGCAGAGTACCAACAGAAACGGGTCCGTAGCAGAGTATAGAAAATATCGAATGGCCTGTACTAGAAAATTAAACAATGATGCATTTGAGAATTTTGTTAAAAAAAAATTAGATTTGTAGAAAAAACATGAATATATGCCTCAAAGTAAGGTATTTTTAAAAACTGTTCCGCTCTAAACTAGGAAAACCATTTATATATGGAGCCGCATGTTGTGCCACAAAGTTAGATACAATCTACAAACAAAGGCTGGGTTTTTGTTGTCCACCGGGGAGCAGCAGAAACAAACTGAAAGTACAACACTGACATATTATCACCTTTTAAATAAGTAAGCAAACAATTTCCTATTCACACATCCAGCAGATACAAAGCAACATTAGCATTCATTTGGAGTCCTGCTTCTTCACACCGGGTAAATACATATCCAATATTAACTCCCTATTTCAGTTTATTAAGGACTCTTTTAATTCCTGAGGGAAATATCTGGCTTTCAGATTCTATGGTTCACTATGTTCAACTGCTAGTCACAATCTGTGTCTGTCTCAGTTTATAGATGTATTTTACTGAAAACATCAGCCTACTGGGGCTGTCAAGTGACTCCATTCACATAGACGTAGTAACTTTAAATGCCAATGTATGCTCCAGTATGAATAAACTAAAAGAGGCCTAACCAAAACCAAGAAAAACATGCCTAGACCAAAAGTGTGTGGACTTGCAAAACTGAAGTGCAATGTTTTATATCATAAGCTTTCAGAGATCTATACAATTCTCCCAAAATGGCAAAAGTTAGGACACCCTACACTTTCAAATACAAGTATCCTACATTCAGTCTCAGCACCATATTATTTAACAGATATTATAATTCAGTGAGTTGCTCAGTGCTGGTAAGTTCAGCTTAAAGACAGTCTTTTTTTATTTTTAAATGAGAACTTCAATACATTTTCTATGCGGTAACCCAGCCAAACCCACGGATTCTTTAAAAAGATATTCATGAGTCAAGAAAACCACACTAAACTTTTTCAATCCTTAATCCTTTCTTTAACCAAAGGCAGCACACTCCCAAATACTTCCTACCTGCCAGCTTTTGAGTGTAGGTGAGCAAATAATTCACAAGACTGTTCTTAAACACAGAGCCACTCTGAGAAGATTAGCCAATATGGCTGTGAATGAGAGATAAGTGCCCCCAAGACATGAGGAATTAGTCTACAAAGTTCTCGCAGAGTCCCAGAGGGTTGACCTGCAGCTGAAAATGCTACCAGCTACGGCTGATCAAAGACGCTATAGCTGATGACTACGCTGTACTTGGCAGTCAATTTTAACATAACCAAAAAGAGGTGTTGAGGTCTTGTCTATGAATGTTCTTCCTGAATTGCCTTACATGACATGTGAAATCTTTGCATGTTCACAGCAATGCAGCCCCGGGGACAAATTAGCCAGACATGGTTCAGTCTTAATCCTGAGGCTATAGGTGGAGGTTTTCTGCGGGCTGATTTGTATGCTGCTACACACACTACCTTTGTGGAAGCACGGTGATGGGAAAATCTACCTGAAGTCGACAACATGGGTGCCTCCAATTCAAACTGACAAAATAAAGCAAATACGGGACACCTGCTGTGCGATAAGCAGCTAAAGCCAGGAGGAAGATTTTCAGCCGATTACAAGCAGAATCAATGATAATGTTAATATATCTATTTTGATATCAAACACTTAACAAAATGAAAGAGGAAGGTGGTTAAAAAACTTTCCAACCAAACAATGATAAGTGCAGCGACGGACCCTTTTTATTACAAAGAGGCCCCGAGCAAGCAAACTGGCATCATTTGTCCGACAGATAAGACAACAGTCCTTCTTTTCCACACCTCAAGTAATCAAACGCTGTGTTATCCAACAATCACTGCACAGCACTATTTCCTTTGGAAGTCAGCACACTCAATTATGGTAGAAGGCGGAGGCATAAAACATAATACATCATTCCAAAATAGAAAATCGACTAACATTTTCGCAAGTCAATAGTTTTCAACACCAGTGTGCGATGCAGTTATTATTCCAAATACAAGTTATTTTACCCCAACAGATGCATATGTCACACTCTTTACCACTGCACCTTCACAGCATGACGAAAACTTTTTTCAATAGCATAGCGACTAAAGTGTCAAACTTAGCAAACCTTAGATGACATGTACGAGTGCTCCGCTGTTCACCCATGTTCTGCTATTCACAGCAATGCCACCGTTTTCCTAATACCCAATAGAATCGGTGCACTGTAATTTGTCAAGGAATGAATATCTCTTGTAAAACTTTCTGTAACAAGGGGGAATGGGGAATATGAAACAGACAAGCCTCATAAATATGCAATGGATGTTCTTAGCAGTGACTCTCCCTCTGTTTTGTCACACTGATGTGGGACGTCATTTCATATTTGATGTGGTTATATAAAGCATGATACCAATGACACCTCTGAATTTCCATAACACAAATCAGGAGGGGGTACATTCAGTAGACAATATCTGTCATTTATCAGTAAAAAAACTGCAGTCCCTTGAATAGGAATGGAGTTGAGTTTTCAGTTAATCGAAGCAGACATCCTTGCTTAAGCCTTAATCGCACTAATCGTATTTCTTAGCGTCCCAAGCAAGTAGGCTACTATTCTGCTAATGACTGATGGCTTCATTTAATAACAATTTTTCAATTGTTTCCCTGACCTGCCAACTCTTATGCACATCACAGTGACATGAGAATGGCATGAAAAACATTGCAGCCTAAAAAACAGAGACGCTAGAGTGCACTTTTGGCATTACTGACAAGTCAAGTCAAGTTAAGTCAAGTTTATGTATATAGCCCTAATATCAACAATCAGACATGTTTGCTTCAAGGGTTTCCTTTAAATTCTGACTGACAGCAGAGAGTTGGCTGTGTCAGTAAGCACAAAGGCCTGCCAGCTTTGAAATGTCACTTACCAGCACAGACACAACATTACACCGTAGTCATAGATGCATGTTTAGATGATGAATGGAAACCCCACAGTGACATATATATGAGTATATAATCTAAGCAATCATGTAATAAGCGCCAGGGTCACATCCCCTGCAATATATAAAATGTGGATAATTGTCCCACACAAAGCTTTTCAATGTCTTAACACACAATAAGATCTTCCAAAAACTGAAAGACAGCCATTTCTTCCCATCAATATTCAAAACGCACTAGATTCACTTACTTCAAGTTGGAGTAAATGTCCACCAGCAAAAGTGAAAAAAACTGAGTTTGGTCTAATGTTTAAAGATGCGTTGAGCAGTGTACCAAAGTGGTGACGCTGTTAGCTCAAGTGAAGACAATGCAGCATTTCTATATGACTGGGATGAGATGATTGCCTTATGCAGGCACGACACGAGGGACATTCACAATAACAACGGGTAGACAGTGTTGTATGATCCTTTGTTGTGTGATGTGCTGGAGGATTGAGGCTCGCTCCAACCACTGAAACTGCAAATGGACAATGAAACATGAATATCTGTATCTCCATGGAGATAATTTTTTTATTGATATAGGAGTTGGCTATGTGTGGATTGCTATCCTTCAAAACCTGCAGCTGCTTCACAATAAAGGTCTCATTGGGACACACACACACACACACACACACACACACACACACACAATAATTAATACATAGATTGTGAGATGCACTAAACTCAACTTACACATCCATCAAGATATATGAAATGGGCTGCAAACATATACAAAACTAAAAAGCCAAAAGCCACCCATTTCCATGTCCATGAACAGCCCACTGTATTGGAATCAGACAGGACACACGGGTCAGAGTGGATGTGCCTCAAGTTTTCCTGCGGCTGAGGCCCAATCCCATTACAGGCGAGGAGAGTGGAGAGGAGTACTGATTAGAGGAGGTAATATGAGCAAGTGCAGCGAATGTGACTCGAGGTAGTATAGACTACGCCGAAGATTGGAAGCAGATTCTGGTGTTTCCACTGGAGTGAGAAGTTCATTTTGTGATTGATGGAGCCGGGAAGGGAAAATAGTCCACAGTATAGGCGGATTGATGACCACAGCAGCATTGGCAGAATGAAGAACCACTGACTGCCCAGCTTGTAGGAAGTGGACCATGGCCCCGGGCTATGAGCTAATGGATCCCTTTTTACAAGTGGTGTGCACCAGCGATGTGGTTCTGAATGTGATATCATTGGAGAAAGTCAGCAGTGGATTCAGTGTAGTAGAGGTATAGGCGAGGGTGATTATGGCTGGCTGGAGATGTAGGGTTGAAAGGGAGGTTTTTTCGGTGACATCTTTGTGACCTGACTACAGCAGACAATAACATGACGATAATGTCTGAGTAGATAGATGTATGTAAAAGCAAGAACACAGAATGGGCTCGGCAAAACAGTTCCATTAGTCGAGGTAAGCGCTGACTCATACTGACCTCTTTCTTTCACATCTATCAGACCAGAGACCTTTCATCATGCTTTTCCTGCATCCCTTTCAGCATGTGTAATGACTGACAGACTTTTCAAAACAAAGACTATTCCGTTGAATAAAATCAAAAACAATCCATGAAGTATAATGGTGAGAACTAATTATTCCAGCCTGTAAGAATGAGATACAGATGTCGGTTCCAGGGTGCAATCCCATCAATTTCTTGCTTATATTAAAGAGGAGATTTACATTGCGCAATTTTTTTTTACTTAAAACTCGAGAACTTGAAATAGCTCACGAGACGTTTTTTTTTCTTCTCCTAGAACAGCATTTTCATTCCCTTTCATGTGGAACAACACTCCTCTGGGGTGGAAAATTGAAAATTTTAACAGTAGCAAATCACTGTCTCCACCAGCCTCGTCCCCCCCACCCCCTTCCTTTCCACGTCTACTGCAAGATAGTAAATTGACAAAGCAGGATGCAGAGCATAAACAACACAGCCAAACTAGCGGATTTTTTTAATGGAGAAACGCGGCAAAGCAAAACTTTAACTGACGGTGAATTGCACAACATTATACAAATCAAAATATGAAAACTGAGGCACTGCAGAAGGCCTTGCAGGGTCTATTTTCCAAGACCAAAGTTATTTAACTCGACAAATAAAAAGGTGTGGTGATATCGACTCCGTTCCTCATAAAGAAAAAAAAAACCTTGCGTGAGTGAAATATGAAGTTACAGCACAGGGACTGACACCTGGGCAGGAAACAGCTAATAACTCTCGGCCCTCTAATTTCACA
Source organism: Hyperoplus immaculatus (assembly GCA_949357725.1). Taxonomy (NCBI): domain Eukaryota; kingdom Metazoa; phylum Chordata; class Actinopteri; order Uranoscopiformes; family Ammodytidae; genus Hyperoplus; species Hyperoplus immaculatus. The sequence goes on from OX442362.1 coordinate 4,172,016, forward strand.
GGAGGTGTGAGTGAGTGAGCTGTGGACAAACATCAGTGGCGGGTAAGGATTTACTGTTGACATAAGAATCAGTCCGTACAGATGGAAAGGATCTGCGGTTTAGCCTTCCGGGATATGTGGTTTATGTCCAGTCAAGGGGTCAGTATATAGTATATTTAGTTAGAAAGAAGCAGTTAAACAGCGTATGTGAGATTTAAAAGTGTGTCAACCACAAAACTGTGGAACTTTCACAGAGGTATTTGAATGATACAACATTTAATATTAATATTTCTGCAGCAGTGGTCAGTGTGGTCAGCCTAAATAATTGAACATGTGTCAGCTGACCAGGCTGAACTCATAGGTGAGGGTGAGGAAGTAGATGTTCTAGATTTTGCAACTCAATTCATGAACCACTACACCACAAGCGCCCCCGGACATATTCCACCTTAAGAAGAACAAAAAGCAAAAATCAAATCAATCAAAATGTATTTATATAGCACCTTTCAAAGATTCAGATGTTATGCACTACTTTCTAAGTACAACATAGAGAGTAAGCAGAAATGGATATGGAGACCAATGGACGCTAAGCAAAACAAAATTAGTAGTTAAAATTCTTTATTTTACCAACTCAAAGTAGTTGAAATACTAGAGTAAACGGGTCTTATATGTTCTTCATTTGTTAAAAACAATAAAATAAAAAATATTATTCTCTTCTTACAGCTGACAACTGGGGACTATTTTTATGCACACGTACATTGTGCTCATTGAGAGTATTTGTGGCAGACGGACAGTGGGTGTGTGTTTTGGACTGACTGAAATAAACTATTGTGGACACATTCATAGAAAATAAAGGATGATGTCAACCAGTCCAACGGTGTGGATCATTGATGTGGATGCACAGCAGGATCACATCATTGTTAGTTTTTTTTTTTGGTCTTCTCGTGGGATTTGTCAACGACGACAAAAAAAATGTTAGAATCACCACCAGGCTTATCTTTTAAAAACAGCTTGGACCCACACTTTGCTGCTTTCTGAATTAAATACATAAATCAGACGATACAGCGCCCTACAGAATATAACAACAATACCAGCTGGCAGACCCACATGGAGCAGATGTAGCCAACTTGTCATTTGGGGAAATTCTTGTGTTGAAATGAGCTGTGCTGGGACCTTGGAACATTACAATCAAAGATATCTTCATTATACAGCGTGAGCACAAAGCAGAAGCAGAATGAATATCATTTGAATAGGTTTTTAGTTTAGGTTCTGCAAAAATATTGACATAAATGTGGACGCCTGGGCCGCAATGATATGGATATTTAACTTATGTAGAGTACAATATATGAAATGTATTAAACTCTCAGAGATAGCAATACTTGACAGAACACCTTTGGCAACAAACATTTTGTACTTAAATATATTAATTATTGCCTTCAGTATGGATTTAATTTACTTACATATAATGCGTTCTTACAATGACTTATAATACATATTAGATCTTAAATAATCTTGGTGAGTGCATAAGTATTATGTTAGGTCATGTTATCGAGAAATTAACTTCATTAGACCATCGTAAAACCTATGTCCTCAAATGAAATACATTTTATTTTTTGCATAAGGTGCTATAAGTTAACATTAAATTCAACTTCATCTGAATTTGTAGTGTATTTGCATTAGATCAAGACTATTTTAAAAAAAATTTTAAATCTCTTTACTAACTAATAATAGGAGGACTGTTTGAGGGACCAAACCATCTGAATATAGACACGGATTGGTTTGAGTAAAGGTTTGGGATGTGTGTAAAACAAAAGCTGCAGGTTGAGCAGTGACACCTGCTGCCATCTATAAAATATTGAGACTTAAAGTTATTAAGGCCAACGGTTTCTGTGCAATGCACCTGTTTTATGGTATAATAAAGCTCAGAACACGGTATTAAACAAGAGTGATCAATAGCAACATGGTTATATAGCCAATAGACGTGGATTTTCACAGAACAACCTGTTGGATCAATGACCCTGACGCAAAGGCATCTTAATAACAACAACAGTTCAGCAAAGAGTATCACAACCAGTGACAGCCCTTGTCTAAATACAGACAAGACTTATTTAATAACCACTAATAAGTACTAACATAATTCTTTCTTTCTGTGCTTGGGTTGTTTAAGTGATAACAAATATGACACTTGGATGTTTTTATTTCTTAAGTATTTTGTTCCTCCGGCTTCAGAGTTAATATGAGAAATCAGCAGTGAAGCACATCAAGTATCTCCGCTATTCACTTTATAGTGTGAAGTGGGTGCACCATGATTCAAGCATCTGAACAGAACATCACAAATAAAACTCGAGACGGCCTTAAAAACTAAGGATAATTCGCTTTCAAACCCCGCCTGCTCTACAAAGCCTTTCACATTTTCAAGTATGACTTTAATAAATGTGTCAGAACAAATGCAACAAGAACAGAGTCCTTTTGCTTAGTCACTCACTACATAAAAAAAAAGTATGAAATATAATGAGAATTGAAAGAACATTAGATCAATACAAATAGAACAAGACATTGGAAGTCTGGGTTTAGGATATGTAGGGCAATCGATACTAACACGGTTGAGTTGAAACACTGACCTTTGCATATCGGACACCTCTTGCATGTTGTTGTTTTTTCTGTTGGATGAACCTTGTGACTTCTCCTTTCCTTTTTCTAAGATTATTTTTTGGGCATTTTTGCTTTATTAGACAGATTGGCGAGACAGAGTTGAAATGGGGCAAAGAGAACATGCAGAGAACTGACCAGGGCGGGATTCGAACCCGGGTCTGCTGCGGGCGGGCGCCCTACCCACTGAGCTACGGGCGCCCCCTTGACTTCTCCTTTCTTGCTTCAACTTTAGTTGAATAATAACACTCTATATATTTCTATGTTCTATATTTATATATGTCATTGGGATATGCTTGAAATTGAAATAGGTTTCAGCGTGTGTTACTTTTAAAGCGAAAAATGGCAATAATGGCATTATAATGAAATTAATATTTTAGGATTTTGGACTGTTTATCAAAAACAGAAGATTCAGTGGCATCATGCTGTTGGAAATTATAATGAGAACTGTTTCAGTTTTCTGATGCAAATCATAAACCGATAATTATATATTTTTTTTAGTTATAGCCCTTGTCATCATAACATGGTAAATGTATGAAAAACAGTATATAAGAATGAAATAAATGTTCAGTGTGATTTAGATAGTTGAGCATTACATCTCATGAAAGATGACACAGGCCTCATGAAAAGTCATTTGGACATGTCAGATTAGGAAAAGTAAAGATTTAAATAAAAAAATTTTTTTAAGTCAAATGAAATATCCTCTGAAAATATCCTATTGAGTTCTGTTTTGTAAACTGCAAGATCTGTATCGGTATTTTTGTAGTCAGGACGTCATTTATGGAACTACAATTCCAAACTGCTGGAGCCTTTCCCGATAATATTGAATTATTGCCCCTCAGTCCCAGACTTGACATTGCAGAGACGCAAGGTTTCCATCTAAATGAAATCACCAATGAGCACATTCTTATTACGCCGAGACTGAGATAAAAGGAACATTAACAAAGGTCAAGCATTTATAATCAGAATCAGAATCAGAAATGACAGAGCATAAGCTGCTGTAATGAGCTTTCTATCACCATGCACTACTTTATGGTAATTACTTAAAAAATACAAGTATACAGTAAGTAATAAACTAACTAACTTGTGTATTTGTCTATTTTTCTTTTTAAATGCAACGGCTAAAATTGTCAAGTCACAGCAGCCTGTTCTGAGCCGAGTATTTTCCTCTCTGTGCTGCAGCCAGTGCTTAGGTTATTTATATGACTGATTATAAATACAGCTTGACTTAAAAAGTTGCATTGTTGGTATTTTATTTATCTTCAGCTTTTTTTATTGCCAGTGTGTGTTAATACTTTATGATGCACTTCTCAGCAGTTTCTGAGATTTTGCCTTACAAAACACATTTCTGTTTATCTTGTGTTACAGTTTCCTTAACACATTTGTTCTCTGGTCGCTAAAAATGTACTTTGAAGTGCAAGATTGGAGTGGTATTAAAGAATATCTGTTGCTATTTGTTGATTAACATTGGCTCAGCCCTCTTCCTGGAACCTTCTTCAAGCAAGAGCACACTGATTAACAAGAAAGTATTTGAGCCGCCTGACGTCCTGCCATAATCAGCATGGTGCAGTCAACATAACCACTTATCCTAATGAGGTCATTAATTAAGCAAATGAAAGCATTCATTATAAAAATGTTTCAAAGTCATACATACGATTACGCACACGACCACATACGCAGAATTCATGTGAAGTTGAGATATTCAGGCATAATGAAGAGACAGAGGCAGTTTTAAGATGTAAATAAATGTGAAAAAATGCCACAAAATCTTGTTATTTCACCCACTGAAACGGAGTCTATGCTGTAACTATTGCTGCTGCTTCCGCTATGGCGCTCTCTCATGTATTATTTTCAAGGCTTCACAACAATGTGTCTACACGCAGATGACACTAAGACAACACATGTCCCCCCACACACACACACACACCCACCCACCCACCCCCCTCTCTCCCCGCCCCATCCCTTCTTCCCCGGCTGCCAGCGAGCAGAGGGACATTAAACATGGATCAGTCAAAGTAGGCCACTGCAGCTCAAGACACCTCCAGAAAGACTCTCTTCATGCAGTTGTCTGAGCACTGAACAACATGCGCCCAAGCTGAGGGCTGCCGATTCAAGATGAAGAAATGGTGCGAGACTGCAGCCATTGTCTTGCATTTTTAAAATGTACAACCTGGTAAATGTGACCCCTTTTTCAGTTCAAATGTTACATTGTGTCGATCATCAGAATGTAGAAGAATTTGGTGGTGTGTGTGGGCAGCCAACATTTGCTTAATTTACTCTTTCATCACCAAAGTCAATCGGGTTCCACGTTGGCAAAACACTTGCATTCACTGAATGTCAGGGTTAAAAAATATATACATATACTATATCTTATCTTTATCAACAAAGCGCAATGCACATTACTTTCAAGTAGCAGACTTAATTTTTTTTTCTTGGCAAACACTGAGATTTTCTTTTAAGGCTAAAAAAAACAAGAAAAAACTTTTGCGTTGGGAGATCACATAAAGTAAAGTAACATTCATTCCCTAAGTAACTTGATGAGGGGCCAACATTTAAATGTTCTGAAAAAAAAGGTATGAGCTTCATTTACTCAAACACACACACACACACGGGCGCTCCGGTGGCGTGGTGGGTGGAGCGTGTGCCATGTTGGCTCCGGCCTTCGTTGCAGTGGTCGCGGGTTCGGGTCCAACCCGTGGACCTTTGCCTTTGCAGGTCATCCCCCCTCTCTCTCTATCTCCCCATTTCGGCACCGTATTGTCAAATAAAGCTTGAAAATCCAAAAAATTATCTTAAAAAAAAACACACACAAACACGTTGAGGAACAGCAGCCTTTTTTTTTACAATTTCTTGTACATCATAAAGTAAAACTAATAAGAATAATATCATAAACTTCCTATCTTTATAAAAGAATCAATGTGTTTTCTATCAATGAAAATGTACGGAGTAATTAATGCATTTGATGACTCCAACAGATCTCAACTTGGGAAAGACTGTCGTTTTTTTTAGGTTAAACTGTCTTTTTTTTTTCATAATCAAAACGACTTAGGTTAGACTTTCGTTTTTTTTTTGTTTTTTTTTAGGTTAGGCTGTCGGTTTTTCTTTTTTTTCCAAACAAAAAGGACATAGGTTAGACTGTCGTTTTTCTTCTTCTTTTCTTTCTTAATCAAAACGACATGGGGTAAGATTTCCATTTTTTTTTTCATAATCAAGACGACTGTGGGTTTTTTTCTTAAAGAGGACCTATGATGCTTTTTGACTTTTATGACCTATAAACGTTGTTATGATGATTTATAGTCATGCTTAACCATACTAAATTATCAAATAATGACTTACATGCATTTCGACGTATTCCCTGCTGACCGTCTGGGGTGTCTGTGCAGAGCACTAGACACTATTCTAGCCAGTCGAGAAGTCACGTGTTCAAAGCGGTTTGACGCTTTGTAATATCGTGACGTCGAATGTAACTTGGTGTCGTCACCACGCGGATGTTTCCATGTATAGCAATGCTGTCACTTCCCTGTTCGCGTCTGCCTCGCGCCCTTATAGGTCCATGCTCGCGCTTCCCGCCACTGAAAGTGTTCCGGAAGGAAGGTAACCAATCACAACGGAGTGGGGTTTGCAGGAGGGGGGGAGGGGAGCGGAGATGGCCGAAGCACAGGCGGAGGGAGCGGAGATGGCCAAAGCACACACACTCAAGTGTTGACAGGACGTGCTGGATCGCCAAAATAAGAGAAAGAGCTTCCCGAAAATCTACATAGTTTTTAGTGATGTGATTCGTGTCAGGTTGCTCTATAGCAGTGTAAAACAAGAAATTAAGACCAGAAAAGTAGTATAATAGGTCCTCTTTAACTTAGACTGTCGTTTTTTTTCATAATCAAAACGACTTAAGTTTTAGGTTAGACTGTAGTTTTTTTCTGTTTTGATTTTGTTTTCCAATCAAAAGGACATGTGGCCCCTTATTTAACGATTATTGTCATTTGTTTATAAATGAATATTTATTACATGGCACTGATCCGCTACACAAAATGTAAGTGCTCCTAGTGAAACAAAGTATTTAAATAAATGAGAGTACGCCCAGCTGAATATCACAGTGTACTGCAGGCTTAATGCTGGGGAACAAAGTCAGCACTGACAGATTGTGTCTGAATTTCACTCGAGTGGCACATCAGAGAAAGCCCTGCCCTGTTGTTAACTCCTGTTTTGTCCCAAATGGCTGTTGATAGACTGAACACACGCAAAGCAGTAAAAGTGAGTGGCAAGCACCTCTGAAAATACACCAAATCGGATACAACCCCGACATCACACACACACACACACACACACACACACACACACACACACACACACACACACACACACACACACACACTTTCTACAGGGCGCTACATCCCACCACATACTTTCAAACAGTCCCACTTGTACCAGATAATATATTCCTGCAAAAGCAAAGCAGTCCAGCTCATCAATCCAGGCGTGACTTTAATGTATAATCTCAGTTTCTTGATTTTTTTATCCCCCCCCCCTTACAGATCAGAGAGGGGAAGCTGGAGTCTTCCGATCCCAACCTGGCTTCAAAGCTCTGAGCAGTCTGGACCCTTGAGATAGGTTTCCGATTTTGCATAGCATCAGTTAGCATGTCACACTCCCTCTAGGCAAAAGCTGGAAACGTGTGTCTGTTGTGCCCGTTTAACCATGCTAAATCATATTCCACTCTTGGGGTGTTTTCCTATTTTGGTAATTAACCAATTTCCCCTTTTCTATTTGTAGCCCACCGTGCAATCCAAATCATGTTGTATTGCTTTTGGTTATGGCCAACTCCACTTGACACCCAGTGTGAGAAACAGACACACACAAGATCCTTTTTATACACATACTCAGATTGGGGAGTATTTGATACCTGTGGAGTCAAGTAAAAATTACCATGACTTCTCCGTTGGGGAGTTTTGAATTTAGAACAAGCAAGGCAATGCATTTCAAATACTTCTTTGAAAGTTCTAAAACCAAGCGATATAAAAACTGTTTTGTACCAGTTGGAGTAACATGTTTTTGACCCTGAATTTTGGTATGTATTATTTATTCATTCATTCATTGATTTTTACATAATTTTATTCGGTTTTTACTTTTCTATGTTATTCTTGCTGATCAGTTTTAAGTGTTTTTATTGGTATTTATCAGCAATTTTTTAGCATCTTGATTGGCACTGGAGCATTTTGACTGTTTTATTTATGTTATCGTCCCATTTGTGTTGTATGTGGCATCTGAAACTGTTTATAATGGAGGTCCTGCACTTTTAAACTGCAAAATCAAATGTACCTGCGGGTAAAAATTAAGTAACCTGAACCTGAACATGCATTATCTCTGAAATAATTTTCCTAGATGTGTCAACGATTATCTTTAAATATAGGTTTTGAGTAAAAAAATGCAACACTGCAACACATTTGTTTGTTGCGACGGACCTCACTGAGAGCACATTAAAGTAGATTTAGTTCTAGCCACAGATGACTCACGCCATTTCATACCACTTCACCATACCAGCAGGCTCAACGGTCAACCTGTTGACATCAAACCCATTATCTCAATATCATGGGTCAAAATGTGATAATGCCCTCACTAAGCTTCTTACTGAATGAGCTGGAATGTATTAAAATTAGGTCCGTCAAATTAACGCGTTAATTTCGATTAATTAATCACAGAAATATTAATGCGATTTAAAAAATTAAGGCAAATTAATCGCACTTCTATATTGCCCTTTGACCCGGTGCAAAAGAGGTGAGACGATAGCGGAGCTGCAACTGTAGCTTGCTGAAACGGCCCGCACGGGATTAAAGAGTAAAGAAAGAAGCAGGGGAAAGAGACCGAGGGCTTTATGGGTGTGTTATGGGCTGCTCCGGGCAAATAAGCATGAAGGTAGGAATACGTCTTTTGTTATTCTCTGCAGTGTCTGTGTATTATTGATTTAGTGGGTGCCTAATTAACAATGTAGGTTCAAAACAGTATCTCTCAATCTTCCTCCGTGTCTCTGTTTGCTAGCTGCGATCGTCTCCCACAAACGGACACCCGCCCCCTCTCACTCTTCCTAACTGGCATATGCCTGTCTTTTTTCCTCCTTTGTGTATGTGTGTGTGTGTGTGTGTGTGTGTGTGTGTGTGTGTGTGTGTGTGTGTGTGTGTGTGTGTGTGTGTGTCTCAATATTTTTGGCTATGAGTAGGACGGTGAATGAGTCGGCATAGACTATGCGCACCACACCTGTGGCAGTGCAGCGCTGTCTGTTGTGTGGAAGATAGACAGTCGTCATTTAGCAAGAAGCAGAAGTTACGAGAGACGGAGAGAGAGAGAGAGAGAGAGAGAGAGTAGCCCATACAGTTGTTTATAAACAGGCATACAAGTGTCATATAAGTATGCGATTAATTTAGATTAATTAATCACAGAGCCTGTAATTAATTAGATAATTTTTTTTAATCGCTTGACAGCCCTAATTAAAATATCAGATTCATTAAAAAAAATGGATGTTCTTATTTGTGGAGTTCGTCATTATAGATATGTTCATGATAAGCAAAGAGATAGATAGCTCCCTTGTTGTTTCAGCAAACTAACTTGATGAAGATTGAATAACTATTTGGGGTGACACAAGAGTATCCTTTGGTTCATAATTGAAAATGGCAGAAGCTGGAAACAATCTCAGCAACCTGGCAGTCAAGAGGTAATTGGCTGTTTTAGATGAGAGAGGTTTGAGGGATCCCAAGGGGGACAAGTGATTTAAACAAAGCAATATGACAATATTATACTGTATATTCCAAATAGGACTGAAAAAAACTTTACTTATACCATAGTCTTTGTGAATACTCTATTCTGATTGGCTGGAATACATTCCATAGGTGTACATTAACCCTAATACAGTGGAGGAAATAAGTATTTGATCCCTCACTGATTTTGTAAATTTGCCCACTTACAAAGAAATGAGCGGTCTATACTTTTAAAGGTAGGTTTATTTTGATAGACAGAATATCAAAAAGAAAATCCAGAAAATCACATCAAAAAAAAAAGATATAAACTATTTTGCATTTCATTGAGTGAAAAAAGTATTTGATCCCCTACCAATTATAAAGAATTCTGGCTCCCACAGATTAGTTCTTGTGCTTTAAAAAAGTATTCCTAATCTCAACTAGTTTCCTCTATAAAACACACCTGTCTCAACTTGTTACCTGTTTAAAAGACACCTGTCCACAGAGTCAATAAATCAAACTCCAACATCTCCATCATGGGCAAGACCAAAGAGCTGTCTAAGGACATCAGGGACAAGATTGTAGACCTGCACAAGGCCGGAATAGACTACAACACCTTTGGCGAGAAGCTGGGTGAGAAGGAGACAATTGTTGGTGCGATTATTTGAAAATAAAAGAAACACAAAATGACCATCAATCTCCCTCGGTCTGGGGCTCCATGCAAGATCTCACCTTGTGGGGTATCAATGATCATGAGAAAGGTGAGGGATCAGCCCAGATCTACACGGGAGGAGCTTGTTTATGATCCCAAGGCAGCTGGGACCATAGTCACCAAGAAAACCATTGGTAACACACTATGCCGTAATGATTTGAAATCATGTAGTGCCCGTAAACTCCCCCTGCTCAAGAAGGGACATGTACAGAACCGTCTGAAGTTTGCCAACGACTCAGAGAATGCTTGGGAGAAGGTGATGTGGTCAGATTAAAACAAAATCAAGTTATTTGGTATCATAGTGACTCGCCATGCTTGGAGGAAGAGGAGTTCTGACTATGACCCCAAGAACACCATCCCCACAGTCAAGCATGGAGGTTGAAGCATTATGCTTTGGGGGTGTTTCTCTTCTAAGTGGACAGTTGGACTTCACTGCATCGAGGGAACTATGGATGGGGCCAAGTACCATGACATACTAGGTGACAACCTCTTTCTCTCAGCCAGGTCCGTAAAAATGGGTCGTAGGTGGGTCTTCCAGCACGCCAATGACCCTAAAAATACAGCAAAGGCAACAAAGGAGTGGCTCAAGAAGAAGCACATTAAGGTCATGGAGTGGCCTAGCCAGTCTCCGGACCTTAATCCAATAGATCTGTGGAGGGAACTGAAACTCAAGTGACAGCCTCGAAACCTTAAAGATTAGGAGAGGATCTGCAAAGAGGAGTGGTCCAAATATCCTCCCGAGATGTGTGCAAACCTGGTTATCAACTACAAGACACGTCTGACCTCTGTACTTGCCAACAAGGGTTTCTCCACCAAGTACTAGGCAATGTTTTGATAGGGGATTAAATACTTATTTCTCTCAATGAAATGCAAAACATTTTTTTAGGTGATTTTCTGGATTTTTTATGTAATTTTCTGGATTTTCTTTTTAATATTCTGTCTATCACCGTTCAAATAAACCTAGCATTAAATTTATACACCGGTCATTTCATTGTAAGTGGGCAAACTTACAAAATCAGCGAGGGATCAAAGACTTATTTCCTCCACTGTATATAGACCCCTAGTTGGAACTGTTGGAACATTCTGTCCACTTTAATGCGTCGTCACTGATTAAACAGTGTCGATAACTGATTTATAAAGTCTAAAATAAAACTAGTCAGCCGTTTTCATTACATAAGAACCTTATGAGTTGAATTCCAGTTATTATTCGAGGTCTCAGGCGTTTCTAGGGAAACAAGTTGTGTATTTTTTAAAACGTTCTAATTTGACTGCAAAAATGCAGTGGTCTAATTATTATTTTCTTTAGTAAGTGACTATGGCATAAGCGGGTTAATGCCCTTCGAGGTGTTCTATTATCAGGAATTAATGGACTTTGCGTCGGACAGTTCTCTCCTCCATGTCATCCATTAATTTATGATAATTGGAAACCTCATCGGGCATTAACCCTTACTCATAACTCTATCTATAGATTCTATTAAAATAATGAAATATGTTAATAGAATCTATTTTCCAAAAAATCGAATGAAAAAGAAACAATGCAATTTTCTTCTGCCCTCTGTCTCATAACGATCTCTGTGTCGCTGCCCGATCAAGATTTGAAATCTTGTTTAACTTTATCATTTACTATAAAAGTACAACAGATGATGCTTAACTGTGTGCCATAAATGATCAGCAAATGCGTTCCAAAAGTCAATATTTGCGGAACGATTACAAGCTGATTAAAAAACATCAGGGAGAAATGTAATTTTATGTAGTGGATATTAAAGCTTTACTTTTAGAGCCTAAATCGTTTCATGATGAAGTCTTTCATTTGTGGCATTTATTCTATTGTTAATATATATTATAAAAAAACATTTTTTAATATCAATTTAGGTCAAGTCTTTGTATCTGTAAATGTAGATTATGTGCAAGAGATTATGCAGCCTCTGTGGGCTCGTTAAATACTTCTTCCAGTAAAAATAAAGCATAATTATTTTTGTATCTTGGAGCATTTTAAGGATTTAACCAAACATACTAGAGTAGAATTATCACAGATTCTTTTCACAAATTTTCCTCAAAATTAAAAATTAGGTTTGGGTTTTGTGATAACTGAGAACTAATGTAGAAAGCAGGGCTTAACTGTTAGTCTTAAAAAACAGCAAACCTCCCCTAAGACCATAAACAATTGAAACGTAGGAAAAAGATTAAGATTATTTTGTCTCAAGATTATGATTGAGTTGGGGGATTTGAATAAATCAGGACCGTCGTGCTCCGAACAGTTGACCTTAATACCCAAATGTCCGCTTTCTGACTGTTTGTCTGTGTGACTTTATTATTTTTTTTTTTTTTTACATTTTTCGGCATCTGTCCAAGATTTATTCACAAGGAGAAAAGCAATCAAATACATCAGTTCCCGCTAGACATCCAGTGTTGCAAACACTGCACTGCACATAACCAAGCATAAGAAGCCAAAACATATCTGTTATGTCAAAATGCTAATTATGACTGTCACCCCTTCAAAACAACTCAAAGTAAACTGGAAGGTTGTTGTCATGGGGCTTAATCCTTCTGTCAAGTGTTCTTAAAAATTGTTCTTTTACATTATTTATGGCCTGAATATTTTCCCCAAATAAATGAATAAAAATTAAGTATTTAAATTGGTTTTATTCTTTCATGACCAAGATGTAACCAATGGGGTAATTTTTTTTTAAATTTATGCTTATGCTGACTTAGTTTTGCAATGTGTTGTAATCTTTACACTCACCCATTTTTCGTCAGAATTAATGTGTAATGGTACAAAAATCTTGAGAATCTTTCTTTATATTTTATGGATGAAACTAATGTATTAAATCAAGGACATAACTCAACTCTGTGTGCTTTTCTTTCTTTATATAACTTGGGATGTTGGAGTATTTTCAGACCTGCATTGTTTACAGCCATGGGTTAAGGTTTCTTGGCAGGGTGGCGTACTTCATAGTGTATTTCCACCATCAACTGTGTCTACATGCGTCTGTGGCTCTGGGGCGGCTGTGACTCAGCAGGTAGAGCGGGTTGCCCTGGTGATCACAGGGTTGGCTGCTCCTACCTGTTCACATGTCCATGTTCCAGTGTCTTTCGGCGAGACACTGAACACCAAATTGCTTCTGAAGCTTAGGTCGGCACCTCGCTGCGATATGTGGCGTGAGTGTGTATGCGAATGGGTGCAAACGATGCATCTTTTATATCGTCATAAGGCAGACAATAGGCTACAACCTAATTTTTACCATGAGACATCCTCTCAGTTGACTTTTTTGTGCACAATGGAAAACAATTATCCATACCTCTTTTTTTTTCCTTGCCGGTGACCAATATACTATTCTATAGCAGATTATAAAGTTTTGGATAAAGATCTAAATAAATGCGGCCGTAAATCAGTGAAAAAGTACAAATAGTGCAAACCAAGGTCTCTCTCCATGGTACTCCTAGTAGTATAAAAACTCCACAAGGTCCCCAGGAAGTCAGATTAATCAATTTTCTTAATATCGACAATCAATCAAGGCCCTATGTGTAATGTGAAAGGGTGGTGGCGCATATGGTGAGAACTGCAGAGAATTTTCGTAAACTGCAGTTCCCCTCATCAGTTTCTAGCTAATCATTTTGGTTCTGAACAGTTTATCATTGAGATATAAATGACAAAATGAGCCAATTGTTTTGTTGCCAGAAGTTTTCATGGCAGTGGCCCAAGTTGGAGAAGAGAATGGATACCTCTCAATGTTGTCTTCAATGGAAAAACGCTACTCTTGGGTTTACTGTATATTGTATCTTTGTATTTATATTCATAGGAAGCTTTTTTATTTTTTTATTTTTTATGATTATTCCACCTTAGTAATGCATTGTCTTCAGGGAGCCTACTTGTTTGCTAATTGTGCTAGGTTTAAGAGAAGACATAGCTCCGGCGAATCATATGTGAAGAGTGTGGGAGAAAAATTAAGAAGTAGCTCAAGTGGGTGAATGACTGAGCGAGCAAGTGTGTGTGTGCATTTGAGAGAGAGAGAGAGACAGACAGACAGAGAGAGAGAGAGAGAGTGAGAGATGAAGGGGGGTGGGGGGTGGTAATAAATCTAGGACAGACACTGACTGCAGGGTGAGGGGTGGGAGGGACTGTGAGGTACAGAGGATTTCACAGAGAGAGCTCAAGAGGGAGGGAGGGAGGGAGGTAAAAGCAGTCGCATAAAAAAGAGAATGTCTTCAAACGCACGGTTCTTATTGTGAGGTGGAGGATTTGATTTGAATTAATAATGGAAAGGAGCTTGCCGACTTCAGACCAACTTGGTAGAATTACAAGATATCACATTGCCTTTTATCCCCAAAAAGATGGTTGGCCAGAGTATTTACTGTCACGAAGGAGTGAATGTCTTTACCCAGTCTTATTTTTATTTCTATTTGAAGTGCCTGACCAGGGGACTCAGTCCGTGAAAGCTGCTTTAACAAGCGAACCCAACCAAACTACTTCATTACAATGAAAAAGGCCAGAGAGCTGCAGTGCTACACGATTAGTAGAGGGTATGAATGCTGTTTCTGAAGCCTTTCCACCCACACAAAAATGTAAGGGAATTTTTTTAAGTCCATTTTGGCCTGTTCAAAAAACAGTTGAAAATATACTGAATGAAAAGAAAGTCAATGTTGGCTGGTATAGGTCAAAAACATCAGGAAAGGCATTAGAAAATCCATAATGCTAAAACTGTGGACCACTTTGCAGCAGAGTGCAAGCACTTCTTATTATTCATAAAATAATCACATACTATACACCAGATATCATACAAAGCTGGATTTCAAACCTTAATATATACAGTAATTAACTATTGTAAATTCTACATCTGTAGATTAGTAACTTTTATCAATCTTCCAGTTACATAAAAACTGTGATGTGGTGGGTCAAAAGATTACAGTTGCTTTGGCATTCAGAATAATGGAAAATGGATGGCAATTATTTAGCGCTTTTCTACCTTAATGGATAAACATGTAACAATTTGTCCCCCATTCGCTCACACTCATGGAGCTGGCCACTGGCGAGTACATAAATTACTATTTAGAGTCAAGTGCCTACCTCAAGGCATGTTTGCACATCTTGATCAGTCCTTTACATTCATTGGCTTTTAATGACATACATGGGGATTTCATTATTAATGGCCTCCAAAAATTGTATCCTGATTATTTCTATTGTGAACTGAAATGCTGCTGCAGAGTCAGTTGTAAATGCTGCGGCTAAAATGTTTCACTCAGGGTATACACAGGCTGCCTTTAACACAGAGGACACCCAGTGTTATTAGATTACTCCCTCCCTGGCAAGCAATTAAAAGTCGAACCAACGAGTGACTTTGTTGCCCTCCCACATCCTGTGATGAATTAAAAAAAAGGGGAAAAAGGGCTTTCTTTCAAGGTGTCCAGTGCTTGGCAGTCTTGGCTGAACACAGTTTATTTCCTTGTCTTAATGACTGTCCAGTTAATTTAACTGTAGCAGCTGAGGCCGTGTGGAGAGAGGCGGCCTAATTAATGGCTCAGCTCTAGTCGAGATACTGTGGGCTGTCTGCAGGGAGGGAAGCCAGACAGGCACTGGGCACGAAAAGCGCTCCCCTAAGCAGCTCCCAAGACTTGGCCATCACTGATGGTATTGACTTTGAGCTTCTCTGGCCATGAGTGAGGGGTCGTTTTGTGTTCAACGTGCTTTTAAATTACCTTAGGGTGCGAACCCCTTGGTATTATTTGGTTTTTAATTATATTTGAAATACCTTCTTATAGATAAAACAACTTTTAAATTGTCTCAGATAATGATTTGTGGTGTATGACTTCGCTTATAGTTTGTGTATGTACCTTGATGTGCTGTTTTGAGCTCGATGTCAACCAACATTAACAAACTGTCAAAATAAATGTACCCTGTAATTAACAGTACCAAGCTCTAGAATGTGTGGGCTAGTTGTTCTATGGTCATATTCATTTGTTTTTATCATTCAATTTAAAGTAAAGTTAAAAGTTGACATTTGTTAATCAGTCAATAAAGTTGCAAACCAAACATCAACACCTATTATTATTTTCAGCCTCGGGCTCTGTTTATTTGATGTTTTATTTTGCTTATCTGACTGCCGTTGAAGTGTGAAATATAGATGTTTTGCACATTTTTCATTATGAAAATAGCCAGGCTTGTTTGACAATTCAGAAGCATTTGAAATGAATGGGTTGCACACAAGATTTGAGTTAATTTCACTTGGTAAAAATGCCCTTTTGTTCGTTTTCTGAGGGTGTCAAATATGACAATCCACTCAATCAGTGAAATGTGTGAGCTTTGTGTTGTGACAGAAACGCTATTTTCTTATGACAGCATCTCAACTCATAAGAACTCCAAAAACAGCTCTTACAACTTTGTGACAATGCATTTTTCAATTCATAATGCATCGGGTTTATAAGAAGTAGGAGAATGTTCTCAGTCTAAGAATCACTTGATCCTTCAGTTTATCTGAAACTGATTGTTTAAAGTGCAACAACAGCAACTAAAAACTGACTCAAAGTACATTTTACTCCAGTCAAACCATGCAACTAACTTTAACTAATAAGATTACCAATAGCAGTAGAGAAATATTTAGAGCTACAGGTACTGTATGTTGCATTGATAACTAAGTACACACTCAGACGGGTTGTAACCAAGCCAACAAGAGACATATCATACAACATGATGATTGACACACAGTGGTCCTAATGCTGGCACGGAGCGGGTTCATAAATCTATGGTATGCGATTCTTGCTAAAACCTCCATCTTGCCACTCTGTAGAGTTGAATAGCCTATTGTGAGGGCTTTTACAGAGACGCATTTTAAAGTAGCAGCAAAATGTCAAACCACAGCAAATCCTTTATTATTGTTGTTGCATGATTATGTCTAACGGACAGTGAAGTTGGGCAGGTGCATCAGGGCCCTTGGTGAATACTTTTCTAATTAAAACACCTGATTGAATGGAGGCTGCCCAGGTGATTTTAAAAATGATCAAAATTATAATTGAAATGGTGTCTCGAGGGCTAGTGTAATTTCATTTGCATGCTATGATAAGTGTTTTTTATTGTTGGCCCCAATTATTGCAACTAAACAGTTTTCTTTGTGTTATGAAGACTATATATAATAGGCAAACAACGATTGTCCCTATTCATTTCAGTGTTTCATTTAGGTCAGGCCTATTCAACTAGCGGCCCATGGGCCGAATACGGCCCTTCTTGTTTTTTTTCTGGCCCGCAAGAGGTTGCCTGCAGACAAAAAATAAATAAAAAACGTATTTATTTATTTTTTAAGGAAAATTGTTGTCTGCAAATCTGGTTTGCGTGTGTAAGAACAACAATTGTTATAATGATGCGATTAAAAGTGAAGAAGAAAGGAATGCCTGACGAGTTTATTCCATTTAGCAGTGAGTTAACACTACCTTAAGTACGATTTATTTGTAGCGATTAATTGACATTATATGTTTTACTGTATGTGTGGCCCATGAACCCCCAGCGGTTTTCCTTTTCGGCCCACGTGTTAAGGAGGTTGAATAGTCCTGATTTAGGTTCTCTTTGACAATAATTGAGTGTCAACAGGTAAAGATTTGTTTGAATTGTTTGAGACAGAAGATATTTTGATAGTGTTTTAAAGCAACCACATCCTAATGGGAAATAAGTGAAAATGGGGTGCCTTCATTCAAAACACACTGCACTTACAATAACTGCCAGGTTTTAAGTTATTGAAGCATGAGTTGGTGTATAAATATAAATATAAATATGACAGCAAACACAGCTGTGTGAAATAATTGGGTTATGAAACCGAGTTAAGAGGCTACATCAGGGCAACTGTTAGGGCACTTTGCTAGCTGAACTGGAGCCATGTAGAGTGCAGACTATCCAACTGTTAACTTGCATTTAATTGCCAGATGCTCCACTGCATAAATGACATACAGCTTTGTAAGTTAAACATATACATGGAGAGGGGGGGGGGCTTTATTCACCCCAGAAACACTTGATTACAAGCCAGCGCTATAGGAGATTGGTGAGGAGGGGGTCTGGGATGATTGTGAAAACCGAGCCAATGGTTCTTTCCAAATGGCTATAGCTAACAGGATACGCACTGAATTAACTGCAGGGGAAGGGTTTCATTACGAGCTCATTAAATGTAATTTCAACCAAGGATGTGCAATCATTTTGTTTGACATAGATATTTTGCACAACCTCGAGTGTCTACTGAGCTCACGGTGCAACACAAAGCAAAGCAATGTGTAGTAAAACGACCACAAAAAGTCGCAAAAATGCCACAAAGGAGCAGAAATCATCCACAATACATGCTAAAAAACAACGACGAGACACAGAATGACCATAAATAGACACAAAGTGGTTTTATGTCTGCTAATGGTCAGGGTCTGGGGTGCTTTTACATACTGTATGATTCCAAGGGTCCATTGTCTCCTAATCAATCATAATATGCCAATGAGGAGATTTTCCCACTTAACATTTAGTTGGCCTGCACTCCTTCAACACCACAGCTTTTAGACTGTTTCATTTGAAAATCAAGACTAAGGTCTCAAATATAAACTTTGTGTTGATTTGTTGAGCTTAAGTTTAATCAAAAGGTGAAATCCAAGCAAGTTGTTTGAAAACTATGATCAGACAACAGTGTGGTAGTGTCATGTTATAATAAAGCATTAAAAGAAGCTTATATTCTCTATTAGTATGACGAAGTGGCGATGCAGCAAATGTTGAGCTCAATAATCTCTTTGTTTTGTTTTAAAGAGCAAACGGATGATCTACTGCTACTTGCACCCTCATCATTAGAGCTGCAACGATTAATCGACGAATCAATTATTAAAATAATCGCCAACTATTTTGATAATCGATTAATCGTTTCGAGTAATTTTTTAATAAAAAATTTCCAAATTCTCTGATTTCAGCTTCTCAAATGTGAATATTTTCTGGTTTCTTTAATCCTATTATGACAGTAAACTGAAATATCTGTGTGTTTTGGACATAACAATACATTTGAGGACGTCAGCATGGGCTTTGAAAAATGTATCAATATTTTTCACTATTTTCTGACATTTTATGGACCAAAACACTTATCGATTAATAATCCATTAATCGAGAAAATAATCGACAGATTAATCGATTATCAAAGTAATCGTTAGTTGCAGCCCTAATCATCATAGTTTCATGGTTTAAAAAGAAAAAAAAATCAAGAAAGTAACATAAAGGATGGAATAAAGGTTGGAAACTGCATCTTCAGTAAAGCAATATCCGCTTGAGAAATATGTGAGCATCAATTGACCTTTGGCTCAGTCCCCGCTAAGCCCCGCCCCCGAATGCAAATGAATCAATAGCGTTTAACTACTAACGACCCAGGATCCAGACTCGGACATTCTCAGCATCTATCTCCATAGAGAACCATTGGAGCCTGCGACACTTTTGTTGTTTTCTTGGCTTTATTAATTGTTAAAGACGCAAAAATGGCCAAACGATGTGCCTGGGCCACATGCAACAGCGATACGTGATTACGCCGGCTGCTCTCATTCACGTCGTTACCCCAGCGGATTTTAAAGTCAACATTGCAGCTGTTGTCAGTGCCCGCAGATATTTCAGACTGGAGGAAATTTAACAAGTTGGATTATATTTTAAAAAGGGAAAGAATGAATAGCAAGAGAAAGGCCTGCGCCAGCCTTGGACGGTTTACAACAGCGAAAAGGACCAACAATGTACGAGCGTTTCAAACGGGCAGGTAGCCTACATGAACGGAAGGATGCTAGCTAGCTCTGCTGTCAGTCACACTGGATGATAACTATCAGCTTGCTTCTTTCTACAGCCAGGGAGTCAGATCGGTGAGTCAGAAACTATTTTGGGGTTTATTTAACTATCAGTTGATGAATTGATGCCGAGTGCAAGCCATGATGCTTTTTATATTCAATTGAGCAGTTGTGTTTTCATTGTTGCTGATGGACAAACATAGTTGGAGCTGTGCAATAATCAAGGATAAAGAGATGGTTTAATTCTGATGCTTGACATAGCCTGTATGCTACTGGTACTTTATCTATTAAGATTTAGTTTATGGAGGTGCATTCAGTTAGATTTCCTACAGAACATTGAGTGCTGTCTTTTATTTTGAAAGTTAAACAGAAGAAGCCTAGTAGTGTAAATCGGCGAAGGTTTGACTTGTTCCCCTGCGTACTTCCCGTCCCTTGATGTGAGAGACGAGTCCGTTTAGTACAGTACGCACAAAACAGAACCTGCAGTCACTGTCGTGTCATTTCAAATACGTCTGGTCTGTGTGTGTATGTGCGAGAGAGAGCTGCCATATTGTAAACAAGCAGTCAGCTGCGACAACTTGTCCGAGTTAGCAACAGTAACTAAGGAGGGCGGGGCTTAGCCAAAGGTCAATTCATCTCAGTGGAGTTTTTTTGGTGGCAAGGCATTTAAAATAGCCTGAAGAATAAAATATTGGGCTTCTCAATAAATAAAATATTAATGATGACATATGCTTACAGAAAAGTGATCTTTTCAGCAGTGGAATTTTGGTTAGTGGATTATTGTTGGAGTGTATTGATAGGACAAGCTGACACAAGCATGAGCCTTTGAGTTTCACATTAAGTTCAACTCTCCGAAATGTGTCAAATTTGTTCTGTTTACAAATCAAGTACAGCATGATTAATTAGAAAAGTTTAAAAAAAAAGTTTATTTTCCACCCAGAGCTCCCCATGCGAAACGTCTGCATGCCGCAAATTAGGGTGGACATGAATCTTATTTTGCACTTCTGTTAATGTCTGGATCAATTATTTTGACCGACTGAATGACTTTATGATGGATTGCAGAGGGATTATTTTAGTCAGATTTATGCAAGCTTCTCAGCCAACATGCTTAATATTAATTAATTTTTCAAATCAACTAATGAAGAAAGTGAATAGGAGCCAAGCAGTCCACTGTAAGTGTTGAGACTGCTTAAGTTTACCATACATGCCAGTGTTACTTTGGCGCTAAAGGTTTTGCAGTTTCCATGGAACTCAAGATCCCATACTGGTTTGTAAAATCAATAAGTAGGCTGAAAGGCATCTCAAAACACCATCATCAACTCTCAACAGTTCTGAACTGACTAGTCTATCAACGATTCACAAAGGATTAACAACCAGATGATGCAATACAGTAGTAGATCAGTCTGACTGTGTGTGGATCACACGCCATGATTTCCCCTCCAAACATTCATGAGATACATTTAGTTGCGTTTCTTGGTCAGCACTTTTGTTCAACACAGAATGTGATCATGTGGGAGTTTAATCACTGATAAAGTCTGAATCAGGGCCACCAATATACAAAGTTAAAAAACTGACATGTTTGCCTTTTGAGAAGATCCAAAAATGGCTAACAAGAGACAAATCAAAACGAGAAGGAAAGGACAGGGTTAGTATAATGGTGACCCAAAAGCTGGTGTTGCCTAGGGAACAGTTGGGGTTGGTTGAGGGGTTTTGGAAATGTGGCCAGAACTGCAGAGGCCAGTACAATCTTCCAATACAATCCACAACCATATGGAGAAGAGAGTTGGGGACACCATCTACCAGAAAGCCTGAGGTAGGTAGGCAGGCAGGGGTGTGTGTGTGTGTGTGTGTGTGTGTGTGTGTGTGTGTGTGTGTGTGTGTTGGAAGGAGAGAAAAAATACATTAATCCTTCTGTCAAGATAATATCCTGTAGGAAGAAGTTTTCATCCAAACATAGTGCCATCTAAGATAAACACCCAACATATTATTCTCTCATTGACTGCCAGTAAAAAAAACATTGCAGAAGTATAGGGCCCGATGAGGTGATTCCCTTCAGCAAACTAAATGTATGTACTTTGGTACATTTGACTCATCACCTTGAACTCTACTATGTTACTATGTTATTATATAACAATTGCTTTTATACCCAATAGAGCAATTATCAGTTGAACAGAAAATTTATTTTTGGTTGAACTAGCATAAACTAATCATTAAAGTTAAAAAAGTGTGCAATACACAACAGCATTGACCCAATGTCACAAAATATGTTGAATCTCAAGGATTATCACTTAACCCATTGATGATGGCTGCTGCGCGATGCCACATTGGCTCTCCTGCCTGATGCTGCGTCGCGCAGCATTATTACTTTATCTAATTTTCATGGCATTCCCAGCATAGAATGCACTGTCATTGGTTCAAATACACATGAGGTGGGTTTTGTTGATTTTTTTAAGACCACGTGACCACCCAAAAGTTGTGTTGTTTGCCAAAAATCATGTCAATCAAAAAAATTAAAAATAAAAAAATAAAACAAAATAATTAAAAAAATACGCCAGCTATGTCGGCGACAGAACAGTTAGTGGCGTTTGGTACGCAGAATCAAGGTCTACTATAGACTACTGACGAAAATCACACAACACATTGCATCTATTTATTAACAATATTTAATAATTTTCTAATTCATCTCATTGTGACGATTTTTAGAAATATGTGTTGGTTTGTAAGCGCTAAGGGAGCATGTTTAAATAAAACCTGTATTTTATTTCATGTTTCTATGTGCTACACAGGCTTAGATATTAAGGTTTTGGTAGACTTGACAATTCCTACTATTTTTTCAGAAAACCCTCAGGCATTAAGGACATGCATCCTAGATTGCCATAGTCATCAATGGGTTAAGTCGATCGCCTCTTGCAGGCACAGAAGTTATTGAGCCGAGAAAAAAAACAGTTTTTACTTCAAAAATCTATGCGGTACGCAGAACCTGCGGAGATAAACAACCTCACTCTTTTTTCTTTCCGCTGTGTCTCTCACTGTGTTGATCTTATGACAGACACCCCGTTTCCACTTGGCATTAACATCTGACTTTTGTAATCGGATCACATGAATAAAGCTCTAACTACAGGTGAAAACACTCTCAAGACACATTGAGATCGGATCACAAAAACAACATTCGGAGGTGGTTTACGTCCGTTGTGACCGTTGTGTCTGCATTCATTTGGTAGTGGAAACACCAATGTGGTTTTTATCCACATTAGGGACCTCCTACTCAACTGCCGCCCCCTGCCTGAGCGGAAATACGTTGAAAATGCAGCTTTTATAGAAGCCTCATGAACGTTAGTTGCATCCGCCAGTATTGCAAATGACAAGCTTTCTGTCCTCTGTTTTCATTTCACTGCGTAAATCTGAAAACACGGAAATCGCTGCTATTGACTGGAGAGCTGCAAGGCAACGACTTCCTGTTCTTATCTGCTTAAGAATAAAAGTCAACTCGCGTTTGGCTAGTAACAGGCGTTTAATGTGAAGGCGCACAGGAAATATTCTGTTCGCATATATGCAGTATCTTAACTGCATACAGAAAGCCGTGTAGGCTACCGGTGGTGGTGACAAGAGTGTAGCAGACGTTCGAAAAGCCGCCCGGCAAACACACATCTTTCACCGGCCAAAGAGGCGTAATACCTTACTCGCCTAAGAGTTTTTACTTTGATATACTATCTATGATAGTTCCCGCATTTGGCGAGTGTAAATGTAGAGCCCTCTAAGCAGTGTTGTGCAACGCTCCTCCTTGTCTAAATGAGACAGTAGCCTATCTCGTCAACCTAGACTTGTAATTATCTTCGCACGTAATACATTTTAATAGCAAATGCGATTAAAACTGTGGCACTGTATGTTTACTTGTTTGAACCCCACCGGTTAAAAACAGCAATGCAAAAGGAAATGATGTGCGTGTTGATTTAAATACAGCGCGGGTAAATGGAATCGGATCACAAGTAGACACAGAAGTTACATTTGAAAATACAAGTGGGAACACATGGACTGAGAGCTGGCCACTTGTAACCAGATTCAAAAAGTCAGATGTTAATACCAGGTGGAAACAGGGTCTCAGACTTACAACTCATTATTTTC
The DNA here is from genome assembly GCA_949357725.1 of Hyperoplus immaculatus. NCBI lineage: Eukaryota > Metazoa > Chordata > Actinopteri > Uranoscopiformes > Ammodytidae > Hyperoplus > Hyperoplus immaculatus. The sequence goes on from OX442362.1 coordinate 4,195,962, forward strand.
CCCTGGATCTCTTTGACGCAACTCAATTCAGCTTTCTATGACTCTGCTAGGAAAATGCTTTAGATACTTGTAGAAGACATTAACAGTGCTTAAACAAGTCAGTCTTTTTCAAATGAAAAGAAAAGAAAGAAATATCCTAAATCATGAAAATATAGGATTTATTATCCTATGCAAAGATACACACAATTCATCTCCATTAACACTACACTGTCATTGTTGTTTAAACTCAAAATACTGACAGTTTTACACATATTTATTTAACGGATACTAGATCTAAATCTGTAGTCAGTATTTCTTCCATTTTGTAAGAGTTTTCCCAATAATATCCCCAATTTTTTTATAAATAATCTAAAAAAATTGGAAATCCAATAAACCCAAACACATGAATAAAAGATACGGACAATTCTTCAGTAAGATTTAATAAGAAGATACAATTCATTCAAGTTGAAATAGTTCAGCAAACTGCAGTAGTGGGAAAAAATCCACGTAGCGAAGTCCCTAGTTCAAGTCAGCTTAACTCACCTCAACAGAAGCCAAGGAAATACACACACCGGGGACATTAAAGTATCTGAACACGTGTTGAAATTATATTTGTTATGTACTTTCCATGACAACTGAGAATGTCCTCTTCATCCCACACATTTATTTTTTTTTGTTAATTGAAAAAGCACCGTCTCTGTTCTTGCATTTGAACATTTTCTATTCATAAAGCAGAGTTGCGTTGTTGGGTCTATAAAGTTATACGAGCGCCTCATAAAATAAAAAACTAAATAATAGTTGCGTAAGCCGTCGTGACACACATGATCCCTGAAACAGACATCTGGAGATTGATCCCCTGACTACATGTCGAGAGAGAGAGTACTGGAGAACCATTACTCTGTTGCACAAGCTGGAAACCTACCGTAAAAAATCCACAGTAGTTTCCCAAGGATATAACTTAACCTAGAATTCAGGTTGAATAGTAATTTGTTGCGACTCTTATCTTGGCTTTCAGTGCTTTAGTCTATCACATTTTTGTGAATAATTTTTATTTTCTGCAGCGAGTCTGAAGCCCTGTATTATCACCATCTATATGGAAATTATTATAGAAATCCTAAAAAATACTTTCCTAGAGCTGTCCTGTGTTTGGTTGATCATATCAGCAGACATTTTATACCTGAGTACCTTATATCATGCAAGATAATGCTTATTGAACAAAGCCTCAACAACATCGTTTGAGTTTGAATATTATACCATTATGGAAAGTCCTTAAAGCAGGCACTTCATGAAACCCTTCATGCATTTTACAGATAATTATGAGACCTGTGGGAGGCAATTAAAGCCGTCAACCACAAATCCAGATGCACCAATTAGCAGCAATAAACTTGATACAATAATTTATTTGCAAGTGCATGTTTGAAGGAGGTCCCTTAAAATTGTATGAAGCCATTAATGATCTTATATAGTGTCTCTGTTTCCAAATGAATAATACATACATTTCTAATTAGCACTCTGAAACTGCCATAATAAATATGTTTAAATTGAAAAGGGTCGCTCATGTCATCACGATATGGTGCATTTTCAATTTTCAATTCATTAATTTGGATTTGTCAAAGAATACTCAGGCAAAGCCCTGCACATTGAAGATATATGGAAACCTGCCAATACTCATACTGTACAAGCTATATGTCTCTCTGCTGGTTACACCCACCCAAAGCCCAAAGAATGAGGGTTCAAAGGAAAGTCTCAACACTGCACTATGTTCCTTGCACGAAGCCCCGGAAACCAACCCACGGACCAATATACCTAAACACAAACATATTTTTACGGAGAAGTTGCCAAACAGCTGTTGAAGCTGGTGCTTGGTGGGCAAACAACTTTCATTCCAAGCTCCATTATTCTTGCACTGGCCAAATGAGCCAAAAGATAAGTGGCCGGCTGCGAAAATGGGATTTTTAGACCACATATTGGTTATTATCCTGACACGCAATCCAAATAAACGGGTTGTATTCGACCAGATTGAGGGAACAAACAACTCAGCACTCAAGTGCGGCTGATGAATATGTTCATTCAAATGATCTATGGAATGGTAATGGATTGGCATATGGGCGGTGGAGAAGGTAAAACACCATCTCAGAGATTTAGGTCCAGTTCTTGGCAAGAGTGGCTTCGGCTTGGCAAGGTAGTTTGACAAGAACGACTGACAGTGTTTGTTCTGAGTGCCAGACAGGAATGACCCCTCACTGGTTTACTTCCCACAAAGGAACATCTGGGAGAAGTAAGAGTGGGTAAGAGGAGGCACATGGTTGTGTACACCATCCATGGAACCAGTAAAAAGGGCCAGCAAGGCAAGAATTGTGGTACACAGTGACCATTCGGGGATTCCCCCAGGAAAACTGATTGGCTGACTTGGTAAGCTTCTACCTTGATACGACCAAATTTTGGTAAAACATGTAAACTTGGGTTATGGTGTGGCGAGTTTTTACTTACACATGACTGATTAATCTTTTCCAAACTTTCGTGAGAAAAAACTATTTCATTGTCATGTTTTACGATAAAGCAAACACACTGTGAGATCAATCAATCGCTGATCTCAGCTCAGACAGTTCCTGGCACATGATGTTGATGAGGCACTGCTCTGGTCCCTGAAGGTTTATGCTACATTTCGTAGAAGTTTAATCACGTCCCCTGGTGTACGTTGGTGCAGTCTTAATTTTTCTGGCAAGACAGCCCGCCTCCAATATAATAATTTATGGGAAACCTTGGCCTTGTTAATGACAATACAAATCTTTGGACGACAAATAGGGGAAAGTAGAATAATAATACATAAAATAAATAAAGAGACCCATTCCCCAAAATCCGTACTGTGTCTAATGTGATAACATAAGGATTACAATGGGATAAGAAGACATTTAGCACAGCATGGCCCTACTGGACAAGATTAAAGAATGACATAAGCATGACAGCTGTTAAACGCATTCACTCAAGCGTTGATAGAGTGATGACGTGGCTGGTTCCAAACAGTTCTTTTTCTGAATCTGTCGCTCAGGCCAGGAACTAAACGTGGGTTGCACTGTCATCAAACAAGTAGGCAGGAAGCATTTGGGAATTCATAAATGGAGCAGCACTCTCATTTAATCCTCATTAAAAGAATGGCAGCCATGATGAGTGCACTTGGTCATTTCGCCCACAGCACACAATTTGTTTGGATAACAGACTCACCTCCGGCGTGTTGGAGCAAAAGGACTTGAGTACCACCATGACAAATGACTAGAATGTCAAACTGCAATTGTAAGGGGGGATGAACCTAGCGCTCCCAGTTTGCTCCTTGTTTGATTTCCCAGGGGCCAGAATGCTTGTTTCAGGGAGTCTAACCCCCCATCATTCATTCAAAATCATGCTAGTCCCGGAGGTCTGTCAGATCCCTACACATCTAAACACAACAACGTGTTGCCCCAGGTTGATTGTGGAGGAGAAAATCTTATTACCATCTTCCCCCGAATTGGTAAAGCCACAGTACAGGGCAAGTAGTTTAATATGAATGAGGTAGGCATTTGTATTAGGAAAACCAATTTATTCTGTGAAAGAAAAACATGTGAGATGTGTGATGAGTGTAAAAAAAATAACATTTTGATAAACTTGAGTTTGCTTAGTTATTAAAACTCCATTTGCTCAACATACCCATCTTTATTCATATATTATATGCTATTAGACTTCTGACCAGTGTCCTGAAATCGCTTTCAAACAGCTGCAACAGAAAATTAACAAGCTCTTTGATTCGACTATGGAATAAAATAAAATTATTTAACATGAAAGACTGAAATATGTTCCTACATTTAATTTTCCGAAAGGGCACATTACAAAAATGATGATGATTACTTGTAGCATTACCAAAGCTTGTTGGTGTTTATGTCATTACTCTTTCCTAAATCTGCCTAGTCTAGATTTCTGAGCTGCTGCTTTAGTCCATAAGAATGAAATGAAACGCACCACTGACAACTGACAACTTCTCCAACAGTGGGAGGTCGGTAGGTAACAGACAGCTAACTTTGACACCTTGTCAGTCATTAATTATCAAGCCCTAGAAAGAACAGCGGGATATATTAGCCTTTTATACAGGACACTGAGGGTGTTAATAGCAACATTATACCAATCAAACTATTGTCAAGAGAAAGAGTCATTTGTGATATTATACACCTCTTCTCTGCCAAATCACAAAAGCTGAAGACCTCCTCCAAACGTTGTAAGCCTTGTTGCGGTTCTATGAGTGCCACCAGTGATAACTAATCATTAAAAACTCTACTCTAGATACAGCTTCTTGCGATATCCACTCCTGCAAACTCCCTTTAATGCTTATCCCAGCAAAAAGACAGTTCAAAAACCACCAAAGGACACCAAAGTGTAGATGAATCAATACTTGCTCGACATCTAAACCTAAACAGCTCTTCAAAATGTACTGAAGACTTTATGAGACGAGTAAACACTGACAAAACGCTGTATGTGCTCCCCAAATAATCAATGTGTTTGGTGGAAAGTGAGTAGAATATTTTTCTCAAATGTTGGATGATAGCAGAGAAAGAACAAAAGGGAGAAAAAGTTGCAGCGTTTCTCTTGCAAATAGCTAGCGGAGTCATCGCACATGTAATTTTGAATTTTGAAGTGAAGTCAAAGATGTATAACATAAAAACATATGTTGTGGAACCCTCCCCTCCCACCCCCTCCTTAGGCCAATCAGCACAATTTGGAAGTGTACAACAGACGGACAGCCAGATGAATGAAGGGACAGAAGGACAGATGGGGGTCACTTCATACTCACCCTCCATTTAACTCTGGGAACAAAAACCATCTCATCAGTTTTGGTATTTAAGCCATGTGCTCATTTGCTCCATGTTTATCCCAAATAGGAAATCAGTCTGTGCAATGTGGTCAAGCCTTGATTCACTAATGGCGCTTTTCCACCGCACATGTAGCTCGACTCGACTCAACTCGACTCGACTCAACTTGGTTTGGTAGCAGCACGGGTCGTTTTCCACCGCAAATAGTACCTGCTGAACGTGGGCGGGGTCGTCGTAAGGGGGTGAAAGCCTACTCCGGAGCAAAGTAGCAAAGCAGAAATTACGAGCAGTTGTTGCACTATTAACTGAACCAACCGCCAAAAACACGGATGACATTTTTTTAAGAAATACCCCCTTGTATCTGTTTGCTAAAAGAAGTAGAAGAATATTGCTACGGGCCATTAAGAGGGATGGTTGTTGTCCCGATGTGTGACTCTGCCACACAGTCAGCTGTAGGGATGCGTCACGTACATCCCTATGCACGTAAACACGGGCATGATAAAGTTGACTGTTTAGTGCTTGTTTCAGGATACGTGTTTTCAAATGCAAGCCGTGTCTAATCCTGAATATTTTATTGAGGTAATCAGTTCAGTCCGAGGCTTGTAATGTAATCGCTCGCTATCATGTCTGTCCCAGCTGGCTACTATTTAGCCTAGCTGCTAGCTGCCCTACATGTCTCCTCTCGTATGTAAGTAACTTCCCCAACAACCAACACTGGGTAAGCTTAGCGAATATATGGAAAATAAATTTGGATCTGTGATGCAAATCAAATGAAAGAGAGCCAGAGAAGACTGCACGCGGCGGAAATACACTCAAAAGTCCCGGAGAGTTGGGGAGAATAAACAACAGAATGAAGCCGGTAGTCTCTGGCCACTGATTGGCCAGACAATAGTCTCTGGCCAATCAGTGGCCGGCCGTCTGCCGACGTCACCTTTTAGCATCGGCTCAGCTCGCTTGGACCCTAGAGCGAGGCGATACCAAAAAAGCAGCCGCTACGTGGTACCAGGTACCATGAAATTGCGGTGGAAAAGCCAAAAATGCGAGTCGAGTCGAGTCGAGCTGATACCATGCGGTGGAAAAGCGCCATAAGGTGAGACTTTGCAAGTATTGTGTGTGTTTATCACCCAAGGAAAATCAAGGATTTTCCAAGGATGCCCGAAATGCCTGCTCTCTTTTATGGGATACAATGCATAGGTTATCAACCACCCACTCATGAAAATATCCAAATTGAAGAGATCATTAATTTGAAACGTGACATAAGCAAGACAATTTAGTTTGCATTTTGGCAGAATGTCTTTAATATGTAATAGCCTGCACAGAATAAACTATTTCTGGGGGGCGCTCGTGATATAGTGGTTCCTGTCATCAGTCATCATTGAACACCAGCATGGAAACCCGGCTCTTAGTTATATAAAAGCCTGATGGGGTGGCTAAATGTCTGGTTCTAAAAGTTGTCAGCACTGTGTAACTTGCATTAGACTAATCTGAGAGCATCATTAAGATTGATCTAACTCTACACACCATTGTAACATTTTGTATAGTCCCTGGACATTTGCAAATCCCTACTGAATGGCAACTAGCCCAAGGTTCATTGTGCTCTAGATCAGTGTGTCTTTAGAAGTTTCATGCTCCTCAAGCCAATCAATCATAAGACAAGATGTTTGGCCTAGACAGCTGGCATTAATGCCTAATTATGAGAAAGATACTCATAATCGGTCAGTGACATAACCCCACAGTTTGGCAATCATAACACTGATTCTGGGGGTGGTTGGAGTTGTCATCTGGAGGCCGCTGCATGGACAGATAATTGGGTTGATAGAGAGTGTGCTGATTAGCGATTGGCTAATATTGTACGGCTAAGGGAGGAGAAGTGGTGGTATTTGGCTTACTTTACTGGTTAGTGTGAAACAAGGACGAGCTCCACTTTATCGTAAAACGGTTGTCAAGTGATTAGGAGAGAAATGGACGATTTAATCTCCGGAATGAGGAGGGCTTCTATTTTAGGAGGCTACATTTTTACTTTAGAAAACATAATGACAGAATCATGAATAAAAATGTAATTGCATGAGTTACTAATCAGGTCACAAAATAACACAATCAGAGGAGGACAGACACACTTTGAAGGAAATGCTATCAGAAAGTGTAAGACTCAAATGAGTTACGGCAGTGGCGGCTTCTGTATCCCGCACCCACTTCTTTCTAACTACACAGACCCAAATTTTAATTTATCACATTTGATATGTCAGCAGGCACACTGCTGTTTTATGGATGCTAAATGCAGAGTGTCACATGGAGCTCACGTGGCCCCCGCAATTATAATATAAATTGGGACAATATTTTTTTCATATTCTATAATTGGTATATTTTCTAGTCAATTAAATGAAAGTGAAATTAATCAATTTTTTCATTTTATCTGCGGCCTCCTGCGGGACCTCCCTAATACCCATTTTGAGAACCAAAAGATTAAACTTGCACTAATTGAACAGGTTCGTCATGCGCAACGCTATGTCACAAGAAGACAAATGAAGAAATGTTTCAGGAAAGTGCAGCTTTGCTTTTTCAAATGCAAAGTGGTCGTGTTTCACATTACTCCATCAGAAAGGTCCACGGAGCATCGCATGTATTTTAAATGACCAGTGTCAAATACTTTGACGTGCGGTTAGAAGTGGAATGGACAGATGAGATTTTAATTCAGCAAAATGTGAAGCATGTGAAGCAGAATGTGTAAGCATGGCAGATATAAAAATTGAGACGCAGGGGGGATGGGGATATCACTAATTTAACATAACTGCTCCAAGACAGGTTTAACTTAAAGTGCTACAAGTTATTCTTTATTTATCAAAGACAGCGATCGAGACATATTTACTGAAAAGTATGATTAAAATTCTAACCGATGTTAAAATGTTAAACTAGCAGTAGCCTGGGCCCAAAGCAAAACCCTAGAGGAGCTTGCAGCTTCCATTTTCTTTGTGTGGGTTCAATCCCGTTTCATAGGCTTATGGTAAAATTATTATAATGTCTTTTGGACCTAATGCAGCATAGCAGATACTATTCTAACAGCCCAGAATTCCTTTTCTCTCAGAGCCCATGTAACCTAATAAAAGAATTGATTACACTGGGCATTGCTCAATTGGGAAGCATGCTCCAGAGCAGAAAAGAGAGGATGTTTTCATATACTACAAAGCGCACACAGTCAAAGGTCAGACCCTTAAATTCAATTATAGTGCAATATGCTTCTCTATGTGTTCTACCATATTTATCCTATGTGTTCTACCATATTTATCTGAATGCGATTTTATGGGGTTAGCAGCTGGAAACAGACATCTTACTTCTCTCCAGGCAAGAACAATAAACCTGTGACTTCAAGTCCATTCATGTCCACTATAACTATACAAAAAAAATAAACATTACATTTCGTTAGAGTCAAATCATTTAATTCGAAATGTAGTGATTTTCTGATTTAACAGGTCAAAGATGAATTCCGTTTGACATGGTTTGGATCAGATCCTAAAATCAATGGCTTGCTGGCAGGAGGCAGAAAAACACTAAAGCCCAGATTGCATTTCTACATTTACTTTTTAATCAAATTCTGATTCACATTTGCCACTTTTCACAGTGTTGTATTCTTTCTGCATTTCCATGCTTCAGTGGAGTTCCCAATTGTCACCAACAATGAGTGCTCTGAATTAAAAATGCCAAAACAACAGAGGCCTGTTTTTTTTTTGTTTTTTTTACTAGGGATTTTGTACACAACATGATCACTGAAGTCGGGCAAATCCAGAGCAGTCAATGTCTATGGTGGCCTAATTTGTTAATCATTGTTTCCTGGTGTTAAAATCAATATGACTAAGAAGATTCGACTGTATGTTCAGCAGATATGCACAACAAGTGCTAGACCACATTATTGATCGATTTTGGGGTTGTTTTGAGGACGAACAACACGATAGATTGTGCTCGATACACATATTGCCTCATTTTTAAAAAGGTATTTAAGATTTAGTTTCACATGCTTATTGGATAAAACTGCACAAACACCAAGGAAACAGCCTACTTGTTTTCAGAGTAAAAATGGAGCAGGGTTCAATCAGAAAAAAATGGCAGATGTAAATGAAAACTGTCATCTGAGATAAACACAGCCTCTCTCTGAACTTGTAGTAAAAACAGATTGTCTAACCCAAAGCTAAAACACTGGAGCTGTCAGGAATGGCAGTGCTCCAGCAAAAACTCTGAAATCCTGACCAGACTACATGGACCATACTGCAATGTTTCTTTGCATCAACTTCAAACGCCGGAGTGTTCCCCACAAACAAAAGTACAAGGTGGAAAACCTGTCAGTCAGACAAAGAGCGGAAGGCTCCCGACATCTTGTCATGTTCAGGGGATTAACAAAGGGGCCCTGACAGCTACATCTGACATCTCAAGGCAGGTATACAAATAGAAACATTCATCATAAGTCACAATAGAAAATGTCAATTTTCATAAGTTATTAACTTCACTGCCCACGCACATTTTTAAAGCCTTGTTTGAAATCACTGGAGTAATACCGAATAAACCATTACGCAAAATATGATACATACCAATCAGGGGCACTTTCCCTGTTGCCACAACAACATCACAAGACTGTGCGGACAGCTAGGATTTTCACTATCAATCTATCTGTGTCGATTGTTTGGGAATTATTCCCTATTTTCTGACATTTCCAAGCCAGTTCTCCTCCAGCCTGCGGCGATGTTTTGTGCAGGCAACAGTCCAAAATCGAAAGATATTCTTCTTACATTCACATAAGACAAAGAAATGGAGTAGATCTTCACAAATCAACTAATGATTTCTGCTTCTACGGCATCCCCTGGAGAATTATAGCAATGTCTGACTCAAGGACAGATTAAAGTAAAATCGACGCAGCCGATCCCGAGATATCGTGCTGTTATTTTTTTATTTTTTATTCCATTCATTCTTCTTGTCAAAATATGGGGGTAACATTTACCCACAATGAAACTCCACCACTGACAGTACAGTCAACGAACTGCAGTTGTTTTTCTGTCGAAAAGGTTACTAATGTACCCTGGGGATGATAGCCTCAAGCAGAGACGAGGAACAGGCTACAGTGGTCTGGTAAGCTCACTCTACCACTTCCACCCCCATATTCTGTTAATTTTTTTTTCAAACTTGTAGTATTAAGGCCCAGGTGACTTGGGGCAATTTATCAGATTCTGTGCAGCTCCATCTGGGACTACATAAGGCTTAAGAAAAATCTTTTCGCATAAAACTTGTAAACAGACTTTGATATTTAAAATTGTCCATGCAGCACCCTTTTAATAAGGGTTGGAACTCATAAAAGTTATCTTTAGTAAATTTTTTCTCTCTCTGACTATAAGTGACACAGTCAGTAGATTCATATCAGTGTTTGCACACTGTGTTGACAATTGTACGACTTGTGATCCCAAAGTGGCAGGTCCTGGGGCCCCATGGCCTACTTGTAATTACGACTACATAAGACTAGAGTGGAGTTCTTGGTTGCTGTTTTTTTGCCAGTGTGTAGCTTGTATTTACAATAAATCGTCCATGACATGATCGGACACGACATTAGAAAATGTCACCAACTTCCTCCATAGAAATTATCGTCAAAGTCAAACCGCGAGACTAATCCACAGGAACATGTGGCGTGTTTAAATACACGTCCTTGTGCCACGCTGACAATGAGAAGAAAAGACATCTACAAAAAAAGTTGTGAACTTTTTGAGATCCCTGGCTGAAATGCATCCGGAAAAAAAAGCAATCCCACAGCTGAAAACGATATTGTGCTGAGAAACGAATTAGGGAGGAAGCTGAGGATTGTTGCCAGACTGAAGCAAGGCATGTCTGAGTCATTTAGCAGATTTGTAGCACTGGGAAATCAGCATGGGATGGTGGGGGGTGGTTTTCGGGAGGTAAGGGGGTGTTTAGCAAGATATGCTGAGAGCTAAAAAAAATCTAGCCATATTTCTTCCCACTCTACTAATGGCAGATGAATCTTTCATATGGGGGTTGAACAGTTCACTGGGAAATACTGCTGTTGTGCAGAGCAGGGGAGCTTACACCTCTGTACCAGATAGTTTATCTGTTTTGAATTGGTCTATCCGACAGGTATGTATAATTCAAAATACCCAACAGAATGTCCTTTCATATTAAAGGTCCAGTGTGTAATAAAAGTGTATTTTGGCAGCATCTAGTGGTGAAAAATCCAGAAAGCAATGCTCCGTGTCTGCACTTTCCTTTGAGAGAATTTACAGAAGCTACGGTGGCCTCCAAGGACAAGAAGCTAGTTACTTAAGATGACATCATCCACCACTGCCTCAAGTCCTTCTACAAGATCAAGTGATTAAGTGAAGATGTATTTAGTTATTTCATCTATGGAACTTCATCGTCTTCCAACAGGTGGATTTCTTGAGGACACCCACTATATATAAAAATGCATGATCATTTACACACTGCGCCTTTAAGACTTTAACATTGTGAAATTTAAGAGCCGTGTTCAGTTATGCGTCACTGGGTGGGACACAATACTGATTCTGACGGATACATTCATTTTAATTTGAATCTGATGCACATAAAGAACATTATACAATGTGGTGTGTGTAGGACTTCAGTCCCTCATAATTTATTGGCTATGCAATAAACTATTTAGGATGCAGTGATCACAGCAACATGGAGAAGAAACTCATCAAAGTGTGCAATAACGTTTGAGAAATCACAAAATATTCGATTGTGGATTAAAACGATCTGCCACTAAGCCTCCTTTGCCTACTGCTAAAGGAGAATTCCAGTTTATTGAGTTGTTTTGATAGTTTTTTATTTTTATTTTGGCCATCAATTGCCTCAGCTGTTGTCCATTGTAACATTGCAATCACCAATTTAATTGCGGAGATCTGGGAACAGGGTGACATTGGCACAACAAGACAGGGGCGAGAGAGATACATGAGCAGTCAGATGATCGGACAGGATGTAAACAAGCACAAGCATCCAATCTGGGTGATTAGCTTTCTCTCTTTCTTTTTCTCTCTTTCTCTCCTTTATTGTCAATCAGGCTGCGTTCCAATCCCCATACTTCCCTGCTATTTAGTAAGACGGAAGAAGATTAAGGATGTCCCAATATATGCATGTCAAATGCAGTATGCCAAAAAAAACAGATGCCCTAAGACATCAAATTGTCTTGCCTAGTATGATAAAAATAAAAAGTATGTGATTTGGAACACGGAAGCTTTTCTGTGCTTGACCAACGGCCTTCCTCTCCCTCTGCACTGCTTCATTCCATATGTTCTGGTTGAGGTTCTTTGTCGTCCAGGTGATTAAGATTATCCTCTCTTGCCTGGATCTCAATTCATTGTGTGCATGTTGTCCTTTTCTATCTCTCTGTGTTTGTTTCCATTTACCTGTAGCAATGGGAGTGGACTTGAGCTTTGCCTCTTGGGTGTTTGTGTAATATGGCCTTTTCTCTCTCAGGTCTGGATAATAGTGAGGAGGAGGTAATGTGATCCAGTTCCGATCTGTATGGCAGCACTTGAGAGTTGCTCGATGTCCTACCACCGGATCCATATTCTTCATATAGAATTCTAGACTTTCTCATTCTGATTGTCCATAGTGCAATGATTGCACTCCATTAAATATGTCAATAAGTCTGTCCTGGTCAAACAATTCACCCAGAGAGGCCAGATGCTTCCGAACCATGTTTAATTTGTGTGTGCGAAGACACACTTCTATAGACATATGAGAGTGCTATCAAACTTTTCATGTAACTCTTCCAAAAATGTCAAAGTACTTTAATGTACGCTGGGTCACCTGGGAATCCTACAATAAAATATTTATGTTCAGGGTGCACTGTACTACATTCACAAAGTTGATAGCATTAGACAGCGGGTTATAATAAAAAGTGTTCTAAGCATTGGGAAGGTGACACCGCTTTATTAGCATTGCTATCACTTCTTCAGACCTACTAAGAGGTTATACCATCCTGGCTGCAAAGCCTCGGGCATGACACAGGAGGCCTTGCCCACTTTACAGAGCGGTCCATCGTCAGTGGACAAAATGTCACATACCATTCCCTCCTTCAAATTAGTATTCCATTTAGTCCCCATAAAAGAATGAAAGGCTTGTTAAGTATAACCTTTTCTTCATTCAGAGATCTCATTCTCTTTCAGTTCATCAGGAGGGGAGACAACTTATTAAGTGTTAAATATAAAAGACCTGCAGAATTATGGCACTTGTTCATTACATGGTACCGACTCTGCCCTGCTCTATTGTACTTTTTTTGGTTTTCCACTACGTAAACATACTCAGTTCCAAAAAAGGTACTAAGCAGTGATTGGTCAGATGGTGTCACATCATCAATAGGTGACACACTATCATGCACAATAAATGGCTATTTGTAAATGGCTTCCCGGAGAACTATAGCGTCGTTGCTTGATGCAAAATGTTGGTTACCGTTACAAGTTGAGAAATACATAAAACAATGAGACATCCTGTTATGACACTGCACGTTTCTCTGAGTGGAAAAGGACCAAACGTTACTTCATCCAAAATATTCAAACAATCGCCCTAATGAAGACGAAGAAATGCATAGATGCCACTAACTACGCTTTGACGACCAGCTACGCAGAGGCGGTACTATCATGGATACTATATTGTAATGAAAAACGACCTCCAGAAAAGTACCCGATACCAAAGGCAAGTAGAGTAGCACAGAGTGTGCAACGGTGGGTTCCATCTTATCTGGGTGATAAAACCTGATATGGGTGTTAAATAAAGCCCAACTAATGACAAAGAATTGGAAAAGTGCAAATGTGATATCTAGCAGCAGGTGACAATTCTCCCCAGTCTAACTCACGATACCAAATGCAGGAGAGGAAGCACTGTGCGTGAGGTGCACTGCATAAGTAATACAATAGCTGATTTCCTACCAAACATACTGTGTGTGATCGCCTATTGCAGAAGACAGATTGCCTCCCTGCTGAGCAATCACCAAAAGTACTTGTATTCCCTTCTCTCCTTCAGTGAACCAGGAAATTCTTTGCTGTGTTTTGAACATATTCTGAGTAAGTGTCATGGGTACATTTCTCTGAAATGTTCTCGTGCAGAGGGGGAAAAAAAAGTCTTCTTTTTTGAAAAACATCACTATAAACTAAGAGTTGACGACGAGATAAAAGTTGAACAAAAGAAAAAGAAACTTGTATCTGCACAGGTACGTTACCATAGTGATCCTGCTACTCACAAGCATTGTAATTAGTCAGTGCAACGTCGTGATGGTGGATTAGTTCAGACAGAGGTTACTTTCAATAATTTAAACAGAATAAACAGCAAGCAGCATTACTTAATTGTAAGAAAAACACATGCCTTAAAGAGTTGTCTGGTACACAGCTTAATTATTCCCAGATTGAGTGTTTTGGAGGATGGATGCCAGGAGCATTGAATGAGTCAGGGAAGGTTCATTAGCCCATCGTCTACCGCTCGAGAAGAAAGGGACGATTGAAGCCGATCCATGAAGCCAGGAACCTTTAGAGCATGGTTTCTCTACTGTACTTCATTTTCACTTTGCAGAAGTGGGTCTCTTTGGTCTTATAATTGATAATCAAGTGGTGGTGTATTCAGAAACATGCATGCTTTCATGATTCTCACTTTAAGGTCAGCCGAGAAAAAGGGTAATGCATAGTAAACTAATAGTGCACTCTCTTACTCCCAAGACCTACCAACAAGCCCTGAAGCCCTTGGTGGAGGTCTTTCACATCCCATGAACCAGTGTTTCACAAAAGGCTCCTTCAACTGCAGCTGAAGGACAGCATCTTTAGAATTCTCTCCACAGTGGACAAGCAAGAAAATACAACTGCAAGACTCAACAAGGGATTCAAGCACTCCTGGGCATAGATGACTTTCAAAGACCATTTTTTACAATAATCCAAGTATCCAGTTCTGGCCTGTTGCAACAGTTAGATACCGAAAATGAATAATAACAGATTGACAGGCCCAGCTGTGACTGTAATTACAGAACAGGCCGCGACTAAAAAACAAGGACCTGTCTTCCGAGTAACGACTTATTTCTCTTATTGTTTCCGGTAGGTGGTTTGCCCTGCTGTTCAGAGAGCACAGATTGGTTTTAGCCTTGAGCACAGCTGTCACTGAAAATTAAAAAAGACCCAACTTAGCAAAAAAGGGCGACACACACTCCAAACTGTTCTCACCATTATCTGATGCCACAAAAAGCTCTCTCCCTTAAGCATGAACCAAGAGCTACTATCTAAATATAAAATCAATTTAAAAAAACATATTATTTATGGATGCCAAAGCAAACAATGCTGCGACACCTTGACATCACCACGGCAGAGAACAAAACGCAGAATTTGAATAGCAACACTGATTTACAGGCTCTTGGCGTAGATGAATACAGATAGGCAGCCAGGCTTCTACAACATTGTTTAATTTTACAAAAAGGGTTGAAGACGGGAGTGAACCTCTCCAAACACAGCAGCAGAGCAAGGGCTTGGTTTCAAACACGTGTAAATCAATTAGATCCAGAACATGAGAGCTGGTGTGTCACACTGCCGCTTTGTCTTCTCTCCCCTCTGCCCAGTGTCGACTCTCAGAGATAGGGCCCCGGTGCTGGGAAGGCTGCCAACTACATACAAACCATGACTGGGCAACCGCTGCTTCCCCCCCCCCCCCACACCGCAGGCTATGTTATGCAGCTGACTGCAGCGTCGCAGCTCCCAGCAATCAGCTGTACTTAATCACTGCATTCGCCACACCTAGCTCTGATGTAACACTGTTAGTCCTTATCGGTTTAATCCATTTATCCAGGTTAACCCACAACATATATTCCCTCAATATGTTGGTCAAATGCTTTCGCCCCCCAGTAAATTTAGCCTGAGTCGTAAACCACCTCGGTCTCGTGATCAATTTATGATGCTGATAATTGCCTGGGGCTGTATTCACAAAACATTTTATCTTAGCGCTAAGAGTACTCCTAAGGAGCACTAAAAGTTCTTAGTAAGGAGTCATTTCTTAAAACCTATTCACAAAGCTGATAAGACCAACTTTTACTAAGGAATGGGAGGGACTCCTAAACTAAGACTAGAGGGCGTGTTGACCCTGTTGCTATGGATGATGTCATGTTCATACCTTCTATGCCCACAGTGATTGGCTGAGAGGGAATGAGAGCTAGGAGTGAATCTATGATGGAAACACTAAAGTAAATAGTTTTTATATACAACTAGTGACAAGTGACACTGATTTAACATGAAACCAAGATACTGCAGGGTTTCCCACACATTTGTTCACAATTAACCTACAATAGCGCCACATAGGTCTATTAATTTTAAATTTTACAATGATTTGAATCGGAAAAATATCCTCATTGAACAGCTGCACGCCATGCACTCTCACTGTATTTCTCTCAATGGCGGACTATGCAGCAATAGTCAGACAGCGACAAACCAGGAAATTCACAATTTAGAAACAACAGCCGGCGAAATCGTAAAGTACATGCGGAAGGAAAAAGGCGAGACGCGAGGCGAGTAGCGGATCTGTGGAACGGAGGAGATGCTGCGAAGCGCCACATATAAGCCTACTTTAGTAGGAAATTAAACACAAACGTGACACCAACAGTAACTTTCAGTGCATCATAAAACCAAAGCAACTGGAGGAAAATGAACTTAATAAATATTTTTTATAACAATATAATAAATATAAATGTGTCTATACTATAGCTTTACTAAGATCATTAAACCCTTACAGCTATTAAAGGTACCTTTTATAAAGCTCACTAGCATTAAATCTCTCCAAAACACCATCAAATGGTTGTCTGTGATTTACTCTTAGTGACTTAGGAGTCCTAAAATTAGGAAAAAAAGTTAGAAGTCCTAAAATTAGGAGTGAAACGCCCCTTATTTTTGAGAGTTGCTCCTAAATCAGAACGTTAGGACCTACTCTTAGCCTTAAAATGTTTTGTGAATACGGCCCCTGAACACTAAACGTGACATTGGTGTCATTTCCATGGATGTTGTTAGAGTTGTAACCGTTACTTGATTTAACTGATAAGTCTGTTCTAATAATAGATTCCCAGTTTAAGCTGTTTTTTTAAGCAAAAATGTCAAGAATTTGATGGTTCCACCTACTGAAGTGGGAAATATCCTGCTCCCCTGTCGGCTTACATTCCAGTACATTAAATAACCATAGGTAAACATGGATGTAAAACAGGACAATGAGTAACAGGGAAATCTGTCTGTTCAATCGCTCTTACCAGCAAACATGCCTCGCTGAAGTGCCCTTGAAAAAAACCCTTAATCCCTTTCATCTCTAGGAATGCTGCTGGGCACCGGACCTCTGACCTCCATGTGGTGGAGATGGTCCAATGAAAACAACAAGTGGATTTCCCCTTAGGGTATTAATGAGGCTTGCCATTTGAACTGAGCCAGTGTCTTAAGCCCTGCCTTATAGTATTGAGTGAGCGCTGGCAGTGGCATCTTGAAAGCAAATCCCTGAGAGGATTTAATTCGATTTAATTCCGCAGAAAAGTGAATTGTTAGCGAGTTTACGACACTATATGCTTGAGCCAATATATATGAAAATATACCTTTCAGTTAAGAAGAATGAGGAATAATAGATTCATTATAGCACTATACAGACCTTGAGCGTTCTTAAAAGTCTGTGATATTACCTTTTCACACCTGGGGATTTGTCTGCTTAGCCATTTCCATCCAGTGGGTCTATACGGCATTTCTCTGGAGGTATTCTTACAAATAGTTTACTTTGCATATGAGTATGACAAGGAGAGAGTGGCTAAAACTGCAGGGGTGAGTGCAGCAAGGCTTTTCAGGGTGTGCTCGTGTGTGCGTGTGTGTGAGTGTGTGCATGAATCCCTTGGGGAAATTGAAGTCCCTTAGGCCAAGATCCTAGTCTGCATCCATCCTCAGAGGCAGCCAGCCGGCCATGCACCGAATCTGTTACTGCAATTACTTTTGACAGCAGCGCCTCCATTGTCCAGGAAGGTGGGTTATCCGTGCGCTAAGCAACGCTCGCTGACCACAGGCGTTAGTGGGATCTGTGTAGGCAGAGCATTGCAGCACACTCGCTTCGCGGCCTTGGTGAGGCCATGAAGCAGAGTGTGTATACTTTTGTGCACACACTGAGGCGTGTTCTTTTGTGCGGTAATGAAATTGAGGCAAGACTTATTGAAAATGAGTAGGAGAGGGGAGTTATTGTGGGGGAGTCCTGTAAACGATGCAAGGGATGGTAATGCAGTAAATATGGAAGGAATTGTGCAGTCTAAAGTACAGCTTAAGCAGGCACACATTACACAACTTGCAATGTCGTAGGATCGCTGTACATACAGTTCACACAACACAACTTTCTGCATAGCAATCAGGGCTTCTTGTGTCATAATGGTTTACACACTACATGGCTGATAAGTGACAGCGGTTCAAACATTACAAGATATTTGACCAGGACACATCTCCGACAAGTCTGTCTGGTATCCAAACTAACGAAAACACATGTCGGGTGACACGAGGAAAAAAAATCACGCGATGTACGCATTGATGTCCGCAAGATAAAAGTACTTTGTGCTCTAATTTGCAGCTTAATACAACAAGGAAGAAAAAGAAAAGTTTTGGGAGAAAGTAATGGACCGGGGGACGCAGGCAGCAAGGATGTTCTGTTCTATTGAGAGAGTTGGAGGTTAGTAAATATGAAAATGTTTGTGCCTAGTTTTTGTTACGGATACCAAAACGTTTTTGACGGACAGGTCCAGATATTTTGCATGCTAGATATTGGGATATATTCTTTGAACATTTCACACATGGCGATCCAAACTCACAGGAGCAGGCGTCTATTGGCCTATGATCTGGGGCTTTTGGCGGCAATGTCAAAAACCTGTCGGTGAGAGGAAAAAGCCGGTAGTCTGAAGTAGGCCTTAGGCGCTCCATACATTCCTACTAGGGACTAAATTGGAGCGCCTTTGATAAGGCTGCCAAATGAATAGACAGACTTAATCCATACATTCCAATGGCGTACTCAACGTAAAGCTGGAAATCTTGCTGTATAGCTGCTGCTGCTGATGTTTCAAGATGGACTTTGATATTGAAGGATTAGTGTTTTTCGGAGGCCATCTAGATCACTGTTGCATGTCAGAAAATCATTTTTGGGGATGTTTGATTTGGATTTCCAATGCGCTTTGCTGGGCAGATATGATCATTGTGTATGTGGGACAATCTATAGGTTTATATCTGTTGTGTAAGACGAGCCATTCCACTCCGACGGACAAGACTTTCCACACTCACAACGGAAGAAATCTAAAGGAGACCGTAGACAGTTGTGTAATATGTTGGGGTTCTGTGGTTCTCATATTGAGTTAGCAACGGTACAGTGATGTTTGAGTGTGTGTGCTCATATTTGTCCACTGTAAGATTAGTATAGGCTATCGTTTTTGTTATTGCTTCTTGCGTGCCTGTGAGGCATATTGTGGATGTGAATACTGTGTGATGCATATCGCATGTAGTGCAGATAGCTATATTATATCCCTATAAATCATAATAACAGAGAGCGTGCCTGGGATTCTCAATTTTGAACTTTGAGTAAGCCAAAAGGAAAAAAAAACTAAAGAGTACCATAACAATTCCACCTTTTCTGAGAGGTTGGAAGAGGTGTGTGAGTGTGTGTGTGTGTGTGTGTGTGTGTGTGTGTGTGTGTGTGTGTGTGTGTGTGTGTGTGTGTGTGTGTGTGTGTGTGTGTGTGTGTGTGTGTGTGTGTGTGTGTGTGCATGTGTGTGTGTGTGGTCTACACGTGTCCATCTCCCAAGAAAATAACCAACCAGATCATGCAGCTGCATGTTGCAGAAATTTGGCACCATCACTTTTCTATGCAACACAATTATGATCCAGAAAAAGGGAGGAAGAGGAGGGGTGTTCACTCACCATATGAAAGTGCCGCCACACAGATGAGGACAGTCCATCTGCAATCCCGTGCACCTGACATGGTTAGAAATCCCAGTGGGCCGGTTGGTAAAATCCCAGTTGTTCCAGTAGCCGATTGTGGATAAATCAAAGCTTTCTCTGCGGGTGTTATAGCCTCCACACGACGGGCGCTGTTGCAGTTTCTTCCGATTGTCTCAAGTTGGATAATGCGCAATGTATTTGAACGAGTATTTGAATCGTGTGTGCCTCAGCCGAGGTCTATTAAATAAAAATTGTTATTGTTCAATGTCCAACTACAGTCTTTACGGTATCTTTGCGAGCAGCGACCCTATTACAAGACACGGCCAAACCGCGTTCTTTTCCAAGCCAAAAAAAGACAGCGTTTCTTTTTCCACATGGGAGAAGAAAGTTACAAGTATCCTTCTGCAAAAATTGGACAAGTGGGGAGGGGAAGGAGAGACACACAGCGTGCCTTGAAACGGATCCAAGTCCTTGCGTGAAATCCAATATAAATGCACCCCCCTAAAAAAATCATAAATCAATGGACATCAGTGGAGAGATGACGCGCGCCTTGGCTCAAAGCACAGCAACCACAGCGCGTCTACCGCACCAATAAAAAGAAGGGGCTAGACTATAGTCCCAAAAAAATGAGAAAAAGAGAGTGTGTCTGTGTGATTAGTCATTCTCTAATTAGCCATGCAAGAATGAAATTCCCTGCGCAAATAACGTGTGGGAACGAGGATGGAGATAGAGCGAGAGAGTGAGAGAAAAAAAGAGGCATCCAGCACCTCCGCACCGCTCTGGCTCAGCTGTCACTGACTTCTCAGGTTTCATTTAAAAATCCACAGCGGAGAGAATCTGTGTTGGAATGGGTTGTGGGGCGGTAAAACGGTGAAAAAATCAGCCAGAAAAAGGAAAGGGTCCCGCGTAGCTGAGAAGAAAAGAGTATAGTCCAGTAGTTCACCTACCGCAGCGACTGTCACTCAGTCTGGGAGTCCGCACGGGAGCATGCCAACATCCAAAACTCCCACTGTAATGTTTCTGTATTGCCTTTTACTTTGTGGATGTTAGGCTATAGGCTGGAAATGCCGGTGCCGCTTTACAGGAGTCTGAAACACTGCCAAGTCCGAACAACTCTCGGTTTCACTGTTTTTATCCAAACTCTCTAAATGAAAGAGCTTACGTCTTCTAGGCTATGTAAGGAGCTTCTCTCTGTTTTATTGGTCGCCGAGACAGCGCTAAATGACACAGTCTCCTCCGGGTCCCAAGGCTTTCAACTCCGCAACAAACTAAACGTGCTCACATTAAAATGAGCATGCACAGCCGCAGCTCGAGCCCCATCAAGCCTGATACCATGTTACGACCAATATCCGTTCAACATTTTACAAAATAAAATAAATTCGCAACAGCTCTATTTTTGGTGAATGCATTCTCATACAGGTGATATATAGTAGTATTATTTTTACATTTATTAATATTGTCATGTCTGTTGTTGTTGTTTAAAAAATATTGATCATAAAAAAATGTATTCTAAATGCTGAATTTATAGTTTATTACAGACGGCTACAAGCAGTAGGCCTACTAATGCAGAATTAATATTAAACCCAGGACAAATTTGACATACTAGACGTAGCCTACTATAAGTTCATAGACGTATAAGTTCATGGATCCCTAACTTTGCCTTAATAATGGTCACTGATAGCATAGAAAATGTCAAGACAGTAGGCTACACACACACACATTAAATCCTTGTAACAACTTGCCTGCACGTTTTTAAGGCTCCAGCTGAAATGCATTTTCCGATCCCAGACCTTTACAATTCAAACGCAGGATCCTATGTTTAAAAAATAATTTAAAAAAAAGTTAAGGGCTGTGTTCGGAATGCCATACTAACATCCTACTCATACTCATTTTGACTTCAATTTGAGTATGTGACGGTTGGGTATGCGAGTTTGGGTATGTGAGAAATTCCCGGATGAGTACTAACTTCCAGGAAGATTTTGGGGGAGACAGTGCATGAAATAGGCCACGCCCATGGCCACGCCCATCGTGGGGAAAACATTGAACAGCGCTCCATCCACTTTGTATTGAAGGAGACCTGTCTTCTGCAAACAAACTTAATTAAAATTTAATCAAACATCCATTTAAGAAAAAAACATTGCTTTCTTGAAAGCCACGACTCTTGTTTGTCTGTATGAGCTGTTTTTGTGAAAAATAATTGAGTAGTTTTCAATATTGAGGTGTTTTTGTCCGGTCGGACCGGGTCGGACCCATCGCGGGGGAAACCGTTGAAAACCGTTCCATTCACTTTGTATTGAAGGAGACCTGTCTTCTACAAACAAACTTAATTAAAACGTAATCGAACATCCATTTAACAAAAAACCGTTACTTTCTTTAAAGCCACGACTCTTGTCTGTCCATACGAGCTGTTTTGTGAAAAATAATTGAGTAATTTTCAATATTGAGGTGTTTTTAACCGTCCGTGAGGGTTAGCCTACAGCAGAAGGCTAACATTAGCCTAGCATACAGCATACATTAGTTAAGAGTTTTGTCTCGATATTGAAAATTACTTAATACTTTTTCACAAAAACAGCTCGTATAGACAGTGTATTTGTGAAAGGCATGTCGTATTACGTTTTTATTAAGTTTGTTTGCCGAATACGGGTGTCATTCAATATAAAGTGGATGGAGCGCTGTGTATTGTTTTCCCCGTTATGCACTGTCTCTATGAATCGATTGTATACTTTTCCTACTCAACCGCCCCACAATGCATTGGGTCAATTCTACCCGCCCAGGAAAATGAAATATTTTCGAGCAAGTTGCTAGGCAACAACATTGTTTGGGGTTCCGCGATCTGTACGTGCAGTCATTCATAAACTCTTACAATAGATAAGAGATGAAGATACATATCTAACAACATTTGAGTCACTAAGTGAAATGAGTGAAGTGAGTCTGATAGTGGAGAGAGATTAGAACAGATCGCTGTTCCACACACTGCGGCTCGTCCAGCTCAACTCACAGACAGCTGAGTGCTGATGAGCCGGACAGAGAGCGTCGGAGGGATCCTCCGCCTCAAAACATAATTATAAAACAACTTCAAGAGGTCTAAAACACGGATGATGAACACAGGACTGTAAAAATCTAGTTCAATATCTAACCTGTAGAGGGCGGTTAAAAGCTTAACAGTGTCTAAACTGCCTGAATCTTATAAGAAGAAGAAATTCTTCATTGCTTGAGTATAGGCCTACTTCAACTGAAAACGTTTTGACGCACCTCGCATACACAATCGATATTTGAGTAGAGAGTATGCAGTATAGATGGTGAGTATGTAGGATGTAGGACGCTAGTATGGCGTTCCGAACACAGCCTGTTCGGAACGCCATACTAGAATTTCTTCTTCTTCTTATAAGATTCAGGCAGTTAAGACGCTGTTTAGCGTATAAGCGTCCTCTACAGGTTAGATATTGAACTAGATTTTTACAGTCCTGTGTTCATCATCTGTGTTTTAGACCTCATGTTTTATAATTATGTTTTGAGGCGGAGGATCCCTCCGACGCGCTCTGTCCGGTTCATCAGCACTCAGCTGTCTGTCAGCTGGACGAGCTGCGGTGTGTGGAAAAGCGATCTGTTCTGATCTCTCTCCACTATCAGACTCACATCACTCATTTCACTTAGTGACTTTAATGTTGTTAGGTATTTATCTTCATCTCTTATCTATTGTAAGAGTTTTATGAATGACTGTACGTACAGTTGTCAGATCGCGGACCCCAAACAATGTCGTTGCCTAGCAACTTGCTTGAAAATATTTCATTTTCCTGGGCGGGTAGAATTGACCCAGTGCATTGTGGGGCGGTTGAGTAGGAAAAGTATACAATCGAAATCTTCCCGGAAGTTAGTACTCATCCGGGAATTTCTCGCATACCCAAACTCGCATACCCAACCATAGACATAATAAAGGACATTATTATGTCTATGTACCCAACCGTCACATACTCAAATTGAAGTCAAAATGAGTATGAGTAGGACGTTAGTATGGCGTTCCGAACACCGAACAGCCAAGCTTTTGTTTTAAGGACAAGGCGATTAACATCCGGTCTGAGCTATTTTAGGCCTTGTGAACTTGACGCAGCTCAAACCGGGCATCTCAGACAAAAATTAATCACGTGAGTGCTTTTTACCCGCCTCCTCATCATCTGAGAGGAAAATATCCTACCCGAAGAAAAAGCCTTAAACCCCCCACTGCCTGGATGCATAGTCATGGCCTCAGAGTGGTTGAGAGGCAATAAGACACACACACATACACACACTAATCTTAAAGTTTAATCTGCTATGCATTAAAAAAGAACATATGGCACTCTATTTTTTTAATGCATTAGATCTTTCTCTAAGCTAATAATGTGCTGACCCGATTAACACAGGTGCAACTCCTAATATTAACAATGGCTGTGTCCCATTTAGCTGTGCCAGTATTTTGCATGCTGCCAGCTCCCTGGTGCAACCTAATTGGAACAGAGCCACCATCAGTGTTATTGGTTATACCTACGTTTTTTCCATTACTTCCCAGACAAATGTCTGCCATCAGGAAGGCCCCATTACGAGGTTAACTAAGAAGGCGATCAGGTTAATTATCAACCATAAAGCACTCACTATTCAGACATGCAATATATAATGTGGCTCATGTATGAGTGTTCATTATGTAAATGTTCCATAATGGCCTGATTCATACATGACTGGAATGACAAAATAATATTAAGCAAGGAACGTCTAATAAATTGTCTTAGGCTGCATCAGTGTAATATTTGTAAATGTGTATGTAAATGTATCTTTAAAACTACATGTAAACATAGGGCTAAATGTGATGTTACTTGTCATGCTTCCTTCATCAGCAGTATGTTAAACTAGCTACGAGGAATGTTCACTTCTGTTGATTCTAGCGGCACCTTTGGACAAAAGCGGTAATGTTTTTACTACATAAGCACCTGCTGTCCTGAAGATCTTTGCTAGCGCGTGCCAGCTACGCCTGCATGTGTTTAGGAAGTGAGTGAAAGAGAGGCAGCAGGATACACCGCGATAAGGTAATTTAAATTGTGTGTGTGTGTGTATGTGTGTGTGTGTGTGTGTGTGCGTGCGTGTGTGTGCGTGCGTGCGTGCGTGCGTGTGTGTCCTGATTCAGTAAAGGTCTCAGCATTGCCCCCGGTGCAGACCCATGCTCCGTCTCCTCTGTGCTGTGTGTGCAACCCATTGTCTGCAGTAATGAATGTGTACACACTTCCTTACAGTGCGTGCTCTCACCTGGGGAGAGCTGCCATCGCTCTATGTACTGACATTGTGGACCCTGTGGAGCTGTGGAACAATCTACAGCTGGACATATTGGAGTTCTTCCGTGGACCCTTTTATTTGTTGCACCATTCTCTCCTTAAAGCAGCTCCGAGTAACATTTAAACAGCCTCATGTTTCCTCACATAATCATAAATTACCTTTAACAGCAAATGAGACCATCAGTGCAAAGAAAGACGTTTTTATATAGTTTTTATTACTGCGTTTGGTCTGGTCGCACACCCAGTCCGATTTTCGGTTCACGCGTGCATGCTCTATAGTCACATATCCGTATTATCTGTATTAGTCGCAGATTTCAGTGTGGTGCAGCAACACGATTTGAGAAGCCTATCCCTCCAGGTGAGAGAAGGGGAGCGGGAGCCTTGTTTGAGACAGTTATTAGTCGTCATAATGACTGATAACGGGGCTGAACCATCAAAGAAAAAAAAAGAAAATGCAACGAAGAAAAGCTAAAAGGGAGAGTGATAGGCGGGCGGGAGGGCGTCGCCAAGCAACTTATACACACTTTCACGGTAGCGATCTAGACTGCAGTGTTTACTCCTAAATGAATGAGCGGTAGCCTACAAAGTTTACTTTACCTCACCAGCATCATCAGATGACCATTATTCATCTGAAATAGTCATTATTTACAACAACATAAACACATTGCCTCATCGTGATCCATACTAACTGCCGTCTCTCGTTCATTCGCTTTGTGTGAGGACATGTAATCTTTCAGCTCCGTGAGAGTAGTTAGGTGACACTGCTGCATCAACTCATTGCAATCAGGTGTGTGTGGCACTGACTGGCATTAGTTGATGCTGTGCCACTAACCACTCTCACGGAGCCGAAAAGAGTCCGGTGCCCTCACACTTTCAACACACGGACATGCACTATATTGCTTCCTGATCATTTGAATCTCGCACGCCCGGCACGAGCTAGAAAACAGCTAAAAATACTACCGCTTTTGTCCAAAGGGGCCGCCAACGTGCAATGTTACTGGTAGTGGCTTTAATTTCCTGGCATATCTCTACTGACTCTTCCCAATAACAGCCTAAAATGGCCAACAATAATAATTTAAAGCTATAGTGCGTAACCTTTTCATATAAATGAATGTTGGATACAGTTAGTCCATTGTCAAATGAGTTGACTAAAAAGGTGATTTAGCCTGTCAGGTCCACCAAACTCTCTCTGTATATCTCAGTATTATTGTGTTGTTTTCTATGTAGTTCCTGCTCTATACACATACATTGGTTATCTGAAAGATTTGATGAGGAATCAATTAACCAATCATGGACAAGGAGTAGCCTAGTCATTTTCCTCAGCAGACATTTTGACTTGTCATACGTGTAATATTAAAACCACTAACGACGGCTGTGTTCCATTAAAGTGCACCACTAAGCCTGGAGCGGGTCAGGGTTTAAGAGTGTCAGGGTCTAGAGACTAGTAAAGCTAAACTGAGTGCAGCCCCAATTGATGTTGTTTACTACACCTGTGGTCTTCCTGCCATGTCATGTCAAAATGTCGGCTGTGAAAAAGGTCAGAATACATCTTCAAGCTTTGGGCGATGTTTCTATATTGTTGTGACTGACTGTTTGATGCTGAGCACAGAGAGCGAGTCTGGGGAGCGCTTGACCTTTCGCCTGTTTTCTTTTGTGTTGGGCCAGTTAACGATCTTGGCCCCATGTCAAGTGCTTTCAAATATTGCATTCCTTCCTTTACTCTTGGTCTATTTGTAAATGCAGAAAGCTACAAAGCTCGTTGTCTGTTTTTTTAATAATCTATGGTAGTAAGAAGCTAACAGGCACACTATACAAGTCCCAATCGAGCTCGCAAAATTTAACAAGAGCAGCGTTCTATGCGCTGTAGCAGCTAATTCATCAAGACCACTTATGCAAATGGAGTCGCTTGCAATTTTCAGTTAGAACACCTGAGCCGTCGCCGTGCAACAGCAGGCAGCCAGGTGAAGGGAGCACCCAGGCACCCAGTAGCAAAGCAGCCCCAGGCCTCACTGTTGCAGGTATGATAGGACTGCCAATGGTTTGTTTATGCATTTGACTTTATAATGTGTTTGATACTCTGACATTTAAAAAAAGACTTATCACCAAATGGACAATTTATTTCTTCAAGGTTTTGTGCTTTTTTCTGACGCAGAAGTCTCTCTTGTGGCGATAACTATGCACTTCCTCTGGGAGAATGAATACCACCTGCGTTTACAAATGGAAATCAACTTTTATGCTAAAACAATGAGCGCTAATTTGAATCAAATTAGCATCAGTCCATTGTCACTTTTCAGATTCAATACATACGGTACATTTTGTCAAACGTGCTAATGTTATGCTTTAAAATGCTTTTCCCGTGCACCACATTTCTGTGTTGAAACATTTTTTTTTTCATCCAAATTTTCTCCCTTTTGATGCTCGTCCTAATGGAATTACACCCTGTGCCTGCAGCTGCACAGAATATGACTTGGTATAACACTGAATGCCGCTGTTTGATTTATGTTTGGCTTTTTCTGGCAATACTTTCTATGCACAATGAATATGCAGCTGTTGTGACACATCTTTGTCTTTTTCATGTCAACAACAACACAACATCAATCTTGTTTGATGTTCTGAATATGGAATTGAAAGTGTTGCAAAAATATCCTCATTTACCCCCATTTTTTCATATCTTATTCTTTCAAAAATACTTAAATTTTTTTTTAAATTTTTGGATTGGTAAACATTCACTATTTTTTCTACTCCTGAATATTTGTAAAAAGATTTCTGACACTATATTTCCTTTTTCGTACCGTTATAATAGCTGATACATTTCATATTACAAAATATTGTTTTTCTCAGAGTCCCGACACAGATATCTTTCCAATAGGCTTTCTAACTCAGACTAGCTCGAAAGCACAGTGTTCCATGCTTTATTAATACTGACGACCAGTGGAGAGAGAGGATAATGAGGAGCTAAGACGGTGTGAATGGCTCCGCAGTATGTGGTGTTCAGGCATGGTAATTGTCTCATCATGCTGTGAGTTTTCTGATCTTGAGATTTACCTGCAAGGACGAAACTAAAGGAAGCCAATATATTCTGCAATACTGTGAGAGAAAAAAAATATGCCAAATTGTCCTTTTCCTTTTCATATTCTTTATACCAAAGACTTTAAACCCCAGACATACAGGGGTTCACACACAGGGCGTCAAGTGTCATTATTTAATGGCTCTGAAAACCTATTTTCTTCCTGAGCTTTTTACACTCAGGGAGGGGTTCCTAAATAAACACAATTTTTCACCAGTTTTAGTTTTTCTACCACTTTAGAGGACTCTGTGTTTATGTTTTTCCCTGTGGCACAAGCAATAAAAAATGTTTTTCATAATAGGTCCCCTTTAATAATTTTTTGGGGGAAAAATAAAGGGCACGCAAAATAATATTTTCTAAAAAGGTCACAAACTAAAAACATATGGCTTTCTACTAACTAAAACCATCACTATAGTCATCTGATACATCTGTGTGCTTCAGTCACATCAGCATCATTTTGGGGACATGTTTCTGTGTGAAACGCACTCCTTGATCTTTTAGCAGTCTAGGCAATGACTACATGCTTTAAGGCACATAAAACTAGTGTTCAGTTCTAAATGCTGCAGAAGGCTCCGGCGACATAATTGCCTTCAAACACGCTTTTAGGGAATAATCAAAAACCTAATGATGTGGGAGCTAAATACTTTTCTGGATGTATTACTTCACAGTAGGATAGCCCTGCATGTATTTGTGTGATATATCATGTAATTGCTGTCTTTACCAATATTCAAGTTACGCTGCATCGATTCCTTGAATTGTTTCAGAGGCTGATTCAGAAATGTGAATATCAAAATGGATGTTGGCGAAAACAGCATCATCGTGGCATACTGCGTTCTCTCAAAACTGATGTGATCCATATTCACTTAATCTACATTGATACAATAGTGTGTGTGTGTGTGTGTGTGTGTGTGTGTGTGTGTGTGTGTGTGTGTGTGTGTGTGTGTGTGTGTGTGTGTGTGTGCGTTGTGTGCGTGCGAGTGTGTGTGTGGCCAGTGATGCAATTTCCAAACTGTAAGCAATTAAAATGATGTCGTCATCGTCCATTCATATCATATCAAGCTGAGTCGCGAGAGTCATGTCATTATTTATTATCTTCATGCGTGTGTGTGCATGTGTGTGAGTGTGTGTCTCTGTGTGTATATACTTTGCTTCCATGTAAATTTACATTCTACCCAGTACGTGTGGGTGCCAAAAAGTAGATTTTTTTGCTATTCAAACTTTTCCCAGTTCTCTGTAACTTTAATCTCGGGGAGAATTTCCATGGATTTCAGGTGTGAACCTAGCCTGGAAATCCAGACCCTGATATCTTGAACGATAGAGGGTCTGGCCACGATCAATAGTAATTTCCAACTCAAGGGGTGGCTCCTACTCGTGCATTTCAAATGCCACTGCACGCAGTTGGATAGCACTACAACCAATCAGAGCGATGCACAAGGCGACGTAAGCCCCTTTCGTTTAGCGAACAGCTGTTAAACTGTTAAATTAAACGTTTGCCGTTGTCGGTCGGCAAAATAGAACATTCCACTTACTTGCTAATGAAAGATTTGAGTGCCGTCTTCCAAATCGTTAAGGGTCGAGGCCAAAGCAGTCTCAAACTCACACAACATATCCGCAGCCATCTTTGATGTTTACTATCACGGCTTCGACGTCGCATGCACGTCACTGTCGTCATCCGGTTACGTCCGACCATATAGTACCATATAAAGGGCTCTGGTGCGCCCATATTAGATAGAACCAATTGAAACCACCAGCCAGATTTCTGGCTTTCTTGATAAAGCTTCAACGGAGCGTGTCCAGACCAACACGCGCAGCAAATTTAATTTGCCAGCGCCTAGTGGCAGGTCTGGGAATGCCAGGCTAGTGTGAACCAAAAATGTGCAAAGTTCACACGGTGACAGTGAGCTATAGAATACATTACATTTAAGACATCTTACTTAGTGATATAATTACTTGTGGCATCGATAATATACTAAATTAAAGCTTTCAAATCTACCTCTCACAAAGCACCTGTTGAATAACATGCCGCTATATGCTTGTATTGAATCCCATTATGTTAGTTAAAACCGTATAACTTTCTAACCTCAGCGCTGTCAAATAAGTATAATCACAGCGTGTGGGTTGTCTAACCGCGAGTTACATACTGTAAAATTTAATTCTCTATGCCTGGCTGTCAAGTGTGATGTCTGTTATAATCGTCAATGCCAACCCTAGCCATTGGATTTATTCTCATACATGGCAGTGTATTTCGAAGCCAATGTTGCAATTACTGTCCCATGAAGTTTAGAAGGATATCAATCTTCTCTTACTTGCAGGATCTGCCTCCTCCGTTGCATTTAATGGCTTTGTTTTGCCACAACAGTTTCATGATAGTGAGAAAATATGTAATTTCTGCTTTTGGTTATAATGAAACAGTGTTTATCTGAAAGCTGCAATAATTACTTTTTCGATAATACTACCAATGGATAACATGATGTCGCTGATAGTGACAAAACACAAAGACAATGTGTGCAAACCTTCTTTTTTTTTATCTAATTTTTTATTTATTATTATTATTTAGTTTATTTTTATTTTTTAGCTTTCAACTTTACTTTTTGAATTCACTTTCATCTGTTTCATTGTCTGCCACTGCTGAGAAAAACTTCCTGCCCAACACCCAAGAGCTTTAATATCTTTCCTCAGAAGTTAGTTAAGCGCAAAATAATGTTAAAAGAAGAGTTAATAACAAAAATGCTACTGTTCGCTAAATACACCTGTGCGATAAAACCCAATTCTCTAGTCGGATGTAATTAACTTTTCAGAACAATATGATGTCATCACATGAGTGAGTCAAAGCTCAAATGATGAAAAAAAGATTAAGAAAGCATAATGGAAATGTGATCTCGATTATCATGTATGTTTCATGTCTGAATGTGGACGTTACAATCGCATCAACGCGGATGTGTTGTTTTAGTCTGCTGTTATTTTGTCTCATCAGTTGCCAAAAAGCTTCAGGTACATAAATATTGTTTGGCTGAGTCTGTTGCCATCTGTCACATTTTGTTTTTATTGATACACTGAGTTTTATGTCCTTAATCGTAAAAAAAAAAGTTTTTGGGCAACATTTTGAGATTTTTCCAAATGTTCTGCCTTTCCACACATTTATAATGTGCTCATTAAAACTATGCATAAAAGCAGTTGGATGGAAACCTATACCTGTTACCTTTTATGTCCCCCTTACCATGAGGCTAGTAATAAAGAAAATTGTAGGCAGCATTGTGTATGACACTGCCCCTTATTTCTATACATGAATATGTGTTTTTTGTGCCTGCGCTGCTAGAACACAAGACACACACTAAACTACACATTAAGTTGGAAATCCATTTATTCCAAACAGGTTCAAAAAAAGAAAGGAAAAAAACGTGCTTGAGGTGTAGTGGTTATAGTGCCCCGCCAATCGAGGCTCAGTCCTTTTCACAGCAGACCCGGGTTCGAATTCGGCCCTTGGTCGTTCTCTGCATGTCATTCCCCTCTCCCCATGTCATCTCTGTCTCTGCAAAACTATCCAATAAAAATGGCAAAAAAACTAAACAAAACAAAAAAACAAGATTATGATGAAACAAGTGGACAGACATTAAAAAAAAATGTACAACAAAAAATGAAAAGCGTACAGCAAGAGAAACTGTCCATTCAAAATAAACACTGCTTTCCTCGGCCACTAGTGGTTTAAGAACTCCACAGGGTACCCTATAATCAATTCAAGGGCCTAATCATTTGAGGATGTGCCTCGCTTCCTAATACTCGCCTCATATATTTGCAAGTTTCCTTGAGAGACGTACTGGGCAAGGCGAACAAGTTAGACATGTGTAAGTGCACAGCAGGATTCTTTCCAGGCAATTAAAAGCAGAACCGGAGTCCCCGAGAGATCAGTATTGGGCTATGGAGCTAAAAAAACGAAGGTTTCAGCACATTCTGTCTCCTGTGGACATACTTGTGCAGCTGAAGTGAGATAGCCGAAGTGAAAAAACCCAGAGCACACACATTGAAACGCTTGAGCTTGTCTGACACTGAACAAATATATGAAAAGACAGACCTTAGGAGAGGCTGGGGGCACAGGGCGAGACACTGCAGGTGAATAGGGTTACACTTTTAACCTGTGAATACTGACACTCTCAGTCAAGTTTAATGTTGAGTTAAGATGGAAGCTTTGTTTTCAATGAGGCAATAGCACAAAAACCCATTTCACAGGAGACAGGGCGAGGCAAAGGGCCTTACATGGGTTAGCCCCTCTCTCTACAGCAAGCCAGACTTCACTCAGAATCTCAAATATAAACATTAGGACTAAGATTTGACTTATGTAGATCGGTGTGATCTCAACCAACTTCTCCTTCTCACGTATAAGTTGGAATCAGTTGGTGCAGTCTGTCTCCCAATGATATGCTTTTTTTTTCGGTGAGATTTCTTTTAAAGGAATCCTGTATGCGGAGAGATGGGCTCTTTAAGACACTACTTTCAGTGAATTCACCCAGATTTACACAGAGTAACTATATATAGTATGTATATATACTATATACTATATGTACGTATATTCTTGATTATTCTCCAGTTTGAACGCGTCTGATCTTAAGGTGAAGACACACGGGGCCGATAATCGGGCGTCGGACATGGTCGGAGAGTGTGGAGGGGGCGGGGACACAAATCTGTTTGGTGTGTTCGGTGACGTCGGCCGTCGTAGATGTTGTCGGCCTTCTTTTTCAGCCGATTCAACATGTTCAATCGGCGTCGGCCAGTCTAGCAATCTGATTGGTGGAGGGCTCGCCCGTCTTTGCTCTGCCACGGCAGCGGAGCAGATATTAGTTTCACTTTATTCAAGCCTTTTTTCGAATGCTCACGCAATTTACCATTCTTCATTTTGGATCTTAGTAGATCAACCCCCTATGTGCCTTAATTTTTTTATGCTTTTAAAATTATTTAATTTGAAGCGATTATCCATCCATCTTACACATGTCGTACATGTCATTTTCCTGAGGGGGGATCTTCGTAGCCTCTCTGGTGTGAAAGCAAAGCACTGTGTTTATTGTGCCCACACAAAGCAGATACATTCATCATTGGCTCTGCTTCACATTCTGTTTTCACTGATCATGCACACCCACACACACACACACACACACACACACACACACACACACACACACACACACACACACACACACACACACACACACACACACACACACACACACACACACACACACACAGGTTGCTCTATATAGGAAGCCTTGTGTATTTCCGGAGGGTTAAAAAGGCTAAGCTGCTACAGATTGTACACACAAAAGGACACAGGGTTGTTTCAAAGTGTACAGTCAGAGCGTACCATGCAGTCTGCTGTTGTAGGATTGAGTGCAAGCACATTGCAATAGACAGATTTGTAGCTAGGTTTGAAATTTGTGCAGTTTCAGGGCAGGGCTAAAAATCGATAACTAATGGCCCTCAGTTTTCCCTCCTCTGTCTTTTGTCATTTACTGTGTGCAAGTTGAGCAGCCCTAAAACCCGGTCATGCAATAAACTTGCCAGTCGGTAGTAATTAAGATTTTTTTATTAGACTATATTTTACTATCTAACACATTTTTCTTGGCAGCGCTACGCCTTTTTTAATCAAGCTTAAAACACAACATCAACAGCTGTCGGTGGTTCAATGAGCAGATTTGAGCTATTAAAGGAGATTGTGGTGAGGCACAACATAAATGAAGCAATCAGTTAAACTTGTTTTTTTTCACATGTTGCTTGAAGGAATTACTCACAATTTTATGTCTCACTTTAGGCTCCTGGAGAAGTTGTGTTTGTAATCATATTGCCGAGAGGAGCAATAACCACAAGAACTTTATTAAAGGCAACTTATCATGTGGCAAATCCAATGTTTGGTCACTCACTTGGGGGACAAAATGAAAAGTTTTTGACCAACTAAATTTAAAGATATATATGCTGCACATATCCCTTGAAAACACACATCTCATCTCTAAATACAGTACATCTCATATACTCTCAGTTTTAAACTGAAAGTCCTGGATTAAAGCTATTTGGCAATGGCTTAAATGTAACCAACATTCATTTAAATGGAAAAAGTTACACAATATAGCTTTAACCAGAAAAATGTATAAAGAAAAACATAGGGACTGGGCTGCATGAGCCATCTCAACAGGATCAAGGTAATTAAGGTATTACAAGCTGTTAAGTGTATAGGAGCTTAGGGGAAGGGAGACGAGCCCCATCAAGAAGCCTATTCTTTGCTGTAAACCCTACCCTTTGATCTCATTCGGCCCATTAACACATGGATGAGTAACGTATATATTCTCTGACATGTCTGGTATGTTTTTCCCAAGTCAGCTAGATGGATGTAACATTAGGACTGGAACACACTTCTACAGTTGTGATCATGTTTTTAAAGCTAAAAAAGTAATGCTTACATCTATTTCTACCCTGCCCTTAACCCTAATTATAATCTCAGCATTGTATGTTACTTTGCCAAAAATTACAGAGAAACAAAGTCACAAAGTTTTATCCAACGGTGAAGTACATCTTCAAAGGTAAATTCACTATCTTAAAGATGTCTACTATCGTACCGAAATGATTAAATGTTTGCCTAGAGCCCAAACCAGTATTTATTTCAGTATGTTCATATTTTGCGCTGAGGGTTTTTGTGTGTGTGTGTGTGGGGGGGGGGGGGGGGGGAGTTGAATGGATGTTTTAAGAGAAATGGATAATTATTCCAAGATATTCCCCCAATTAATTCCAATCAAAGTTGCTCACCATGCACATATTGCAAGCTGAAGGGGTTGGGAACCAAAGACCTTCACATACTAAAGTTCTTGTAGGTTCTGCCATCAAGGACACTGTTCTGGTAACATTCTTACACGAGAGGCATGTCTGCTTCAACAACAGGCTTTTGCTTCAACAACAGGCTATACATCACTCCCAAATATTATATCAGTACCAATCAGATCAAATATTTTTACATTTAATATTTCATATCCAGTAAGACTACAGTCCCAGTGCCAAGCGTTGGATTTTATCAGACAAGATACAATTAGGTAATGGGCCTCTTCCCACATACAGAACAATGCAGCAATCAGTTGTCCTCAAGGCTGTGGGTAATCGAGTCGATTGCTTGCACCACAGGCGGGTTCTAGATCTGAAATTTTCTTATTTATTTCAAATCTCTGTGAATAGTTTATTTAATTGATGTCGTGACATTTCTATTTGAGGCACGTCTCAGCTTAGTCAGACTGAATTGCATATTATTATATCCCTTCTCAATACCTAAGCACAACTTCATAGCTGAAATAAATCAAGAAATATTGCCAGTGCCTATGTTTAAACCATTGAACTATATGAATAAGCTAATTTTATAACAGCCCGGCTGACCAGGCCACGTATATATATCAATGTATGAGATACAAGGTTAATTCTTAAGGACGTTGACGAGTGTATTCAGAGCATGAAGATGACATACTTTCAAAACCACGCACACAGCCATCAATACCACTGAAGTGACCATTTTGTCAATATAGAATATGTGTGTTTACCATAAAGAATCTTCCATGTTTACACAAATCACATTTCATCCTAGCACACTTTACATTATCCTTTTCAAATGTGCCCTCGCCATGTGAAATATACCCATTTGAATGATTGCATCCCCCATTTCATGTATGTGTAACCTTGATGGTGGCACATCTACTATCACTCCTCTATCACTCCAATTCACTGCTGACATGCCTCAACTCAATCATTTAAGAAATGCTTGTCATTCACATCGCAATAGATAGTACTGCTGGTCCCACTCAACACTGTCTGTGTCCCTGGGGAGACTGTGTCTCTGTTCTCTAAAATAGACTTGTCACAAAAAAAAACTCATGGGTGATATCAGCTTTTACGTCCTAAAGTTTAAACATAGTTTAGACAAAAATAAAAAGTTATATTTAATCAAATGTTGTCATCGTGCTAGTACCGGGTGGGGCCGCAGCAAAGACGTCCAACCACGACCTTACCATCACACCTACACTTCAACAACATTATTACATTTCATCAGACGGGAAATATCCAAAACAACAACTAGCCCCCTTTGTCCTTGCCCTGAGAATTGGTTCAAAATGCTCATTTTTCAGACATGCATCGATATGTTGTCACGGACGTAGCTCGTCATTTGTCATGTTTTTTATTGGTTGCCAAGGCGAGAAGACACTGGGGGACAAAGAGTGGGGACAGGAATGTGTGGCAGTGGCATGCTGCTGGTAAAATAACACTTGTTTTTTTGTGTTGTTGGGATTGGTGGGCAATGTTAGATAACCCTCATATTTGCATTATAATTGTATCTGTAATACATGTGCAACGATGTACAGTCCAATCAACTTAATGTTGTTATGTAAGGCAAGGCAAGGCAAGTGTATTTCCATAGCACAATTCAGACACAAGGCCAAAGTGCTTTACAGGGGCATAAAATACATCAAGATTAGACATTAGAAATTGCATTTAAGAGATAGTGAAAACAAATTAAATACATCAAGATTCAAGACGAGACATTAAACATTTAGACAGCGATGTAATGCATTTCCTTCCTTAGGCTTTGGTCAAAATGCTTTCCAAATCAAAATGTATACACCTGGCCCCAGGACCTAAAGCTGTAGTATTAGCATCATTTAGCTTCCGTTTACAGATAGCATCAGCAGCGATGCAGCTGTTTTATGGTTGTTTATTTCTGCACTTTGGGTCCATCCATTATTAACGCTCTAAATGTATTTGCAAAAAAGGTTTAACGAGCACTTATCTATGTCGTCATGGCAAATACATTTCTATTTGCAAATGTACATTTCAAGTAGCTGGTAATGGGGAAATTGGCTTGGAAAGAAGTAGTTAGTAGCCTAATGTGATTATTAAAATGTTTTATCATGGCGATTTTATATACATATTTATGACCAACCTGGATGGTGGAGAACAACACTGATGTGCTTTTGTTATCCAGAAATGTAAACCCTACACAATATGTTAATTATAACCTTTTTCACCACGTTAACATTCGTCTCAATTTTATTTCACATTAGTTCTGGTGTGGGAACTGCTTATTTACAATGCATCAATACACTCAGCAGCACTAAACATGTGTTTTCTAAATCATATTTTTGGCCCCTTTATATCCATGCCTTTGGGTGCTGAATATATGAATCCTGTTTTAATTTAAATCTACATTTTTCGGAGAGATAAAAAAAAATCCCCATCGCCTTGTTTTCTGTGTGTAATGATTCACAGCGGGATTTTTCATATTAGAATAACAACATGTACTGACAGCTAACCTTGTGCAATATATAATGTGTTTATGCAACAAACAAAAAAAGCAACAAAAAAAAAACGGTGTCAGTCATGGTTGCTTTGAGATTGCCTATTGCCACATTTACATGCAAACAGTAATGTCACTGTTCCTAACCCGGCGCGACAGCCTAAAGCCGTTTAAAGCTGCAGACGCAAAATGACACAACCTAGTAATAATCCTGTTCACAAGACTGCAGGAATTATTTTGACTGTCAGCAGGTGTTTTAGGGAGAGGATAGAGTTAAAGGTGGAGTCAGTGCTTCTGGTAGGCCTACTGTCTGAGTGCTGAAAAAACATCTAGTGCTAATGCAACACAGCCTAGGCTCTGTAAAAAAAAGTGTATGTAAACAAATGGGACCCACCTTAGCTAGCAACATGCCCGTTTACAGAGCATAGGCTGCTTATTAACACTGGATTTTTTTTAAATATATTTTTTGGGCATTTTTATGTTTTATTGACAGTATAGAGACAGAGTTGAAATGGGGCAGAGAGGGAAGTGACATGCAGAGAACGACCGCGGGCTGGAATCGAACCCGGGTCCGCTGCTGGCTGAGGCCCATGGGGGGGACGCCCTACCAACTGAGCTAAGGGCGCCCCTCAAAAAATTATTTTGACAACAAGCTGACTCCACTTTTAACTCTGCCTTCAAATGTGTGCTATCTTCCTTCATCACACCCTTTGAGCTAGCAGCTCACCCTGCCAACTCTACATGGGATAAAGTCACACACAGCATGTTCTCGAAAATATATATTCCTTTATAGGTATTCTCAGATGTGTTTAATATGGTCACATGGCAGGCTTGTTACCATTCTGTTCAGATGACTTCCTCCCCCCCCCACTGTTTCATGTATTTATTCATCGTACCAGGAACAGCCCCTGAGTACATTGAATGTCCCCAAATCTTCTCCGGCGTTACCTAAAATAAGTCTGAGTACGCTCTTTTGAATCCCCCCATGCCGCCTCTATAGCTTCAAAGAAACACAGGAATTGTATTTTAATATTGTTACTTTTCTACGGATTTGTCGTCGAACTATTTTGAGATTTATATCATTAACAACTTTTTTTTCGCCTTCCCTTTGTAGTTGAAAAAGTGGAACCCTTGGGATACCTTGGGAGAGGTACGAATTTAACAATGTAAAAATACTTCATTACAAGTGAAAGTTAAGGCTTGCAAAAAATGTATTATTATTTTAAAGTCACGGTACAATATCTACTGGGATTGATACGTACTATGACATTGTGAGATTGTTGGACTGATGCATCAATAGTTTAGTTGAGTTACTTTATTAGTCAATGGTTACATTGAAAATGTTGAAAAATGTATTTTCATCAGACCAGAGTCCTGCTGAGACAACATAGTTTACACAAGATGCCAGCTCAAAATGGCATCCAGCACAAAGATGAATATGAATCAAACAGTCCTAAAAGAAACTGCACAGCCCCCCAATAGAGGCTCAGTCCTCAGAAGCAGCAGCAGGGCCGCTGCTAAGCTTTTGGGTGCCCTAAGCTTAAATTGTCAGTGATGAGTTTTTGCAAACAGCATTTACAAATAGAAAGAACAGCTTAACTTGTGAAAAAAGTTGCCTCGTATCCTACTAACTGCCTTTGCAAAGGAATTGAGTAATAAATTCATAGACGGATTATGAGATAATGCGCCCCTGGGCACACACTCTTAAAGGGCCCCCCACTCGTAAATATCCAGTCAGGTACACTGATATTTCCATAGAGATACATACAATTAATGGCAAAAACATATTAAGGAAGTCAGTGTTTCCCATAGGATTTTGGGATATTGTTGGAGGGACCCTGTTGGGGGTTCGGGGGCATGCCCCCCCGGATTTTTTTTTACCTTTTTAAAGTAAAATGCATCAATCTGGTGCACTTTGAGAGGAAATTTTAGAGGCTATATCAACTCCTGAGATGCAGAAGGAACATTATTTTTCAGATTTTTCTTAAACAGGCAGCACTCCTTACTCTGCAACTGTAAAAACAGTACAGTAGATTGGTCTGCAGATCCATGTTCTATGATGGAGGGGCCCATTTCAACAGATAAAGGGTGGATAGCTACTTTTTATGAACAATTTAGAATTCACACATAGAAAGCTTATTTGTGTATGTGTGAGGGGGCCTTCAAGGCCCCTCATGGAGTCCCTTACACAGAGCTAGTAATGCTGTTGTTTTTAACTTGCCTTTGTATTTCTCCCCTACTAGTTGAGGGGCCCATGATGATTTATATCTTGTTACATTCTGATGAGTATCCTTATATTTAGGCTGTTCCTTTTTGGACCCTGTTATTGACCCTATTATTGACATCAGTGACAGAGCTCTTTGACTATGCAACATGAAAAGTTACTATCAGTATCTCTGGCTAAGGGCCCCCCTGAGCCCTTGGGCCCCTGGGCCTGTGCCTGGTATGCCTGTGCAGTAATCCACCCCTGGATAGGTTGCACAATTAAGACAAAACAACAATGGGCCTGTTCATAACTAATTTATTTATGTTTTTTAAAAAACCTCAATGTTGGGGGGCACCCGGATCATATATTTTTCCTTTTTCATGAAAAAAATTAAAAAAAATTATAAAAATAATTTTTTTGGGGGCCCCCCAGGAACTTGGTGCCCTACACACTCTGTGTACCCTGCGTATAGGGAGCGGCGGCCCTGAGCAGCAGACCACGGGTTCGAGTCCAGCCAGTGGTTGTTCTCTGCATCTCATTTCCCTCTGCCCCATTACATCTCTGTCACTCCAATCTGTCTAATAAAGCATAACATTTAAAAAAATATATATATATATAATGTAAAAGACACTGTGCAGCCCATGAAACCATATTATCTCTGACACATTGTAGCGTGTGAAAGATTGACCTTCAACACACTGAACTGCAAACACAGTTGTAAGCTATATTGTTGTCATATTGTTTCTAAGCGGAGCATCTCTTTTCGTTGCTTTGCCAAAAGCACACTCTGCATCTCAGTGAGTGAAATTTAATAAAATCCCATTAAGCTGTCAGCCTTTCCCTGTCTGTGCCTGGTGGATGAGACTTTTTACGTCTGAACCCTTTTTTCTTCAAAGCCAACTGTTCTCTTTTGTTAATTTGTTTTTTAGTGTCTCACTAAAAATGCGTTCTCTTTCTCTCTGTGTCTCTCTGTGTCTCTCTCTCTATCTCTGTCTCTCTTTCTCGCTCTCCCTCGAGGTTATCTTCAAATGCAGTACCACCAATTTGAGTTTTTTCTTTCAAATTATGAACAATCACACTTCTATCTCAATACATCTCAGAGGCCTTATTCTATTATGATTCTAATATGGTTTTCACATCATCTTGTGCAGTGAAAACCACATATCTCCAAATTAGGTCATTTTAAATTTGAATATTTCTGAAAATCTAAAAGGATTAAGTGTCCCTTTATGGGCCCACTTCTAAGCGCAAAATAAACTATT
The DNA here is from genome assembly GCA_949357725.1 of Hyperoplus immaculatus. Taxonomy (NCBI): domain Eukaryota; kingdom Metazoa; phylum Chordata; class Actinopteri; order Uranoscopiformes; family Ammodytidae; genus Hyperoplus; species Hyperoplus immaculatus. The sequence goes on from OX442362.1 coordinate 4,236,872, forward strand.
TACTGTAAAAGAAAAATTGTATTAGCTGGAAAATGCATGGTCACAAAGCTGAAAACAGGGCTGTCTATTTTTAGCTGGTGAATTGTTGGACATTAGACACGGATCTTATAAAATATGATGCATTGCTGTAGATTATACACCACCCAGCAGTTCATAAAGGAGTTAAAATGAACTCAACATTAAAACATCTACAGTACAGCAGAAAAATGAAACATATTAACATATTATTGCTGCAAGAATATTCATCCAGAAACATCAGATATAATAAGAAAACACTGACGGAGACACTTTTTCCTATTTTTCTGCATAATGAGTTTTGCTTGTGATCTGAATACTTCTTTCGTGTTATACCTTCAGGGAGACTCTTACTAAATGCTCAGAATGATTTAAGACAATTGTATAATTTCCCTTCACTGCTTGGACACAAGTCCCACGATAAATTACATATTTCCAAATGGTTTTGTTATTGAAGCATATGTTGTTATTACATAAAAATATGTACGTGAGTATACTTGACAAAAACATGAGCAGCTTGCGTTAATATATAGTAACAAAAAAATGTGGTATTGAAAAAAAATGTAATTGTTATGATAATGGCTGCCAGATGGTGGTATAGGAGAAATATACAGACACAAACAGACAAGGTTTAGTCAAATAAATTAAGATTTTGTTCATGGTATGGAAGCAAAATAGCCAAAAAACTATGTATTTGAAAGTCAAGGCAGAGCCACAAAACTACTTTTTGTTAAGTATTGTGGAGAAATGATGCAAGTTTGGAACATACTGGTAAGATAAAAAATCCAGAGACATTTTTTGACATGTTTTGACACATTTGAACTGAAATGTTTGCGGTGAATCATTGGAAGTCATGCTGCAAGTGTGAATCCATACAGACAGACAGCTGTTGGTGTCTGCGAAAGAGCAAGCTACAAACATTTCGGAGCCATCTTTTGAAGCCATTTTCAAAGTCCGCTCTATAAAAGGGCCATACTCAGGAGATATATTTTTTGGCAGATCATTCCTGTACGATAGCAAGCTTTTCAATATATGACAGACGGTAAAACCTGCACCGAGATTCTGTCAGCGCGGTCTCAAACCCTTAGGTGTGAATCCAGTTGTAGAGCCTTTAACAAGTCTCTGTCGAATTGCGGCTCAGCAGAGGCTAATGTCTCAAACAAGTATCCCAGGCTGCGTACCAAAATCGCATCAACTTTTTTTTTTTATATTCTACCTACTACAGCTGATCATAAAAAAATATGTAGCATGCAGTAGGCACATAATTGGCACATACTTAATTATGTCATCATAAATTCACCCTTTGAACTTGCCTCTTGCTCATACAGATGTCGTAGCACTGGTTGTTTTCACTCTGAGGCTCCTTCTATAGTGGTGCATCTCTTGTAAAAATAGACTCTATTGCCTTTAACTGTCTCCAAGTGTAACGTACAGTGACCGATGTATTTCTCTCTCTCTCTCTGAGGGACCAAGACTTTTCATTTGAAATAGATGAGTGACTACACTGTCTGTTCTGAGCAGTTACCCCCTGACTCTCACAAGAGAGAGAAAGAGAGACAGAGAGAGAGAGACACACATAGATAGAGGCAGAGAGAGAAAGAGAGAGAGAGAGAAAGCGAGAGAGAGGACTCTTCATTGTTACTGATAGCCACAGTGTGGGCAGAGGAGCCGCTGGTTAATGGAGATTGTTCTGCTCCTGTGGATCCGGCCTCGGCCCCTTCAGCTGCAGTGAGACCTTGTTCAGTGAGAGGAGATATTTCATTATTTCATCTTCTACTGGAACGCCTCTCCTTACAAGCCTTAGCCTGGCCCAGGGAAAGGTGTAATTCAAGTACAACAGGGCTCATTGGTGTCATCCACACTATTCAAATTGCACCGGCACTGACCTCGAAGTCTCCATACATACATACAGGTTTCTGAGCTGTGGTGTGGAATTGAAAAAAAAAGGAGACGGCCCTTTAACAATGGAGATGCTCAGTGGAGTGCTGAAGCCAAAATCCAAATAGCATTTTCCCCCCAAAAAATAAAGAAAAAGGTACACATCTACAGTTCCCAAGTTAAGAAGGGCAAAATACTGTCATCTCACTTGTTTAGTTAGGCTCACTTCACAATAAATCAACTCTTGACACGTTTTCGCCTCAATCTTTCTTCAGATCGTTCTCTGTGGTATGCAATAATAGAGGCTATTTCAATGCAACTTCAATTGAGATACGTCCTCATCCAATTATGTCCAATCACCAGGGTCAAGCCCATGTTGTTATATGGTTCTTCAATACATCATCCAAACCACTTTAACAGCCTTTGTGTGCTGGTCTCTTCTCACATCTCTATAATTACTAATAGACACTATAGGTTCTCATATGAACATTAGAGTGCCATGGCAACGTGCCAGGCATTCCTCTACTCCCTCCCCCTCCACCCACATCATAGCACTGCTGCTTCTATCAGACAGTGCTGAGGTCTGTGTCGCACAAATGTTCTTTTCCGTACTTTCCCTAAACTTGACGCTCCAGCAGCTGCCAGGTGTGCAGTCAGTCTGTGCATGAATGTGAAAAAAAAACTGATCTGGGAGCTGCTCCTACTCAATCTCTTTTCGCCACATTCCCCACATTCCTACTTCCATCACCGTGTTCAGCGCTCAGCAGCACTGAATCAGGCTCCTGTGTGTGTGTGTGTGTGTGTATGTGTGTGTGTGTGTGTGTGTGTGTGTGTGTGTGTGTGTGTGTGTGTGTGTGTGTGTGTGTGTTGACAGTGATGGAGAAGGCATGCTGCTTTCAGGGACGAGGTGGGAGAAGTGGGACCCACACAAACATCAAGTTATGAGGAACGGCCAAATATTCGCCTCCATTCAACTTTTCTGGATACTGTATCTTTCAAATTTAAACTCATATAAAAATGTTCTACTGCTTTTGCTCTTCATATTTACAGTATTTTTTAAATTTTATTACTATGCAATATATTTTTTTTTACAGGGGCACAATTTTAAAACAATAACACCAGATTCATTTAGCAGGTAATTTGCATCCGTAATCATCACTTCATACTCTGTTTTGTCTCCTCCCCCTCTGTTTTATTTTGTTATTTGATGTACAATGTATTGTTCTTTTTTCTATGCACACATTACTTTTAATATGCCTGTGAACCATGGAAGGCACTAAGCATGACATGCGCTATATAAATAAAATTGGCTTGCCTTTAAAAGATCAGATGCCCACATTAATCAAGGTGTTGCTGTGTGTGTGATTCATCATTACTCAAATGTACCGCTGTATGCAATTTGTCATTTAAATGAAATACACCACTACATTGGTAACTGCAATTTGCTGGCATTAACACCCTAAATAAAATAAATCAAGAGTGCAGCCCAGATTGTTTAACTCAGTATTAGATGAAACAGTCAATCTGACACCTACAAATGAGTTAGGTCTGAAGATTATAATAGGCAAACTGATTCTGTTGCTGTTGAATTTTTTAGATGTCATTTCTCACTGCTGCGAGCAACACATAAAGAAGAAAAATCACGTTCACCTTTGTTGTATTGGGGTGAAGACAGAAATCTCAGAGGCAAATATTTTACAATCTGCACAAAAAGGACAACAACAAAAAAGTCTATTTGCACAGCGAGATAGCACCAGAGGCAAGTGGGAAAATGTGTTGTTTCTGTAATGTGGCTGAACACAACCTTTCATCCCATTCAAAATACCACTACAAAAGGTCTGCAGATGAATTTGGATTAGTTCAGTGTTTGTGAGTGTTTGCTATAAACTGATTGTGAATAGAAATAGAAATAGAAAAAAAGAGTAAGGCATATACAGTATATATCATATAAATGTTAAATAAATAGGCCTTCAAGATAATGTTGCACGATCCTTCCATTCAGCAAATATGTTTTATTGATTTTCAACGTGTTTGTCTCACAAGAGTAAAAAATGCAAAACATGGATATTTACTGAAATTCACCTTTTCATCCCAAAGAGGCAATATTCTTCAAATATTAAACCGTATTCAGCCAACCAATATTTGAAAAAATAAATTCCCTGTTCCCATCCTACACACCCGTACATTTGCAGGTTGCAGAATGCATTTAGTAGAAGGAGGAACAAATATGGTAAGACAAATAAGTGTATTGTGAACAAAAGTTTTGTGATGACCTGTAGAGTGTATATTAATGTATTTCTACCTCAAAGAAATACATTCAAATTTTCACCCTATGATCACATTGCTTCCATTTTAAAAGAATCAAGCATCCAAACAGGCTGTATATGGTGAGAGTGTTCAGGCATACCTTTGCTGTTAAGCCAGAGAGAGCGCACTGTGGGTCAGGGTCAAATGGAGGATTCAAACATTTCACTAAAAGCTTTAAAAATACTTATCCGGGAAGGTAGAGATGTGGACATGGCTGGAACTAGTGCATTAAGTCTGCTTGCCTTTTTGCTCATGGCATACAGGTTCAAGGTTTAATATAAATCTCGGCCAATCTAGCATTAAAGTTAAGTGGGCCCTAAGTACAGCTTTTAGATGTATGTACACATGTTAAGGGGATAGAAAGTAGGCCTACTATTGGTCATCTGTTAATGTTAACCCGTTCAAAACCCAACTATGATCCAAATACAAAAAAATATATATTTATTGTAACGGTGGATTTTAGTCTAATCATTAGCAATAACACATATATAAAATACTTTATTATATGTTATTTGTTCTGTCCATGGGAATAAATCAAGAAACTTTACATGAATGACTATAAATTGTCTTTAGAAACCTTTAACAAGCAACAATTTTTTTGTAAATTGCTAACCAACATCAATAGATGCTTCTAGCATATTGTTTATATTTTGTATTATTTTAACACAAAAAAACACACAGCCATTGATATAAAAACAAAACAGAACAGGTGAACAGTTGTGAAATGTCCTCGTTATAATGGAATATCTCAATGCAACCTCTTCTGTCTGAGCATCCTGGAAAAGTAATGTGCATTGGAATGGTTTTGAACGGGTTAAAACTCCCTCTATATCAGTCCCAGGACATTTAATGGAGTGTGGATGTACGCTGTTAACAAGCTCATAAATCTGGGATGTCAATTCTACACTGTCCAGACCCAGTTCAAGGATGCGGTCCACATGTGATTGTACGGGTTTACCTTGAAATAAATCTTATTGTCAGACACCACTTGAACTGTCGGACTTTAAGAAGTACATTGATAGCTTTATATATTTTCCTTCTTCTTGTTTATTATATGTGAACATAGAATGGCCTTCTTATATTCCAAAAAGCAGAACTGAGCCATGTTAGTGTGTATGTTGCAACATTAGACACTATTTGTCTTTATGGGATTTTATTATTACTTTTGTTAATTTGAGAAGACTGAGCCTCAGATATTGATTATGTGTTGGTTTGTGGGTTAAATGGAATATGCTCAAATCCCACTTGAGCTCAAACTCGAAAATTTTTCAAAGTGGTGTCACAGGTGTCAGCTTGTGATATATTTTATGTGAACATTATGAACACACTCCAGATAATACAGTTCATCCCAAAGTTCACAACACAGTTTAGTGGAAGCTTTAGTATTTTGTATAATCCATGTTGCATAAATTGTGCTGTTGGGACAATGCACATTATTTCTGCCTGCTTAGCATAATTTTACAATAAGTCTAGACTTTGGCTTTTATGAGTTAAATGACTTCACCTTTTGTATCTTAAAGCATTAGTGCATTGCTTATTTAGCCGACGAGTAATTACAACAATACTCAGGGGCGTAGCACCAAATTCTGGGCCCCTATACAAAAAGTCCTGATGGGCCCCCTGAAAGGCAGTCTTACATTACACATGGCTCTCTGAGCCAGACAACTCCACAATATTTCATCTGATGAATGACCAAATCATTACTTTTACCAGTGTTTCCCCCAGATGTTGGCCAATTTTGGGGGTATTTTGCTCAAAGATGCCAATGCGCACTATAGAAATAAACAACTGTTTATTTGAATACAAAAATACAACAGACACTGACCTTACAGTTGTGCAATTTTGTTTGCTATGTGCAGGTAAAATTTTACAGACAGTACAAAACACAATTAAAGAAAACTTCTACTGTTTTGGTGCAACACTATGCAGACACACTAAATACAAATAATAGACCATACACTTGTGTATGCACATCAAGTGCAAATTCAACTTTTTAAAGTTCCTTTATGGATGGGGGGGCTGTGATTATTGTGGACAATAGGCCTACTGTGATGTGATAGCCTATAATTCATTAATGGTTATTATTAGCCTACTTGCTTGATTTCTTTTTAAATACAGAGGTTATTGGTCGTTTTGGAACATCTTTCCCAATTTAAAACATAAAAATAAAGCAGCATTGAAAATCCAGAAAATAAATCTTGTTGGCCTACACTAGCATGCTGTTCAACAAATAACTCAATAGTTGAAATAATAAATACAATGTGTTTTCCCCTTAAAATGTCTAAATGCATTTCAAAGGCAGTAACAGTGTGGCACTTCTGTAAACTTACTGAAACTTGCAGGGGCCATCACTCTCATGTATTCATCAGACTTTTCTCTGCGCTTTCTGAGCTGATAGATAGTTTGTGTTGCCACAGAGATGTGGAGTCTTAAACAGTTCTAGCTTTGCCAGCACTTATTTCTGTACAGCTAAATATCCCCATAGAAACATCGCTGCATTTATTTTCGCCACCAGTTCAATGCAATGTCGGCTTGCTCATGCTTACGCTCCCTCACACATGCCTTAGTCATGTGCAGGCCCCTGATCTCCTTGCAAGGGTCAGGGGCCTATCATGAGCCAGTCAATTATATATTTTTTTGAAATGGCATTGTTCAGGGCCTTCGAAGATCGGGCCCCCACATTTAGCTTGTTAAAAAAAAAAAAAAAAAAAAAAATTATGGGCCCCCTCTGCCTTGGACCCCCCCACGACTGTCGCACTTTCCCTTGCAGTCCGTCGGCCCTGACAATACTGTCTGTGCATCTATTTGAGCCTTTAGTGATTGTACATGGATGTTATACGTTCTGCTGTACATCCAGGTTTATTATTAAAAGTAGAATCAACTTAAACATTTCTTGGGCATTTTTGAGATTTTACTGAGAAATACAGAGACAGTTTTGTGGAGCCGATAGGCATACTCTACTTTGTTTCAACTCATTTAGTGAGTTTTTATATGAAAAAGTTATACACTATAGATTTAAGTCAGCTTTGTTGAAAACTGTGGCCAAGAACACATATCTTAATTTCCATTTTCCAGCTCCTTCCACCGTAATATTTTTATTTGTTGGAATAGCTCTTGCAGGGCTGTACACTTATTTTTTTAGGTGGTAGCACTGGTGCTAGCAAGCAAAAAAAATCAGTAGCACAAAAATAAATTCAGTAGCACACAAAGTATGATCGAAAACTTGCATAACCTTAACCCATGCATTTAGTTCTAATTACCTGTTAGCCTGTCATCTTGGTCTCATTTGAAATTCTCAATAAATGTCATATCCTAGTGTGTGCAGTAATAATTGTAGAAAAATTAATAGGGGTGCACTGATTGTAATTTAGACAAAATAATCTAACCTGCCTGCCAATTGCAATTTTTTGCTGATTCAGAATTATTTCACCCCATAAAATTAATATCTATATATTTTTTGTATATACATATCATTATTATATTCATAATAATAAACATTTTTGGTAAATGTCCTTCTGTTAATTAAAACCTATAACTTTAAAGAGGACCTATGATGCTTTTTGACTTTTATGACCTATAAACATTGTTATGATGATTCATAGTCATGCTTAACCATACTAAATTATCAAATAATGACTTACATGCATTTCGACATATTCCCTGCTGACCGTCTGGGGTGTCTGTGCAGAGCACTAAACACTATTCTAGCCAGTCGAGAAGTCACGTGTTCAAAGCGGTCTACCCTTTCATAATTTGTGACGTCGCATAAAACTTTGTGACGTCTCCACGCGGATGTTTCCATGTATGGTAATGCTGTCACTTCCCTGTTCGCGTCTGCCTCGCGCCCTTATAGGTCCATGCTCGCGCTTCCCGCCACTGAAAGTGTTCCGGAAGGAAGGTAACCAATCACAACGGAGTGGGGTTTGCAGGAGGGGGGGAGGGGAGCGGAGATGGCCGAAGCAAAGGCGGAGGGAGCCGAAGCACACACACTCAAGTGTTGACAGGATGTGCTGGATCGCCAAAATAAGAGAAAGAGCTTCCCGAAAATCTACATAGTTTTTTGTGATGTGATTCGTGTCAGGTTGCTCTATAGCAGTGTAAAACAAGAAATTAAGACCAGAAAAGTAGCATAATAGGTCCTCTTTAAAACATATAGCCTATTAAATAAGTATACATATTGGTACAATTTAGGATAAGTTAAATAGGTTGTTGTGAATGTGTTGGGAGTAGTTCTTCAGTGGCTTATCAGTTATTTCAAACTTTGTTTAAATAGACTACTGTTGTTGACTGCTCTCTGCAGCTGAAGCGGTTGATTTTCAAGCTAGCGCACTGCAGGGCTGTGAAGTGCGAACTTCCTGTTCTTACCGGCTTCAAAAAAGTCAACTCACGTTTGGCTAGTAACATGCTTTTAATGTGAAGGCGCACAGGAAATTTTCTGTTTGCACACGCGCTAACTTAACTGCATGCCGTCTCCTTCCGGTTATTACCGTTGGTAAAGTGTATTAGACGCTAGAATCGCCGCACAAGCACAGGTCCCGAGCACACATCTTTCACCAGCCAAAGTGGAGGGTGGACTCAATAACTTACTTGCCTAAGACTACATTTACCCGAATTTGGAGAGTGTTAATGTAGAGCCCTCTAAGCAGTGTTGAGCAGCACTCCTCTGTGTCTCAAACAGACAGCATCTGCTCATTAGCACTCATGCGAGTGTACTTGTATTCATCATCGCACGTGATCAATTTCAGTAGCAAATGCGATCAAAACTGTCGCACTGTACAGCCCTGAGCTGAAGGTATGTTTTAAAATGATCAGCCTGTTATTTGTGTCGTACCCATCCATCTCCAGTTGAGGGCAGCAATACTATTGAGAGGGATCTGATCCCCTTTGAATAAAGAAGCAGAGAAAGACATGGAGGAAAAGACAAGACAATGAAGATGTCTTTCGTTCAAGAAGAATAATGCAACCTTCAGGTGCACTTTGTAGCCAAGCTACTGATTTAAAATGGGGAAGGTTGGTCAGGCAAAGCAATAGTAAAATGATAAAAAGAAGACTTTCTCTGCCCACATTTCCCTAATCAAACACCTTTGTCATTTTTTTTTAAATTGCATTTTTTTACATGTTTAATTTGGTTTGGCGTTGAATGTCTTTGTTGAGCTTGTATTTCCTATTCTCTGCCTGAATTATATAAAAAGTAAAAAAAAATACAAATAAATGCAATGATAGATGCTGTGGAACCATCAATTGTCTGCAAGTGTTTGGTACAATTGCAATAAAGTAGGACATTTAGATGTAAAAACATATTGAAGAAATACCCTCATACTCTGTCTACAAACAGATAATTCAATTCTAAATCACCATCACCTAACTTCCAAAAGGAGCGTCCTTTGTTTTTGTCGCTAACACATTTAACAAAAAGTTCCCATTTGTGGTTGGTGCCTTCAAACGTGCCTTGAATAGCGATTTTCCCAGCGGTCCCTGAAGGCAGCCGCAGAGACGGAAGGAAACCTGGCAACGCTGTCACAAAGCTAAGCCCGTGAATGCATCAGCTTTGTCAACATGCAGTTAAATGTTTACCTAGGCCGTTTAACATTTGATGTTTACTTCGCATCTCCATCAAACACGGCGTGTTAATAAACATAACAATGGAAATTTTTAACGAGCCAAGCTAGCAGACTTTATTTTTTTCTTCGTCGTTGGCCCTAGCTAACCAGAGGCTAGCTGTTGTTAGCTGTGAAACTGGTGAAGCTCCTTAATATGGCGATTGTCTCTGGTTCCTGTGCCCGTGTGAACGGCTCTAGAAACGGGCCGTCGGTGTCGGCTACTCCCTCTGGAGCTGTGGGACAGTCCCAGCCTATGATAGCGGTGTGGGAATGGCAGGACGACCAGGGTTACTGGCGGCCCTACAGCGGGCAAGTGTGCGCACACATCGAGAGGAGCTTAGCACCGCGGGGTCATAGAGGAGGGGGACCCGGCTCAACGAGCATCTGTCTGGGACAATCAGACCCCAGCCTCTCGCAATACCTCATCGACATACCAAGCTTGAAACAATTTCGCCAGGACACAGGTACAATGGCATTTACTTCCCGAATATACCAGCCTTATTTCCGTGATAATATTTTCCTTTTTTAGCCAAAAAAAAACTCAGTTACCAGGCCAGGCTAACACAAAGCTAATGTTAGCGGCTTTGCATTTCTGTGTCAGGGTCGCTGTTGTTTTGGTGTTTACATGCTAAAGTTTAGACAGGGTGAAGTTATGAGATACAGATCACTCTGTTGGGCTTTTCTGTCATCTCACGTTAGCTAGCTTGTCCACATGGATTTGCTTTCAGTCGTCACATTGTTGACGTATGTCACAACAAATAATATAAACGCAACACTTGTTTTTGCTCAAATAAAAGCTGAAAAAAAAACTAAGACTTTGTCAACGTACACCAACGGCCTAGTTCTCTCTGTACTGTTCACAAATGTGTTCAAATCCATCCACATTTGTGCTGCTGTGTGATAAACTGCACATTTTAGAGTGGCCTTTTATTGTGATCACCAGCCTACGTCACACCTGTGCAATCAGCATCTTGATATGCTATACCTGTCAGGTGGCTTATCAACGGAGTCAAAGGGGAAGTACACACCAACACAGATTTAAGCGAATTTGAGAGACATTGGCCTTTCGTGTACTTAGAAAAAGTCTTCAATCTGTAAAGTCAGCTCGTGAAAAATTGAAGCAAAAACAAAAGTGTTGTTAAATATGTATGATTAGTGTGTTCAAATTAAAAACGGTTCAAATAAGGGAAGGTAAGACTTCTTACCTTTTCCCTGGACCAGGAAGTCATGTTCTATACAAAGTTGTCCCTGACCCAAAGTTATTGATTTGACTTCTATAAATGTGGATTTATTTTTACTTTATTTATCGATTTATTTGTATTTGTTTGGATTTATATACATATCATTTATTTGTTGGATTTTCAATATCAACATTGAAAATAGTAGGCCTACAATACAAGACCTCCCAGACGTGAAAATGTATATTTCACATTCTTGCAATCACTTAAAACCCGATTTCTTTTCATCTCCAGGAAAAACCCGCTCTGTGCGGCGGTCTCTGTTTGCCCAGTCGTCTGGCCTGGGAAGCGGGGTGTACTGGGAGTGGGCCAACGACGAGGGAGGGTGGACCCCCTACGAGACTCGCACCTCCATCCTGTTGGAACACAGCTACCAGGCCCGCCAAGGCACCGCAGACTTGAACACGCACGGATACAATTACATAGTGGACCTCACGTCATTGGCCCAGGTGAACAAATCTACGGGCTTTAGACGACAGGTGCGACGGCAGTGTAACCTCCCCTACCCTCTGGCCTCCTCCGGCCCCCCAGCCATCCCCTCGGGCCTGGCCTGCTCCTGCCAGCAGTGTCTGAGCCACAGCAGTACGGGACCCATACCCAGTCGATCCAGGCATTCCTTCTCTTCAGGCAGTCTGACCCGGCCTAGCCTACAGCAGGGCACGGGCCGGGCCGTAGCAGCAGCTCACCCCACCTCGGTCTATTCCCCGTACCCCAGGAGACCCCTCTCTGTGGGGGGCATGTCCTGGGGCAGCCCCTGGCCTCCTCCACCACCCTCTGGTAGTCAACTGCCTCCCGCTTCGCTTATGACCAGCTCCGCCAGCGCCAACGGGTTAAGGTTGGTATCTGACATGTAGCAGGGGGGTTATGATTGTGCCCAATCCCGATTCACCCATTCGCCTTAACCCATAGCCCTACCCGTCTCTAATGCACGTTCATGTATAGCGGTAGGGGCTTCACTGGTTTGCGAGACTTGTAATGCAAGCGGCAACTGCTCATGACGTAAGGGGTCTTGTAGTGGTGTTCCATTTCATAGGGGTTTAGATTTCAACCCCCTATTCCCAGTTTGTTTTGAGGGGCTAGGGGTACGGCAGAAAAGATAATCAGGATTTGGTATTGGTTTACAGTTTATTAACAGAGGAGTTAAGAGGTTAACATCAGCAGAATGGCCTTCCTCTAGCTCTGTGAAGCGTCCTGGGATGCATGATGTCATGACCTCCCTCTCCACCCTTCCCTTCCATTCTCCTCTGTCTTTCCTGTCTGTCTGTCTGCACTGTGACACTCTCTCTGTAAGTCAGGAACTATCAGTAGCCGCAGCCCTGCACCGGCATGTCTGTTTAGGCTCAGATCCGGTGACTTTTGTCTGTGTCACCTTCCTTCTTTTTCTAATTATAACGGCTTAGCGAAAAACCGCTTTCAAAAATAAACTGCTTAGTGCTATAATGAATATGAAGTTCACTCACACTTTCGCTAGGCTCTAATTTCCTTCCGCATTAACTTTGATTTAGTGTATTAATTCCCAGCCGCTCGAAATGAATCATGGATGTTCTCTGCCGACCACACACACACACACACACACACACACACACACACACACACACACACACACACACACACACACACACACACACACACACACTGTGTGTTATGAACTCATCCATTTTATTTGTGGGGTCATTGCTCGCACTTTTCAATGATTACTCTGGAAAATCAATTACCACATGCATTATGTTGTCCGATAGTGTTCCCCCTATTTTGCATTGGTATATTATTATTATTATGTTTTATTTCTACAGGCAAGTCATTATTAAGAACAAGTTCTAATTTTTAATGGCAACCTGACAATATTATTAGGTATAGACAGTATATATATTTTCTCACAGTCAGTCAATGTTTTATCAGTTATTTTACTGTTTGTAAAACGCTGCTGCATGATAGTACTAAAAGAAAAATATAAGAAAAGAAAAGCTTTGTCATATATATTTAATAGTAGTTTTTACCCAATGCAAGGATTTTAATATTCATGTGGTTATGTCAAAGTCCTTTGCTCTGCTTTAAGATACACAGCCATGCATCCCACAGCCTGCATTTGGCAGTAGGTTATCTGATGTCATACGGGGCCTCATGTTATCAGTGACACATTTCCTCCTATTGTGTTCCCATGTCCTCCTATGTGGCTGATATAAGGGTAAAATATCCACACTGTGATTTGTATGTCATTTGAATGTTTTTTTTCATATAGAAAACAATTTGCTGGCTCCATCTTTGTAAACTCTAAGGAGTAACTGCTTGTCTCAGTTTTATATTGTACATTTCAGAAAAGTAACACATTTATCATGTTGGAGCTCTGGGAAATTCTGATGGCCATTTTTTTTTTTTTTTACTATTTCATGGTATATTATAGTTAGACCTTTTAATCGAAGAATTCTAAAGAAAATAATCAATAGATGCAGTACTATACCACTGAAAGTTGCTAATGATTTGTTTCCAATGCTGTTCCTAATGTCACGTATCATTCTGAAACGTTCATGTTCTGTGATGCGGATCTAAATAGGAAAAAAAAACTGAAAACCTTCAAAGTCTTTGTCATGTTCTTCCAGTTTGGTTCCTTGTTGCCGTGGTTTTAACTGACCGAATGTCCCTGTGCTTGTCCCCTGTCCTGCAGTGTTCCCTCCATCTCTGTGCCCCTGAACGGATCCACCAGTGTCAGCTCGGCCCTGGCAGGTAAACAGCTCACTAACATCCCATACTCACTCTTACTCACTCTCAATGCTACACTGTTGAGTTGGTTGCAGCAGGTTTCGTTCGGTATACATTTTTTGGTTTTCACATCAAGTGCCTTTTCCCATTTATGTTTGTCTTGTGAGTGTCAGTCTGTTTAGGAACAGGGTGCCAAAAAAGGGTGTTAAAAACCTTCAGCTATTTTGCACTGACATGCTCGTGTGAATAAAGCATCTTAACCCAGAGGCTGACCACTGATATATATCCATTCACACAAATAAACACAGTTAAGTAACTTTAATTTCGCTAACCTAATTATGACACCACAACAATTTTAACTACAAGTGGTAAGAGAGATTTGAGAAATAAATTCATATACAACCCCTATGGGGTCAAAAAATTAAGTTTGTATTTAAGCCTAAAGAGCCTTTGTGAGATAGACTCACACATTTTAAACTGCAGGGCATGGCGCAATTGCTAATGCTCAAAACATCCTTGTGTGCCCCCAAATTCCCAACTCTGCAGACATGTTCTTGAGAGCTGACACAAGTTTCCTAATGCACATTATTTGGCCCTGGAAGCAGGAGCATTATTAACTTAAGCTTTCAGTCCTTCACCGGTAAGACAGACAGTGTCCCAGAGCGCCTCCTGACACTGGTTTCTGTACCATGGCTCAGGGCCAAACATAAGAGAACAGACTACCGCCAATGACTAACTAATGTTTGACACCTCTGTTGAATACATTAATGTTGATGTTAAAAATGTATCAGGGACGTTACCACATTTCTTATGATGGCAAAAAAAAATTAGCCGACGTGTTCTTGGCACCGACAGCAGCAGCCTCTGTCATCACATGGGAAGTGGAATGTCTTTCATGAGAGTTTATTGTGTAATACATGCTTTACCAGATGTTTCAAATTTAAATGTGTAGTCAGGGATTCCGGAAAACACATGTTGTCAAAATCAGTGAATATCTCCTCATGATCTGCTACCAGTCCATGCTGTGTTAAAAATAAATAAGTGAAATCCAGTGTTAATACACAGCCTAGGCTCTGTAAACTGGTATGTGAACAACACATTTGCTAGGAACATGCCTGTTCAGTATTTACAGAGCCCAGGCTGTGTATTAACACACTTTTTTTTTGCAGCTCACACAGTGCAGATTGGTAGCCGATCGTGAAGAGACATTCACTGATTTTGACAAAAAGTCATTTTGTAAACAAGCGTTCTCCAGAATAGCTGACTACACCTTCAAGGACAGGGAGGCTCAACATTCCCCACCGTTAGAAAGAATTAAGGTCTTAGTTAACACTCAAATGGACATCACCCCATTAGATATGTGAGAAATGTGTATTTTTGCATTTCCCTCTCATATCGCTTCTTTATTTTGCATGTTTCCCTGACCTTGTGGAATCATTCTGTCGCTTCTGATCAGACCACTTTCTTCCTCTTCTTCTAGCCTTCTTTTCTGCTTGTAGCACCGTGGAGGTTCCTGCTCTCCTCCTAAGATATTTGGGTTCTTATCAATAGAAAGGAAAATAATTCAGCAGAATACTAAACACTGTCTTGAAGCTAGTTATACCGCGTCTTCTGTTCATTGCACCCAGATCACACATCTGTCAGCATTATGCAAAATAATTTTTTCACCATTTCATCATGTCTGAATATTAAACACAATCAAAAAAATGTCAGAGTAATTCAGGAGAATAAATACAGCTTCACTTTGTGATAATGAAGTAGAGGGAACACAGTAACTATATCAATAGTCATTTTCTGTGAAGAAGAATATCATATTAGCTCAACATGACAGGCAACTTCTGGGAATGAGAACGTTTTTTATAAGTAATCTTTATTTAACAGTGAAAAGGTTGACATAAACAGCCTTTCAGTAAAATCATGATAACTTATTTTTTATGTTTTAATTGGTGCGAGGGACAGTCTTGCGAACAGGACCCGTTCCACAAAGGTGTAAATTAAATTACATGTGTGAAGTTGCAGAGCGTAGCATCAGCAGTCGGCGAGTTCTAATTGCCTTAAAATGACCCTTATTGACGTGCAAAGTGAACGCTCACTCGGTTCTATTGTTTCCGGCTGCACACTTCTCAAATGATCCCTGAGTTTGTTGGCTGTGAGGAGGCCACTGCATCAATACAGGAATCCAGTGGAGCAGAACCTCATTAGGAGAAGGCACCGCACCGTGACTGTATGGTGAATCATTTAAAGTGGAAGGGCGCTCAATGGCCTCCTCCAAATGTACAGTTTGAACCGTCATGCGTCAGTAATGAGCATTTAGTGGTAATCAGCTCTATATCTTAAACCCTTTACTAAAGCCTTTTCACTGTTAAACACATGCAAGTAATACGTCTGCCCTCCGTCAGTGGAGGTGGTAGTTTTAAATTGCTAAAAAATCATGTATTGCGGAGTGCGGACCAAAATGATCTTTTATAGGCAATTGAATCAGCCTTTTTTTAAACAATTTCTTTTACATTTTTTGGAAAATATTCCAATTCTGGGAACATTTTCAAGTTTCAGTTAACGGTCGACTGATAGTTAAGTACTACGAGTAAACTACTACAATGTAACCTTATCAATTGAAGCACAGATGTCAAGAAGTCAAAGTGATCTCCTGTAACTATGTTATTGTTTCGATGACTGAATACCACAGCAATGTGTGTCTTTACTTTGTTAATAGTAGTGTGACATTTTCTAATATTAGCCTCCGTTAGCTACTGATCATACCGGACTAAAGAAAGCTTTAGCAGCAAATTGAGCGAGAGTGTGTGTTGTTACTCATGAGTTCAACTTTTAATTGTGAAACTACTTATAAGGTACTTAGTGTTGCCTTCGTCTGCATTGCCACAAGGATTGCGGTTGCCAGTTGCCTGATTGATTGGTCTGACTTCCAGCTTCTGGACACCATCAATTATCTTCACCACACTCCTAAGATAATGTGTAGTTTCACTCTGCTGGATTAATGGCAGCTTCACACAGTAACAAGTCCTGACGGCAAAAATCACTCTTAGAAGAACTGTGGCTCATAGTCAACAAATAAACCAAATCCACAGGTCAAACATGATCGCTTTGGTTTTATTTTGAAAAGACTTGATTATGTGTCTGACTCTGATGCTTTGAAAATTCAGCCACATCTCAAAACATTTGAATATTATGGAAAAGTAAAAAAAAATCTATGATTTAATTGAATTTTTTTTAACTTTTTTTATTTTAATATTAATAAGGGCTTATAGCACACACAAATCCAGTATTTTGAAATATAGGAATATCACATAAGACCATTTAAAAAAAAATATATATTTTTAATATGGGTATGTGGACCTCCTGAAAAGTAGGGTCATATATGCATTCAAAACTTCATTGGGGCTCCTTTTGCCTGAATTATTGCCTCAATGTTGCACCGCTGAGGTGTTATGGAAGCCTAGGGTGCATTGACTATATTTGATTATGAATCCTTTTTTTTAATGGTCTTCATCTAATATTTAGACTCACTGGATCGTTGGCATTTCTTTAAATTTCATTTTCTTGTTTATATGATTTAAATTACGTAGCGAAAAAAAAAACTTTTCCACATCAATCAAAATGTTCTGGATGCCCCTTTGTTTGTTTGTTTGTGTGTGAATGAGGACACACCAGTAGCTGCTATACATTTCTCATACCTTTTTTGGTTTTGTTCCTTTTTCTGCTCCTGCATAATCTCCACTTGCTCTCGCCCCCCCCTCACCCGCTCCCCATCCCACCTCACCCCTCACCCCCCTCCCCTCCCCTCCCCACCCCGCTCCAGGCATGGCCTCCATTTTGATGTCAGCTGTGGGACTCGGCGTGCACTTCACCACCACCACTTCTGCCCCCCTCCCTCTGCAACATCAGCAGCAGCAGCAGCAGCAGCAGCAACAACCTGCTCCTTTCTCTCTACCTCCTCTTCCTCCTCCTCTCCTCCCCTCCAACAGCAGAGCCAGCAGTTCAGTTAGGAGAGCAAAGAGGCAGCACAGGAGAGGTACAGTGTAGCTATCGCTCCGCGACACCAAACGGCCCTTTTATGTTTTAATCTATTATTATTCTCTATTGTGGTAACTTTTGGTCCAGTCGTCACCACCGCAAGGCTTTGGGGACATTTCACCAATCATCACCAGCGAATCACTGTCATGTGTCTTCATGTGTTCACACTAAGCTATCACAAAGTATCAGGGCCAAGTGAGGAAATAAAAAAAAAAAATATGACGAGAATAAATTCCCAATACAAGAAAAAGTTGAAATTTTACCAGTAAAAAAAGGTCAAAGTTTAAGGCTGAGTGTTATTTTTAGAGTGAAATATCCGAACGTGGAGCATCTTGTGAAGGTTATTCAACACTTCTTAAGTGGTTTGACAAGGATGCCTCCATTAGACTGCTCTCGTCATCGCTTTGTCTGTCACCGCTAATGTTTTCCTGAAGTATTATTTGAAATTTTTCAGAAAATTAGGACTTTATTCACATTTTTTATTTATTTTCATTCTTCCACGACATGGCCTTATAACGTAATGGTACTAAATCCACTGCTGCAACTGCTTTAAAATGAGCAGATAAGCGTGGGGCAATGTGCTCCGAAGTGACCTTTTTAAAATAGGACTTCTTCTGACCTCTCTGCTGCTTCCCCATTCCAGTTCCATTATATCAGCTGCTTACACACACACCATACAATCCTGCATCTCCTTTAGTTATTCGTTTGCACTCGGATTAATGTAAATTGCAGCACTTACAGCACTCCCTCGACCATTCACCAACAAACAAATAAGATGCTGGGAGTACATGAAGTGCAAAATGTGGAATAGCGCAAACACTGCCTTCATGT
This sequence comes from Hyperoplus immaculatus, assembly GCA_949357725.1. NCBI lineage: Eukaryota > Metazoa > Chordata > Actinopteri > Uranoscopiformes > Ammodytidae > Hyperoplus > Hyperoplus immaculatus. Next base: position 4,255,470 of record OX442362.1, read on the forward strand.
GTGTACGTTTTGTCTCTAGAATATTGAGAACCTACTACTTTAGCCTGGATTAGTACAAGTTTATCCACATGTCGATGCACTGATGGGTAAAGAAACCAAAGGAAAACAAACATAACAAACGATGGCTCACTGAATAGTTTAAATAAGAGGCATTTGCTCATAGATAAGTTAACATTGTTTGCCAGTGAAAAAAATAAAAATAAATTCTGTTCCTTTTTGATTCTTTCATTTTTTCCATCTTTGCATTTTCCATGACAAATTCCACCTCCTCCACTCTCATCGTCTGCCACTTAGAACTTGAATAGCTCAAGGTCTCACAGAAGCTTTTCCTACACAGACTTGACACTCACACATTACATTTATTTGTATGTAGCAGATTCAGAAAGAGTAAAACGAAAAAAAATTAATATAATAGCTCACACGGCCATTATTTGAAATTCTAGATTTTGATCGTGAATTACTTTCTCTTATGAAGAATAATCATTGCATCTCATCCCATCACAGTCTCATCTATGTGTGTGGCGTGTGCATTTCAGCTGATTTATCTAGTTTTTGTATTTTCTCTTCTCTCTGTCCAGCCTCGACACAGAGAGCGGAGGACGTGATCCAGCGCTACATGGAGGTGGTGGCCGGAGCACAGGAACAGGTAAATGTTTCAGGCTCATTCAAACACTCTTTATAAAGGTCAGCTGTAGGGGGGACCCTGAAGAGTTGCAACACTTGGTTACGAAACAATGATCCTTCTACAGTATTCCGGCTGTATGGGGGCGCTGGATGTCTGAAAGTCTCTCCCTATGAAATAATGATAGAAAATAACTCATGAGCTTTTAATCAATCTCCTTAGTGTGGTAGACGAGGTCGCGATACAATTCATTCCTATGGCAAGTTAAAAAGACCAACTGTAAATGGGTGTTTTCGCGAAAAAAAGTGGAAGCCAACTTCGCATATGAGTATATGGATCAATCAGCAAAAAAATAAAATTTAGTCAGCTGTGAACTGATACTAGTGCATGAATAGATTGTTCAGTTGTAAAATAATCAAGTTTTTATTCATTAATTATGACAGTAAACTCACAGCACCCTTGTCCCCCTTTAGGACTGTATAATCTGCATGGATCAACTGTCCAACCCGTCAGGCTACGAGCTGCCTTCCACAGAGGAGGGAGGCCCGAGCATCCAGCCCGACACCGTGGGCAAATTCATCAAATGTGGACACTCCCTTCATATGCTCTGCATGCTGGCCATGTACAACAACGGGACAAAGGTACACAGCTGCTGCAGCCTCCTGCGTACAAGCTTTTTCTTTCTGTTTTGTTTTTATCCTTCTTGCAGACAAATTGTTGGCAACGTTACAAAGTGATGTAATGTCCTTTCCTGCACAGATTGATCTGGAAAGTCCTTTAGGATTTGAAATAAGTTCATTAACTAACTTTTTTGGCATATGATTCTAATAAAGTTACTGATCAAAATTGCTTTATATTTGTATGGGGTAAAGCATAAAAAAATGTGGTATGGTCCTTTAAGCTATAAGAGAACAGACTGTTTCCCAGAATAGGTGCTGTAATGTCTATTGCTTTTTATTGCAGGGGTATTTTTTAAAGGTGTAGTGTTTAAACTGAATATCATATAACTACATCATATGCCATTAGTACAAGCATCAATGCAGTACTGGTTGGGGGGGGGGGCGACAACATAACAAAAGTCTCATCATTGGATCGATGAATATCAGCTGGTTTAACCTGTTAGTATTGATCCTGTCTCCGTGGTTACTGTGCGTCCTCAGGACGGCAGTCTGCAGTGTCCCTCCTGTAAGACAATCTACGGAGAGAAGACCGGCACGCAGCCCAAAGGCAAGATGGAGATCTACAGCATCGGACAGTCACTGCCCGGACACCCAGACTGTGGCACTATACAGATCATCTACAGTATACCACCGGGCTTACAGGTACAACTAGCTACTGCTCTGTCAAGGGTGTGAAGTAAAAAAACTAAAATATATGCAGAGGCAGGACGTGTCTTTTTAGATTTTTCCCCGTTCAGTTTCCCCATCCATTCCAATGGATATAACTTTTCCAGGATGCTTAGACAGAGAAGAAGCAGGACATTGGATTGGTTGCAATTACATATCCCAACATTACACCCAAAAGTGACATTCATTGTGCGAACATCTTAAGCCTTGAATTACATTAAAACTATTGAGATAATGCAATTATTGATACTACATCCTACATTAAAGCAATTAGCCCCTTAAACCGTAAATGATTACACTATTAGGAGAAAGATATTACGTTTTGGGCTCAGCACTTTGTTACATTGTCGACCTGTTATTATATTTGGGTTTTATACTTTTTTTTTAATTAAATTTTGGTTTGTTGTTACATTTCGTGCTCTTATAAGTCTTCAAAGTTTTTTACGTCGTTTTCAGTTTTTATGGAATTTCACACAACTCTGTGTGGCGTGTTTTGCCGCCACCGATAAAATACATTTGTGACGACGAGTGAAAAACGATTCAAAGACGCCTTAACTGTAGAAAGGAACCTGGAGCCAAATCACTCGTCACTCTGCCAAGTATTCCCCCGAGCCACTGAAAGTTGTGATGAGGAACTTAGGCAAACGTGTGTGACTTATGTAGAACATAAATGTGAGATTTAAGATATGCTCTTATAAAAGTATTAAAAAAGTTTGTCCTCTCCCCAGACTAACACTATATCAGGCAGCAGCAGCACTAGTCTGAAAACTTTTTTCACATCTCCAAAAAGTCCTTTTCAAAAAAACAGGTGTTGGAGAAAGTTGTTCTCTAATGTTTGGGCACATTTGGAACACAAGTTTGAAAAGGGGGACACTGAACATGAGAAAATAATAACTTAAAAGTTCTTGTATGCAGACTAGTAATTCCTGCAGTCTTCTACCAACGCGCCTGTCAATACAACAGGTGTGTGTGTGTGTGTGTGTGTGTGTGTGTGTGTGTGTGTGTGTGGGGGGGGTTCACTGACCCTCTCCTTTGTTACTTTGGGGTCTTTTTGGAAAACTTCAATTTCTTTCTGTAACCATGGTTGCAGGTAACCACATCACTGATCTGGAGTGACACCCAGTTGAATCAGATTTGTATTGAGCTGTTGTTCTACCGTTAACCAATCTCCAAAACACTTTATTGGATTATTTTATCGTTCCAACTGTTCTCTGGTATTAAACGTTTCAATCTCCTCCTCCACCAGGGCTCGGAGCATCCCAACCCAGGACAGCCTTTCAGCTGCAGAGGCTTCCCTCGCTTCTGCTTTCTACCAGACAATGACAAGGGACGCAAGGTAAGATACAGCAGGATTATACACCCATACTAGAGGTCTCAGTATTTCTGCAGTAAATTGGAGCGGGTCTGCCAATGATCGAAGGGTTGGTGGTTCGATCCCCGCCCTGCCACTTGTGTCATGGTTGTTGTGTCCTTGGGCAAGACACTTCACCCCCCCCCACCCCTCCCACACCCCCTTGCCTTGTGTGAATGTCGATAGTTAGCCTGCTATCGGTGTATGAATGTGTGTGTGAATGGCAACGTGTAAATGAGAACAGGTGCAAAAGAGTCTCCAGTCTCAAAGGGATTTACCCGTATAAATAAAGGTTGAAAAAACAAAAAAACATAATAGGGTAGTTCATGGTTTTACAATTAATACCATCAGTTAAACAGGAAAGAAAAACCCCTTAGTTATACATGTCTATTTACTCATGGGGGCATGTCTACACTTACAAATAACCACATGCAGATGGGTGAATTGATGAAGTTTTAGCTTTTTAATTTTTGTTTTACTGATCCCAAAAGATCTTCTCTCAAAGATAAACAGACTTGATTAAAACGGTAAAACACAATAACTCAGTTGCACATTAACTATCTGCATTTCCCCCTTCATATGGGAACAGTGAACTTTAAAAGAACATTTTGATGGTGGGGGTCTGTAATGTTAAAATGCGGTTGCCAGGGCTCATTGTGGCAAGGGAGCCCCACACCATGCTACATTTAGTCTTGTCAGTTAACAGTTAATGATCAGTTAATGAGCGTCAGTTAGCGGTTCAGAAAAAAAAAAAAAACATTCAAAATGGACATCCCAAAGCACAACACTGATCCATGGTCTGCTGCTGCTACAGTCAGTCAATACGCTGGGTCACACTGTTACCATAGAACCAGAGCCCTAGAGACCAACCTGACTCTTCCTGTTTACACACTAGTCTCAGTGCCATTAACACAGCCCTTTGCAGAATGCTCCATCAGGTTTTCACTGTGATTAAATTAAGAAATAGTTTGGGCCATTACAAAAGTTGTGTTTCCGTGGTGAATTAGTGGCTCCTCTCTCTCTCTCTCTCTCTCTCTCTCTCTCTCTCTCTCTCTCTCTCTCTCTCTCTCTCTCTCTCTCTCTCTCTCTCTCTCTCTCTCTCTCTCTCTCTCTCTCTCTCTCTCTCTCTCTCTCTCTCTCTCTCTCTCTCTCTCTCTCTCTCTCTCTCTCTCTCTCTCTCTCTCTCTCTCTCTCTCTCTCTCTAAGCTGCTATAAATAATCTCTGATGTAATTCACCAGAGGAAAATTGGATTAAATTATTCCCCATGTAGTTTTTTTTATTGACTGGGAAGCCTAATGAAAAAATATCTGAAAACGGACTGTCCCACAGCAGCAGTAATCAAGTATATTCATGTACAGTATGTGGGTGGATATTGGTAGTTGTATCCACTTAAGCGTATACTCCTTCAGTATATATTGATGGTAAAATGCACATGTAGTATTCCAATAATTTCAATCAATGCCATTATCTTATGATCCCGAGGAAACAAAGCTCATTTTCTAGTGATTGTGAGTAAACAAATGGTTGTTTACTCTCAACACCTATAATATGAAACCCTGTTATCTGGTGGCTTCTGGTGGGACCAATATGAATGTTGAAAAAACAATAGCTTATTTTGTACAGTAGTTGACCTTTTAAATAAATCGGATTTACAAGCATGGCCTTTTCTCAGCTTCTATCAGAGCTGCAGCAAACCATTATTTTATTTTTTGTGAAATTATATATTTATTACATTTTTCGCATGGCACAGATATTTTACAAACAAATAAAGGTTAATTAATGAAAAAACAAGCAAAGAAAAAAAACTTTTTTCTTGATAAATTGTCTAGAAAATTTAAGAAAATAGTGAAAAAATTAAACATGCATCTCCCCTCATAGTTAAGTTACTTTATTAGTCAATGGTTACATTAAAATTAGTCTTTTCGCACATCCCCTCTCAAGTTACCACACTTCAGAGGGGGTCAGAGTGCAGCCATAGTACGGCGCCACTGGAGTTTGGGGGTTACGTGTCTTGCTCAAAGACACAATGGTAGAGATGGTGGGCACCGTAGACGTAACACCAGCCACTGCTAGTTTTACTACTAACACCCTCCTGTCCGGTGACGGGGATTGAACCAGCGACCTCATGGTTACTGTTTCGGCAACCTTTCTCCTCTAGGCCATCCTAATATCTCCCTCTTTGCCTCCCTGTTGTAAAGGTACTGGAGCTGTTGAAGGTGGCGTGGATGCGTCGGCTCATCTTCACAGTGGGGACGTCCAGCACCACGGGAGAGCCGGACACGGTGGTGTGGAACAACATCCACCACAAGACAGAGATGATGTCCAACATGTCCGGACACGGCTACCCAGACCCAAACTACCTGGACAATGTGCTGTCAGAGCTGGCCTCTCAGGGCGTCACAGAGGACTGCCTCAAGGCTACGGGCAGCGCAGGCAGTAGTAGCTAGGTCATGGCTCAGAGCTACACGAACAAACAGACAGACACACACAAACACACACACAGACATATATACAGACACACACACAACGCCACAAAAAAGCATTCTAAGCAAAAACCTTGGTCCACCCCCACAGCAGTACACACACACACATACGTACACACACACACACACACATAGACTTTCTATCACCGATGAGTTAACCCCTTCAACATCCACATATACGGCCAGGTTTGACCTTTTTGACTTTCTGTTCGTTTTGATCCATGTCTACATCTGCACAAATCTCTTTGAGCGAATGGAGCCGGTTAAAAAATAAATACAAATAATGTCTTGAAGCTTCTCTGGAAGACGGCAAAGTGGAGTGGTTTTTGCTCCACTACATTCCTGCTCTCCACATATTCCAGTGAACTGAACTCAGATAACAACAGACACTCCTCCTCTTGCTGTGAGCCTCTTTCATCATACACCTCCAAACACTGGAGAACGTGTTCTTGTTATATTCTGTTTTTTTAATCACTCACCCAATTGCAGCTTACAGTTGGGATTCGAAAAAAAAATCTCATGAAGCACTTTAGTTCTCATGGTGCATTTAGCTGACATGATGTGTGATTTTTTTTTTTTTTCCTTGCAAAAGAAGAGCAGGTAACTTTTTGTTTTTTCAAATTGGGAAGTTATGCAATTGAAGTGTTTCTGCTGAAAAAACCCTTTGTCACAAATCACAATGAACCTTCTAGTAGCAAAAGTGAGTATATATTATTATTAGCCTATTTGATGACAAGATGTTACATTACTGATGTAAATAAACAATACAAAAAAAAAAGAAACATAGAAAATATTGTGAAAAAAAAAAAAGGTTGTGTCCACAAATGACAGTCAAGGAGAAATAAATGGTGTATTTTTTTAACATCAAAACTACATCTAATTTTGAGGAATTTGTTGCCTGATGCACTTCCATCTAGATTTTCTTTTTTTTTCGGGTGGTTTTTTGGATTTGCAGAAACAATGCCTAGCGGGTGTTCTGCAGGCCAATGTTTTTGTCACTTAATGTTAGTTTGTGTTGCCATGTATCGAGATGAGATGTATATGATGACCTCATATATGTCTGGACAACTTCAATCCTTCCGTGGAAAATGGAAAAAGATGCGAAAATGGGCCGCTGCGATGGGAAAACAAAATAGGAGAAAAAAAAAACTCTGGATTCAGGAAAGACTTTACAGTGTGACAATCAAGGTCTTTGAACCCATCTTGATTATAACAAAGACATTTGAAGCACAGTGGCGGTAACCAGTCCGGCCGGCTTCAAACTCGCCTCCTGTATTCACGTGAATTACTCTGCTCACAGTACCGCAGCAGCACAGTGGCTGAACTGAGTCTCTTGACATCATGTATACAAGCAAAAGTGGAAAAAAAAATAAAAGTCTGCAATAAAGAAATAAGTCAAAATGGATCTTAACTCGATCTGTGATTTTGGTTTCTGTCTGAGTGACCCTGGTTAAGAATAAAATTGTTGGGGGTGGCCTTAGCTCAGTTGGTAGGGCTTCCCCCCCATGGGCCTCGGCCAGCAGCGGACCCGGGTTTGATTCCAGCCCGCGGTCGTTCTCTGCATGTCACTCCCCTCTCTGGCCCATTTCAACTCTGTCTCTACACTGTCAATTAAGCATAAAAATGCCAAAAAATATCTTAAAAAAATATGAAAAAATTAATTGTTTTATAGATGTCCTGATGTGGACCGGAGACAGTTGTTTAAATACTTAACCCAATTTGTTATCAAATAAAGAATTTAAATCTAAATGAACTTAAAACACAAACCCAACCACCACCCTAGCCTGGTGCTACCAGACCATCGTACTTCATTTCATTTGTACAGAAGGGAAAATGAAATTTGGCCGGAAGTAGGCGGGCGGGCGGAGCCAGGCTACCACCACCCTGCTGTAAAGGAGAAAGCCTGTCCACAGCCTGTCTGCTGCAAAATGGCACAAAAGGGAAAAATTAAGCCACAATTCTCCTGCTTATATATTCTGCCCCTAGAATCAGAGCTAATTGGATACACCTGTGTGTGATTGAGTGGCTCAGCGCATATTAATGTTGAAAGACCATGCATAATCGGTGACCCCCTCTATTTAACCATGCAGAGACTGCCTGATTTTCTATCATGTGGGGCAGCCTAGGTGACACTTCACGTCATGTTATCTCCCCTGGAACACTAGTATTGTGATTTCTCACTCACTAGGCCATCTTGGAAGGCTCTTTATTGTTCTCTACTAAGCCCCCCACCCCCTCCCCCCATGTGGGGTTTATGATCCTTGAATATAAAAAAAGGAAATATCATACTGTGTAAACCCTGGGGGGCTCCTGGTCTTGTTAAATGGTCTCATATTACTGGGCTGTTGTAGGAACATTCATAGTGATCATCCCAGCTAATGGCTCTCAGTAGATGGCTGCCTTGTAGCGCTTATAGATTAACAATCATCATCTGCTTGTAATCGTGTCCTGACCTCCAGAAAAGAACAGGCACTGATTTCTGGGAGAAAATCTGAGATAACAAAACACAGCAGATAAAAGATGAGGAAAAAGTCAATGGTTTCAGACAATGAAAACGGCCTTAGCTTTCAGTGCAGAAGCCTTTGTAATGTTTGTAGCCTACGGACACACTGAACCTAAGAGGACACCCAGTTTAATATCTAAAAAATATACTTTAGTGGAATAAAATGGCATCGCAAAAGCATTTAAATAGTGTTAGACTACTGCTCATATGTTACGTATGGGCTTTCTTGCAGGTGCCCTGTTCTTTGGTTCGTATGTGTGACTTGTTAAGAGCAGTAGTGGCTCTGCTCACTTTTAGTTTGTCCTATGTTCATGGTAACAACAGGTCAGCAGCAAGCAGAGGCAGCGACTGAGGTTCAGCTCCTGCTTTTATGCTGCTCACTGATTAAACACCTGAGTGTGATTGAGTGAGGCAGCACACCTGCTCACTCAATCAGTTGCTAATTAAGAGGGGGGAAGAACAAACCAAGAAAAACACCCAATACACAAGCCCATACGTAACATCATATCTGAAGTATTTCTCTATTGTATACAGAGCTTTTTGCCATTTAAAAACGGTCTTGACTCTTAGCACAGGAAGGTTACATCAAAACGGTACATCAAAAAATAAACTCACCAACAAAATGAAAGTGCAAGGCAACACATTTTATTTCAAAGGCCTAATTGGCGTTAAGGTACAGCATATTAAATATGGTTAGTCCAGACACAGTCATCATAGCAGAGTAACATACCATTCTGTCCTTTTACATGATACATTCAGGCTGACTTTAAATGGGATATTTTTACATATTGTTAATGTGGTGCTAACATAACATAAAGTGAAGGTCTTGTGTCTGCCGCAGGTACGTCCTGCCGCTGTGCGAGCAGAGGTGCTACCTGTCGGACAAACATTGAGTCCATTTCATCTCCTTTCATTTCTCATAGCTTGCGATCGTCACGTCAACACCCAATTAAGACACTTCATTGATTTCAGCGGTTACCTGTAGTTACTAGTAGCATCTGTGTTAGTGTTGTGTGATAGTCCCTCAAGGAGCTGTATAACTGAATAATGTATTTTACATCCCTGCACATGTTATATTTCAATAAATATAATAAATAAAAAGTACAAATATCTGAATATTATGGGACCAGATCGTTATCAAAGACATTTTCCTTATTTTTTTTCTTCTTTTGTTGCCAGTAATACATTGCAAAACAGAAAATGCTGGATCCAACAACGTGATTCAGCGGATGGACACTTTCGTAAATGCAAGGGGGCAAAGAACCATGATTTCAGTAATGTCTTTTAGCTTTGTAAAAAAAACAAAAAAAAAACAATATCACTGTTATGATTTCAGCTTTAGATAGAAAAACTACTTTGACAGCTGTGTCCTGCTGGCACTGTGTGGAGACAGAGAAAGTAAGCCAAGCTTTTTTTTTTGCCCTGCGAACAATTGATCCACATTACATTCTGTTGTTCTCCAAAACACTCGGTACGTCATTCACAATAGAGTCAAACTCCACATATTCAGTGTGGAGAGATTGTTTTAGTCGTAGTAGCACTCTGACAAAAGTGTTAGTGTCGCGCGTGGAAGAGTCGTGATGAAAAATCACTTTGACAATAAGACCCTCTGTCTAAAATCCCTTTGCTGCTGCAGGTCCAGGTCTGTCCTTCAGTAATTAACTTTGCCGGGAACCTGCACATTCACTCCGCTGTAGTCCACCATGTACATAGGCCACTGCTGTAGGGGCACAGACACAGATACAGACACAGACACACACACAATGATAGAGGAAAGTTAGTCACAATGTTAAATAAGTAAACAAAATGCTTTCATCAGTACAAAGAGGTTGTTGACCTTGCCTGGAAACACAGTTTTACTACTAGGTTTCATTGGTTACACTTAAACACACAGCCACTGTTGACAGAGATAGCGCACTAGGAAGTGAAATGAACAGTTTAAAGTATGTAAGATAAGGCTCCTGTTTTATGTTTCTAAACAAAGCAACTGAAATAGAAATGACCATTCCACTTTAAATCACTTTTCAATAACAGCTAGGTTTCAAAACAGATATAGCTGAAATTTGAAAATATTGGCAAAAGAAATATGTGAATAATACACAATTTTGGGTCTTCCAACTCACCATGACTGGAATCTGATTGGTTGATAGCCCCAGGTCAGAGGAGGAGGGCCCTCGGTTGCTCTCCTGGACTCTCTTGCGCTTCCGTCGATTGGTCGAAGCATTTGTTCCTACTGGACACGTAAAACAAATAGGTTTTAACTTTCATTTGGCCTTTGCTGGACACAGATCAAATGTGAGTAACCCAATAAATGTATATGCCTACCTGTGTTACAAGCTTGGCTACAGATTTCTGCAAAAGGTCTGTGGGAGAAGAGACAAAGCCTTGGAATTTCAGATGACATGGAATTTTCCCAATCAAAATAACCTTTTTTCTAGAATAAAAAAACAACTGGGTGATTAGCATTTCCTAACAAAAAAAGCAATTTTGCTTATATAAGACTCGCCCACGTTCTTTCATCATAGCTTAACTGCTTCCTGCGTCAAAATATTGTTCTCTATCTATTATTATTTACATTTTTGCTGCTAAGGAAGATGTATGCTTTGACATCCCCGGCGGGTCTGGATTTAAATCCAAAGCAGAAATAAACCATAATGGGCTTATAACTACCAAGGCAAAAAAAATCCACAGCGCGGTGACAGCTAACACACTGTTGAATATTCAAGCGCTTCTCTCTCCACACACACACACACACACACACACACACACACACACACACACACACACACACACACACACACTCACTGTAGCTGGCTCTTGATGTTGAATGTTATTTCATCTGCGACTTGAAGGATTTTCTCCAGGCACATAATGTCGTAGGTGTTGGGGTTTCTGAAGGGGATGTCGTCTGGAAGGCCACTGACTTCTACAGACTCTGGACTGCCCCGGATCAGCTTGTAGGGCACCACCACGGAGCGGTCCAAGCCCAGAGCCTCACCTAGAACACAGGGCATAGTGACAACATTATCAAAAGGCACTTAGCAAGACTGCATTTAAGCTGTTCAATCAGGAGGACAATTGTTGGGTAGTTTTCTGACAGCTCTATTAAGATTTCTTATTTAACTTAATTCATGCAAATAGTCTTGTAAATAATACTGACATATAAGCCTGACCTAAACACAGTGACATACATGACAAAATGATCAAAAAGAACACAACAAGGGTAATGCTTTACAATAAGGGTACATTCATTAACTGTTAGTTACTGCTACGTTAATACTATTAGTGGTTAGTTAATGCGTAGTTAACGCCTATTAAGCATTAAGTAAGTGTTAATGCTTAGTTATGATTGGTTAGTTAATGCTTAGTTAATGTTTATTAAGCCTTAATTAAGCATTAACTAACAGTTAATTAATGTACCCATATTGTAAAGTGTTACCCACAACAAGTCTGAATTTAAGCTATTTGATAAGGAGGAAGATGCTGGGTTGTTTTCTGCCAGCTCTATTAAGTTTTTTTTTTTTTTTTACTTAATTCATGCAAATGTTCTTAGAAATAATAGTTAAATGTACAGTCAAGACTTTGCCTCAAAAATGATAGGTTTGAAATGTGTTTAGTAAGTGCAAGCTCTCTTTTAACTTTAACTTGGAAAGAACTGCCTGAGGAGAAAATCAGCCAAATATAAGAAACTCATTATTTTAATGGCGATGTGTGCTGTATTTAGTCTCTCATAGGACTTACATTAATGAAAAAATACAGAAATACAGACATTAAATTTGGATTTTAAGTTGTGATATTTCTTGGTACCTTGGTATTGTATTCAAACGATGCCTTTTTAAATCCCTCCTTTGTACCACTTAAAAACCAATCTGTTCATACTAGTGGTTATTGGGTAAGACTTTTTGTCCCTGGCCTTCAATGGAAGCTGCTCAAATTCAAAGCAACACAAACTGAAGGTGATATATCACACAGGAGAATCCAGGTCTTATTTACCGTATTTCTTGTTGAACAGTTCCTTGACTTGCTCTCGAAGGACGACTTTCTCCCCCATGCGGTTAATGTCATCATCATCTGTCGGGTAAAAAGACACATTTCAAAATAAGAAGAGAATCAGTTTGTGAAAACTTTCAAAATAAAATTCCCAGAAGAAGCAACAACAGGAAACGTCTGCTAAGAAACATTTGAGTACTCACCACTGATGGAGGCGTAGGCCTTCTTTAGTAAAGTGACACGTCGAGGTGCTGGTAGGAAAGAGGGGTCTCATGTTACTAATATCATTGCATTACATTTATATTGTAGTCTGTTTGACATTACAGTGACTTAATCAGACAGTGTGGTAATAAATTCATCATTACCTGGTTTTGGAATGAGTCCTTGAAAAGGTCTGCAAAGAAACATAGAAAGTGATATGAGCAGGACGTATAAAGTCAGCTTGAACCCATTTAGACGTCTGCATGTTTTGTATGATGTCATCATTTAAATCACATGACCAATGAAATGCAACGTGATGTCTGTCAAATTCTACAGATACAGTCTTGTTACAGTTTTCATAATTTTTTTAAAACTTTTTTTAAAGTGTTAACGGGCAAAGGCAATTATTTATAGGGGAAGGTGGGGTGATTTGTGCAACTTTTTACTCAAAGTGATTTTAAAGTGAGGCCTTGACAGTTATGTCTCCAACTCAAATATGTACATATATTTCAGGATGTTGTGCATCCCTGGCAATAAAAACTTTGGATCTGGAATAAACTGTTTAAGAAATATAGCTTTCGGAAAAAAAGTTGTCTTGTCGCACAAATCACCCCACGTAGTGGGGTGATTTGTGCGTCATTGTGTCACAATGACAAAGTCACCATCATCATCTTTCTGGCCATCTGAACTCTCATCAGTGGTGTCGTTAAGTGGAATTGAGATGTCACTCTCTCCTGAGCTACTGTAGACTATCACTTTCTTTTGGTGACCAGCGTATACAGCCATGCCACTGGCACAACTCTCAGAAATGTACTTTGCACTAGTTGCTCCGTGCTTGTGGAACCAACTGCCACCTGACAAATGTGATTCCCCCTACATTTCTGCCTTTAAATCAAGGCTCAAAACCCATATGTACACCCTGGTGTTTCCTCCCCATTAACCTCTGCACTACTTACTTACCTCTGCACTACTATCTGTGTTTATGTGGATGTATGGGCTTTACGTCTTTTATTTTGGTTATTGTTATTTTACCTTCATTGTTTACCTACTGAATGCACTATGTACAGCACTTTGGACAGTGCAAACTGTCATAAATGTGCTTTTATAAATACATTTTACTTACTTACTTACTTATAACTCACCCAGGCCCTTGCGCACAAATCACCCCATCCCCAGAATTTTGGATAATAGGCATGATGCAGCAATTTAGGGTTGACATTGTGCTAACTATATAGACTCAAAGTGTAGCATACCAAAGCACTAAAACATGTGTCAAATGTTTTCAAACGTGTCTATAATTGTTCAGACACAATAATCAAAAAACCTTGATCATGGAAATTTTACTTTGAAAGGCAAAACACAGTTTTTTGAGCTTAAATGTGCTTATATCTTATTCCTTGTGTCTCCCTTCTTTACAGGATGAGTCAAATGGATGGCTCTTCTTAAATATGTGGTCACATTTCCAATTTCTTCCACGGTTTTCTAGAAACAAGGGGTTTTGCAACTTCCAAAATGCACAAATCACCCCACCTTCCCCTATACAGTTATACTTTAAGTCATTTAGTATAAGTCTTGCTAATGCAGCACTGCCCTAAAGGCAATGATTCACAGTGAACGCTAACGGTTTCAACTTTTAACTCTTGTTTTATTTCACGTCTCCATCTGCTATAGAGACTGGGAAATAAAGAATTTAGTGAACGTTGACATTCTGTGATGTTTTTCAAAGTACCCTCAGGTTCTGGGAGGAAGTTTTGAAATAACGCTTATGTGTTAGAGGTTTTAGACCGACTTAGTTCTTATTGGGTTAAGTTTTAAAAGACATGGCAAAGATTTAAGAAGTATTTCTAGCAGACACCAGTCCCCCTTGAGTAGTAATATGTCCCTCATGTCCCACCTGGTGATGGTGAAATTGATTTTGTCAGCCACTGCCAGGATCCTCTCTAGGTTCTGAGAGCCGAATGTACAGGGTTTCCTGAAGGGGATTCCAGGGGGCAGGCCTTCGATGATGACAGAGTCGGGGTTGTTCTTGATCCTCTTGTAAGGCACTTGGACGGGATACTTGATGCCCAGCGCCTCGCCATACTTCCTGTTGAACAGATCCTGGACCTGCTCTCTCAGCGTGTTGGCCAGGTCGATACGCGACAGCTTGGACTCCAGGCATTCTGCAGACACACAAGAAAAACAAGATTATTTTTGGGGCATTTTTGCTTTATTAGACAGTCTGGAGAGATAGAGTTGAAATGGGGCAAAGAGGAGAGGACATGCAGTGAACTGACCCGGGCGGGATTCAAACCCGGGTCTGCTGCGGGGCCTCGGCCCGGGGGGGAGGACACACATCAAGAAAAACACTTGGATATCTCATTTATGTTTTCTTTAGAGTCTGGTAAAGTCATACAGCCATTGTTTAAATGTTTACTATAAGGTAAGACACTACAGGCATTGTTTTTTCAAGTACAGGTCAATTTCGAGATTTTTAGCTATTTTGCATCTAAGCATTACTCTGAAGGATATTCCAGCAAGATTTTTCATATTTTGTCAATTGTCTGATTTATGATACATTTTCTTCTTAAAAACATGCTGAAGATGTGCGTAGTAATGTTGTGTCTAAAGTAAAAATTCAAAGACACTAATATGTTGTAACATTTGCATATTTATTTAAAAAAAAAAATTAACAGAAGTAGTCAACTGGTAAAGTTTCATTATCAAGTCAAAAATGTTATCCTGTTCACCTGCAATGTCTGGCCTTAATAATCATAGCTATAAACATCAATGCATGAAGAGGATGTGTGTTTACAACCTTCAAAAGTGTTGACCAAAACTCACCTGAGAATCCGGGTCTCTTGGATAAAGCTGCAGTGTCCTCCGATTCTGGAGATGTGTCCTTCGCGTCCAGCTCTTTGGAAAAATAACATTTAGAGGTTGAATTTTTTATTTTTTTTTTCTAAAGATTTACTGAACACAGCTGCACCTTGTTCCAGGAGCTTTGTCACAAATAAACGGGTAGAGGGACGTCCTCTTTTTCTTTCAGAGGAGATTTTTTTTTTCTTCTAAAATAGCACATAAACTGGATTTGACCTCATAATATCATGCATGCAGAACACAGTGTACATAGCATCTAAAAAGCTGCATTATGAGTCTTCCAGATGGTGGAATTCTTTGCACACAGCCTCCCTGCTGCCTCCTAAGATACCACTTTATCTTCACAGCCTCAAATGTTACTAAATAGGGAACGGCAGCATGTTTACATACCTTTGAAATATATATAAATACTGCATAAACAGCAGAATGGGAAAATGGTGCATTGCTTGTGTGCAGAAAGTTAAATGCGACTGATCAAGAAGAATAGCAGATCCAGATGCTTTAAAGGCAATACATTCACTGTTTCTAGACTTTCTGAAGATTTTTTATTATTTTATTAACTGATATAATTTCACATCCTTGAACCCCAAAGCATCATGGTAAATGAAGAGTCCTGAATTGAGGAATAAGACAGCTGTGACAGCTGCCATTGAACACACACACACACACACGCACGCAGGGCTGCTTTTGCATCTATTTGCATGATTAATGACTAAATTAAGCAAAATTACAGGACTATAAACATAAGTAATTCATGACTATTTCTTCACAGGGCTTTTAAATACTTGATTTTATTTTATTGCAAAGTGTTAGTGAATAACACACACAGCGTTCTGATTTAATTGTTGTGGTGTTTTTGGTGCACTCTTCTCTAAACCAAACCCTTGTGCATCTGTTCCTGAATTTCAAATAAATCACTTAACATGAGGCAAAGTACAATTTCATGTTATGTAATGTATTATCTATGAGACGGACATACCAGGATCACGGATGGGCATGGGAGGCATCTCTTGTTTTACTTGCTCAGTTAATAGCTCCGGCCTGGAGACAAATAAAAAGATTATTTACAATGCAGTGAAATAAATCTTAAATTACACTGTCTCATTACAACCTTGTTTAATTGTTAATAAGCAAACAATGGATAATAAAAATGTGTTAAAGTGGCTACGAGGAACTTTCCGTTAGTGTTAATTCTAGTGGCCCCTTTGGACAAAAGCTGTAGTGTGTTTTCTTGGTAAGCACACCGCAGCACACAGTAAAGGCAAGGTAAAAGCTATATAAAAAAATTAGCATTCTTTGCACTGATGGTCTCGTTTGTTCTTACACTTAATTTATGATCATCAGAGGAAAAATTCAACTGTTAAAAGACACATTTCTCGTACATATTTACAGTTCCTCGTAGCTACTTTAATAGACAGCTGAAATGATCCCCAGTACACTATAACACATCACATGCACATTACTCTACTTGCTACTACTCTGTGCTCTCACCTTTTGATGACAAACTGGATGTGACTGCTAGCAGCTAGGACCTTGCGTAGTTTGGCGGCTCCAAAGCAGTTGGGCCTCCGTAGGGCGATCCCCTCAGGCAGCCCCGTCACGTACAGCTCCTCTGGGTGCATCTGGAACTTAGAGTACGGAACCTTGGCTGGTTCTGGAAGGCCCAGGGCTTCAGCTGAGGGAGAGGACATGGAATATTAATTACCTTTTAATGTAATCATTTTAACCTCCTCATCTCTTTATGTCCACCATTATCTTGGATTTTCAAAATAAAACCATACTTTCATATAAGCAAAATGAAACTTAAATAGTAAATCAGATCCAAATCCAGTGTTAATGACTATACAGTGGTTTTGCAGGTGTATTGCTGTTTGCTGCAAGCTTTTGGCCACAGCAGGTCACTTACCGTACTTAATGCTGAATAGGCTCTCCACTTGTCTCCGCAGCTGAAGAATCATTTCACCAATGTCCTCCACCAAACTCCCCGCTGAGAAGTCAAACACAAGATCGATATTTACGCCCAGAGGCATCAACGGAGAACTACAAGGTTCCTGCAATCCAACCTGTGAACATCCATACTTTTCACTCTCGCCAACATTATTCTGATAAACACCACCTGCCCCGCTCTGACCTGGTAATGACAAACTGACTGTGCTGTGCATTAATCACTGCAGACCTGAACACACAGGCATAGGAGAGAAAGAATGGTAAAGCTGCAACAAAAAAAGTGGGGCTAATAAAACAATGTCAAAGGTTTTTCTTCAGATGTGAGGACGCGACTAAAAGCCACATATTAACTGTGCTGCACCTGCAGGCAGCGCAAACAACACATCTGTGGAGAAATGACCGCACTATCGCAATAAATCACCCAAGAAGCTAAAAATGTGATTTTAAAGAATTTATTTCAAAGCCTCAGAGCCTAGTTAGTGTGTACTACTATCTGTAGGTGTGTTTGGTAAGGGCAAGTATGTATAGTCATTTTATGTCTGTTCAAGTCTCAGACTAGATCATAATTTGCATTTCTTTAATAAAATTTTTTTTATTTAAGATTAATTTTTGGCATATTTTTCTAAGCATGCTGAATGCGTGGGTCCACCTCACCTTCAGAGGATCTCCTGACGCTCTGAGAGGCCGCACCGGGAGACAGAGCTTCAGCTGCAAGATCAAAGAAAACCATGAGACCAGCAAGAACATCCATCAATTCAGGCATACTTGAATTAAAAACCTCACAATATAAGCCGTTAAATAGCTGTGAAGAGTTTCCTAGTAACAGATAATGTGTTCATTGTAATATAAATGAGTTTGATCTTATTTTTTACTACAACTGTATCTTTCCAGATATACTGTATAGCTGTAAAGACAATATTCATAATTTATCATTTGATGAATCTTACAGGACAGTCCTGTTAGTGATATAATACAATAATTGAATAACATTATAAAGTTGACAAATGTAGTATTATTGTATCATTGCTATGTGCTATCTTCACACACACACGCACGTGCACACGCACGTGCACACACACACACACACACACACACACACACACACACACACACTTAACACAGGCCCTGAGAGTCATGACAGAACAGAAGCTATGACTCTTTTGCCAAAAGCCTTCAGTTGCATAAACATCCGAAGCTCAGATAAAATGTAAACATCAGTTGTCATAACCGGCCTGGGACTGGATATTGAGAGAATGACATGTATTTCAGTGCAGCGCTGTAATATATTCTCCGGCTTATCATTTGATCGAGTGCTTAGTGCACCGCGTTGGTAATCCTGATGCGTATTATTTAATTCCAGTCTGACTCCAAGTAACACAAGTGGGTTTTTCATTTGGAATGTTTGAGGTCCCCAGGAGTTCTCAGATCTGTTATAGTGAATAGAATATACTATGTGTGTATACTGTATATGTGACTTTGGTGTTAAATTGAGAACAGTCACCTCCAGTACATTACAGTAAATGTGCTCTGAGGAACTTTCAGTTTGTGTTCATTCTTGCACCCCCTTTGGATAACAGTGGTATTGTTTATACTACGCCAGCTGTTTTTTTTTTTTTTTTTAACCTTTATTTATACAGGTAAATCCCATTGAGTCCGAAGACTCTTTTTCAAGGGAGACCTGTTCCCATTCCCACGTTACCATTCACACACACATTCATACACCGATAGCAGGCTAACTATCGACATTCACACGAGGCAAGGTGGGTGAAGTGTCTTGCCCAAGGACACAACAACTATGACACAGGTGGCAAGGCGGGGATCGAACCTCCAACCTTTTGATCATCGGCCGACCCGCTCAACCAACTGAGCCACAGTCGCCCCACAGTCGCTGTAGTTCGTGAGTGAGCGTACCCATGACAAAGGCATTAAGAAAAACTAAATAAAAATAGTATTCTTTGCACTGATGGACTTGTTTGCTGTAACATGTAACGTATGATCATCAGAAGAAACATTTGACTGTTTCAGAAATATCTAAAAGTTCCTCGTAGCACCTTTAAGCACATCTAGGCATAATCACACATGTTTTATTTCACTAAACATCATAGTAAATATAGAGCTTGTAACAGCAAATGATACCAAATGGGGATATGTGCTGCACTTACCTCCATTGTATGTCCTTTAGTAGGTCATTTGTGAAAGAAAAGAAAACTTAAAACAAAGCAGCACAATCAAATCAACATAAAAAGCCTCCTGAAAGCCCAAGATCACATTGAGTAGACCATTTCATTCTTTGTAGTTAAAGCACTTTTCTTTTTAAAGAGCCTCATTTATATGTTATTCACTAAAAACTGACAATCACTCTTTGAAATTTGAATATATTTTTTTACTAAAACTGAGTTTATTTTTAAGATCTGCAGAACACCGTAATAGGGTCAATTCACCAAAAGAAGAGCAATGATTACTATAAAATGGAATGGATTTTTTTTTAAATATGTAGAAATATTTCTTCAAGTGAAGAATAAATAAATAAATAAATAAATCATAGGAAAACCATGTTTTTTTTACAGATCATAAATGAGGCTGGTACGGTGTACAAAGAGAATGTGGTTTAATCAATATGTCTCGGTAACTTTACTCTAGTCAGCTACGTTTTAGAAGTCTTAAAACTGTTAGCTGGAGGAAGGATGTGGGGGAATTCATAGGATCTTTGAGGGGAAGTTTGGTTTCTGTAACACATATACTAACTGGGCAGGACTACAGGACAACACAACTCCAAATCTGGAAATATGCACAATGTATCAGTCTCAGGT
The DNA here is from genome assembly GCA_949357725.1 of Hyperoplus immaculatus. Taxonomy (NCBI): domain Eukaryota; kingdom Metazoa; phylum Chordata; class Actinopteri; order Uranoscopiformes; family Ammodytidae; genus Hyperoplus; species Hyperoplus immaculatus. Next base: position 4,275,583 of record OX442362.1, read on the forward strand.
AAAAGTTTAAGTGTATACATAGGTGACTCAAAACTACAGAATCATTGAAAAAAGCTGCAACTGATAAATGGTGCAATTCACAGATTAGAGCTAGTTTGTAGAGGACTGGGATCAGAGAAGTAGGCCAGGGTTTGGGAGTGGGGATTCTTAAGGGTCTGTGATTCATTGTAGGTACTAGTGTCTGGGGTCGTTTGGGTAAAAGGTGGAAGTGGGAGAAGTGGAGGAAAAAGTAACTGAAGCTACAAAAAAAGAAGTGTTTTCATACGTGTGGCATCTTATTTAGCTCCCTAAAAACAACCCAGCCAGAGAGTGGGGTTTGGCACAGTGAAGCAGTGAGGCAGTGAGGCAGTGAGGCAGTGAGGTGGAGATGGCCTTCCAGTAGCTGCAGCTGTAGGCTATAAGAAGGAGGTAGAGGCTGATGAAGCGTAGGTGTTGTGGGCTGCTGGGTCTGAGGTTACCTGCGTGGTTCTCCATGGGGGTTGGGGGAGCGGAGGGCGACGCTGCAGCTGCCACGGGCTCACACACAGACTCACTGCTGGGCTCCTCACTGCTCGTGCTAGCGTCTGGAGGAGCAACACAGTTCAAGTCAATTCAATCAACTTTATTGTCTATAACATAGGCTACTGATAGAAAATTGCCTTCAGTTTGTGGCTCAAACAACATAAGACTCTCTTAAAATCACACAGACAGTTGTCAGTTAGTTTTCTTTACAAGCTTTATTGTGTAGCACTTTAAACACAAGACCACAACAGGAAATGTCAGGTAGCTAATAATGTATTTCCTGTGTTAGTTTCTGTATGACCAGATGTAAGATTGGAACGTGTAAATGAGCCGAGAAAAACGGTGCATTCCAAAACACATTGGACAGACCACACACACAGTATAATGTTTTATAAGAAGTGTTTTCAGGGAGTAATGTTTTGCTTTTAAAAAAAAACAGTGCACAGCTGCTTCCCCCAAACTCTGTAATGAGAACCTTTGAGGATTGTCTCAGGATTGTCTCAATACAAACGGTTGAGACGGACCCTGAGGCAATAAAACAAATAAACAATTGTCAAAGCTGTGCTAGCCAGGCTCTTCATGAGTGAGCCTGAATCCCCAAATTGGCTTCAACTGACAGGAGTATCCCATCCACACAACTCCAGTACAAATTTCACTTTATTTGTATGTATCCGGTGTCAGGTGAAGCCACTAGCAGAAAGCGCTCAACAGTGTTTTTAACATCAGGGAAGAAGTTACTTAATTCAAAGAAAATAACTAACAAGGAATGGAACTTTTGCCTCTCCTGGGTGTGATAACCATAAGCGTTTATTGAGCTTTCTGATATTAATTTGCTAAACACTGCAAAATTCCATTCGGCAAAGCTGTTGCTTGAATAATAGACACCAACGGACGAAGATAATCTACAGGTATAAAAGTGAAATACACCCTATGAAGCTTATGTCTTGTTAAGGACATTATAATAGTCCACTTCGGACTAGTACTGACATATTGGTGATTGTCTATGAAAACTACATCTCTGGTATAATTTAAGAAGTAGAACAGTCTCCAAAGCTAAAGGCTACTAGACATGGGCTCACTTACCCGGCACTGTAACTTGAATGATTTCCCCATCCGGAGGCTCCGTTTTAATCCTTTTCAGAGGAATGCAATCTCCTGAAGGACCTGCGGGGCATTGGAATAGTTAATTTCAGCTTGAGTCCCCATGGGTGTGTGTGTGTGGTGCCGTGGTTAATAGCAAGTGTTAAAACAGGTTTAAGTAGGTGATAGAATGTGTTTGAAGTAGTTCGGACTGCAAAACATGACGGGTCAATTTCTCTAGGAGACTTCTAAGGGGACTGTTCGCAATGGGGTTTAAAGCTTCATTTTAGACCCAGGGCTTCAGTCTTTTGTTATTTCAGATGGCTCGGTATTCGAACAAGGGGTTTTTTATAGTGCTACAAATGCTTTTAATAATAAAATTCATGGATTTAACTTTTATGTAATGGTGATTTTCAAGAAGTCAAAGTGGCTTTACAAAGCAGAGCCGAACAACATACAGACATTTCTATTTGCACATACCTGCTTCACAGTCGGCCAGGGGACTCACGCATGCACTTGTTGATCTGTGGAGTTGAAATATATATTATTTATATATAAATAAAACTTATTCAGTTGACTACCACATTAAAAAAGTTTAATAAAAAAAATAAAAAACTTAATTAAAAATACATGAGACATTTTTGTGATGAGGAATGCATAACTTCATGGGCCAAATACAAGTTACTTAAAGAGACTACAAGGAACCTTTAAATGTTTATGAAACATTCACACTTTGCTACATGGGTTTATGAGATATGAAGTAAAAGTTTTAAAAAATATCATCCTTAACAGTTGATAAATTGATTAATTTGATACTGTTTATTAGCTATCGTCACTGTAGCAATATTATGATACGTTCTGAAATACAGTCAAATGTGGCTACATGCCACTATCACATATTCCCACAATATAAACAAAGTCTTCTTGTTTAATACTAGATTTAGTGTGTGAGCTAAGCGTGTTCTGACCTGCTGCTGTACGGGTTGCTAACCAGTTCGGCGGCGGTGGGCGGGAGGCTGAGGTTGTCAGGGAAACCGTCGTCAAGCGTGGAGCCCGGGTCAAGCTTGCCTTCCTCACGTGCGATCTTACCAGCAGCTTCAACACACAACACACACACACACAAGATAAACAAACTAACTAACATTGTATCTCATTAGTGGAAGTAAACATCTGTGGGGTGTAAATATATAAATAAAGACTTGACAGAGCAGTTTGCTGTTAGTCGGATACTGTAATTAATTGTGAAGATTCGGACAAATTTTGCACGGCTAAATGGGCTCAAGTTCCACGCAAAGCAAACATGGAAACCTACAAAGATAATTCGATTTTGCTTTTGAGTTCCCCTTTAAAAAAGATACATTTATTAGGTATTTTATTTCATTTATTCATTAGTGAACTTTATTTTATTTTAAATAAAAATGCAGGCTATGCTTCATTCAGCCCTGATTTAATCTAATCTTCACCTAATCCTGAAAGTAAGTTTTTAACACCATTTAGGTGACCAAAGAACAATTGTTGTTGCCAGTTTATTCGGGTCAATCTAGGTAAACCTTAAGCAGTCTAATCAAACAGCCCTGCAATAAATCCTGCCGTCATGAAGGCTGTAATGTTGTGTTTCTGTGTCTGTTTCTTAAGGCCCCTACACACCGTCTGATAAGAGCATTCTCACAGGTTCATTGCTTGTCACACTGTGTGAGATGGCCGCCATAAAATCTGTGTCACAATCTGTGTTCCACTATACGAGGGCCGCTTAGAGGCATGTCAGATTGTGCATTGAATGTCTTTTAAATCAAATGTGTTTCTTTTTAAATATACAGTATATGTAGGCAGAGACTTGCAACATTCCTCTACGTCGCTGTCATGATTTAAAAAATACAGCAAAAACAAGATCTGGCAAAGATCTAAAAATGGCACCAAGGTTATTTGGATAATAACGTGATATACTTTATATATGTATACATTTATAAGTGCTTTTTCAGCCAATGAATGGTTTCATTTCAAGGCATTTAGGTTCTTGACTAATTAATTTGTTAGAAGCAATTTTTATTCAATAAATAAAATGAACATTTTATACTTCATGAAAGAGATGTACCGCAGGTCTGATGCATTACACTACATTAGTTAGAGCTAGGTGATGAACTGGCAACGGAGTGCCTGAAATATACATAAAAACTACATTTATGTTGTCAGGAAAGATTTTTTGATGCTTCAATTTTGGTTTATATGTACAACATTAGCTTAATGCTATTTCCTTGATGAATTCGGCCTTTTTTTCGATACTGAAGGCATAACATTCAGTCTAGGAAATGTCTGTTAACTATTCTGACAAATTAAAATCCCTCCTCACAATTTGCTTCTATCATTTGTTCCTAACATAATTCTTGCAATTCTTATAACACTGGCACGTTTTCAAGTAAAACTAGAGTCATTGCTGTGAGAAATTTATAAAGAGGCAGATCAGCAGGGTTTTACTATAATGAGGCCATGGCACAACAGAATTAATCTTCACACTCTTACCAGTGAAAATCCGTTCATCAAACATTCTGGAAAATAAAAAGGAAAAAATAGGCCGTTAGTCGGTCACTGAGTTTTACAGAGCAAAAAGTCACAATACAAACACTTCACATGTGAAGTAACACAATGTAAACAACCCTGTTAAGCTCAATTACCTGCTCTTTCAAAACCTCAGTCAAACAATAAAGTCATTTCAGACATTCCTTTCTTATCAGTGGATCCCTCTCACTAAAAATAACTGTGTGTGGATGTGAACTGTTCTTCTGGAAACGTTTCCCCCCTCCTTCTCCTGTCTGCCACCGAGACATTCCTACACCGCACTGATCCCAATCTGCAGACCAAACTGAATGTACAAGTTTATTTTCCATCAATTTGTAAAAACTCTTTGAGATAAAACTTAAACTTTGAGATTTCTCAAGGCTCGGGACTGTATTTGGGAACTTGCATCAATAATGAATTCACTAGTCGCCCTATTAAAGTCAAATGACCTATATATCGGGGTCATTTCTGAACAAGACTAACAGTGTGCAGCCATTGCAACCTATACAACCACAAGCTCCTAAACAACAGTAAACCTACTGTTCAGGGATGGGTATCCTTAGGATTGTATTAATACCGACTTCAAAACTTATACTGCTTATCAATACAGATACATATGGATTCTTTTTTTGATACTTCTACAAAAAATGTGATTTTGACAAAAAGTGATTTTGACAACAAGCATTCTCCAGAATCACTGTCTCCATCTTTAATACTTGTTATATCATCATCAGGGCATAATCAATTGCGTCAAGAACCAAATTGAAGTTTCAGTGAAAGCAGCCAACCGCTGGAATGAACAATCGGTTAGTTTAGAATGAACACAGTCTGTCAACAAACAAACATAATGCCACATAGGAACATCAGGAAACATCCGGGCCTACTTCTGGACCGTCTCCCAATGACAATGGGAATGTGATGTCATTCTTAATCAATCACACTTTCAATCTCTTCCTAATTGTATTAACGCTAATGAGCTGCCTGCAGGATTCGCTAAGAGATGTGTTATCTCCAACAAGGCACAATGGTGGTGACTCATTTGAATTAGCTTAAACAAATGGATGGGAGAGGCAGCCGCAATATGCTGGCACAGGGAAAGTCATCTGGGACTGTGAATGGGAACGGGTTTACTAGTTAGCGGGACACAGCGTGCTGAGGGAAATAAGACGTTTAACAGACAGATGGTATGGGCCGGGGCGCTTGGTGGCTGCTTATTAAGAATATTTTCAAAATAAAAGTCTCAGAGGCGATGCTATGCTGTAGTTTATGTAGAGTGGAGATGGACGATGATAAAATTTGTTCTGTAAAAACTTTGTTGTATGAAAGAAATCACAAGATAATTAGTTAGATATTGCCACATTTGCATATTTATTCACACATATCTGAAAAATTGTAATATAAAAATGTATTGTTTCAATCTAAGTAATCGACTGGTAAAGTTTCATGATATCTATGAGTAGAAAATGTTTACCCTATTCACCTGGACTGTCTTGCTATAATTAGACATTGAAGCATAAACTGATGTAAAGAGGTATTTTGCTAACATGCTAATGCTAATGAAAAAAAAAGACCTTGACTGTGAATGGACCAAGCAAAGCATTTTTCTCACCGTTTGACAATGAAGCGTATTCCATGTCTCTCGTCCAGGATGCGTTTGAGCTTGGGCACTCCGTAGGTGCAGGGCCTCTTGAAGGGGATCTGGTCTGGTATTCCTATGATCTCCACCGCCCCGGGGTCACACGCTATCTTACGGTACGGGACGGGCACCATGTGGTCTAGACCCAGGGCTTCAGCTGGGGGGAGGACACAGTAAAACATACAGGCTTTTTAGGAATAATAATAATAATTCATTTTATTATGGCCGCCTTTTAGAACACTCAAGGACATTTTACAGTTAAAACAAGTTCAAATACCGCTGAAATAGGCAAAGAACAAAGTGAAAGCGTCGGCATTGAAAAACTGTTACTTCGATTTTTTTTTATCTCATACATAATAGTGGTTTATTCATCTTATTGTGTTTTTTTTATCCACAAACATGAATTTATTTGAGTGGGAGGCACACACCATGCAAAAGGTTTTACAAACATAAAGATATTTTCAGCTAAATGAGAAATTCCACCTCAAGGGGAATGATAATCGTTGCTCTCGGTCTAGGATACAAAAGTAATTATAAAAAAAAAAAAAAAAGAGTTCCCATGAGCCATAATTTTGAAATGTTTTTTTTTCCCTAATTTGTACAAACTGCTCCTAACAACCCAGTTTGCACTGCATAAATATGCTGCAGATTGATTGCTTGCAAACATCCTTTAAATTACTTCAAATAAGTGGCAAAACCAGGACGTGAACATGTACTTAGCTGGTTTTCTTTTGACATTTTCTTTGTGGGAATTGACAGTATACTGTGGTCACAAATACACGTTTGAAGTTTAAAGTTTATATCAGACTGACTGACTTTTTTTTTTTAAGATAATTTTTGGGTATTTTCAAGCTTTTATTATTAAATAGTACAGAGTTGAAATGGGGAGACAGAGAGAGGGGGGATGACCTGCAGTAAAGGTCCACGGGTCGGATTTGAACCCGTGACCACTGCAACAAAGGCCGGAGCCAATATGGTACACGCTCTATCAGGCTACGCCACCGTAGCGCCCCAGACTGACTTCTTTTACCAACAACAAAATCGACCAATGACAAACATATTATGGAATTATACATAATGATAAAAATACCAAACAACTCAATTCAGGATCTCTGCATTCTAAAACAGGGGTAGGCCGAGGCACCAGCTTATAATGTCTACCCTTTTTTAAACAAATCGTATATGTGTCTATAAAAATAGAACATAATAACTGACATGTCTTGTGTATCACTTAGGGAAAAGCTGATCAAACCAAAAGCACTGACCCCAATCCATCAGCGTCCATACACATAGAATCATCCCTGTGCATTAACAATTGCATTGAGGAGGTAGAGATGCCTTTGTGAACGTCTGCCTATATGAGATACAGATACCCAGACAGAATGTAAGTGCATAGAGAGGCACTTTCTTACCATATCTGCTGTTGAACAGGATCTGAACACATTCTCTCAAAGTGTTGATGTCCTCAGTTTCCCGAATGAAAGAATCCCATTTTTCTGCAACGGACAACAACTCACTGTCAGATAGGACACGCTATTTGCATTTAAAGTCTATTGGACCTTTTAAAATGCTTTAAATGGGCCTTTATTTTCCCATTGTAGATCCAACATTAATCTCCTCCATCTACTCAATATCAATTTGGGAAATGAGTGCAATCTTCTTATAGGATTACTCTGGACATTTTAGCAGCTTAGGCCTTAATGGTAACGGGTTAGTAATAGTTTAGCCTTTGCTCTGTAAATACTACTTGGGTGAGTGTGAGCCTGCAAATCCAAGAAAAACCATGCTACTAGATTTACATTGTTAGTATTAGTTTATAGTATTTGAACATTTAAGAAAATACACTGAACTTTATTTTTAATTGCAGTAAGACATTTTCTTTTAGTTTCTTGATCTGTCAGTCAATACCTGACTCATAAGCTATTGTTATTACTCAGTTATTTATCCAAATATCAAAACAAACTATGTGAGCAGTTAACTTGCTTGGCCTGTAACACGTCTCTAATGTCCAATACAATATTATAACCTGTGTTTTGCATTCAAAATGAGCTCACTATCGTTAACATCCTGGTTATATGTGTTGAAGTGTACCTGATTTTTCATGCACTATGGAGAAGAGAAGCCTCTTGGAGATGTGGATACCTGGCGGGCTCTGACCCTGCTCACCAGACGGTCTCGATGTCTCGTCTGAAAAAAAAAAAAAAAAGGCAAACAAATTTAAAAAAATATTGAGTTCAATTAACTTTTGTTTCGGTTCATTTCAACTGTTCACTTAACATCCAGCTATTCACTCATTACTTTCCCCAGCATTCCTCAATACTTGATTAAACTACTTCATTAACCGCAAAGGTGCAAATACACCAGGAAAACAAGTAAGTAAATTAATGTGGGTCTTGTTTGAAGCGTTTGTCGACATTTCAGAGGTTTGACTCTCTCTCTGGGGTGTTAAATATAGGTAAGCATTGAGCAACCTGACGCCTTTAGAGATATGAATATAACAAGGATGCTTTAAAGTTAAGTGCTGCTTTGAAATCAATAATGAGCCGTGTACTAATATGACTTCAAAGCACATTTTTCTCTGCACGCTGGAGGCGCAGGAAGAAGCACTTAGTCTGGAATGAAATTTGTACTTTTCATTACTATTATGATCATTATTGTGAATGTTGTGTCAACCTTGAATTTGTACCTCTACTCACAAAAGCAATCTTTCCCATTTCGCCCGATATTGGATGATAAAAGAGCCAACGCCGTCAAGCTGTGGCTGATTTACAACAAGTGCGCCTCACTCATAATGCTTTAAAAAGGTGGAGTCAGTGATACTGGAGAATAATTGTTTTCAAAAAAAAAATGTCTTTATCAAAATCACTGAATATCTCTCAATACACAGCCTAGGCCCTGTAAAGTGGCATGTTGCTAGCTAAGGTTGGCCCCATTTGTTTTGCCTTGGCTGTGTATTAACACTAGATTTTTATTCCAGCACACACACAGTACGGAAAAGTAACGGATCATGGTGAGATATTAACTGATTTTGCCAAAAAGTGATTTTGACAACAACCATTCTGCAGGATCGCTGTCTCCACCTTTAATAGATGGAACACCCCCTCCCTTCACACCACACTCATCTCACCACTGCTAGCACAGTCCTTCACAGACGTGCCTGTCTTGTCTGTCCAGTTGGCCAGGCGGTCCTTCCCCAGGTTGAGGAGGGACATGGGTTTGAAGTCCAGCTTTCCGTCCGGGTGAGGTTTGGAGGACATGGGCATCCCGTAGAGGAAGCTGGACAGAACAGAGTTACTGGATGTGGCGTTGCTGGGCGACGTGACGGGCTGGGCGGGGGTCTTCACTGGGCCGCCGTGGGCAACAGGCGTCATGGCAACAGCGCTGGAAGAGTTGTGATTGACATCGCTGCTGCTCTTGGCTTCTCGAGACACATCTTCTGAAGGCCTGCACACGGACACAAAAATCACAAAGGGGGTTAAAGCTATAATGCGTAACTTTTTTCATATGAATGAATGTGGCTCACATTCAAGCCATGGCCAAATGAGTTGACACAAAGCTGAATAAGTCTATCAGCTCCACAAAACTCTCTCTCTGTATTTCTCAGTATGGCAGCGTTTACAAACTAGTGTCACCCCCCCGACACTGGCACAGGAGCTCAGAAAAATCCCAAGAAGCGCCAAATATATGTTTCGTTTATCTTCCTCCGTCTAAATCTAGTCCGTTACTTTACCAATAGTAAGTGGCACACTGACCAAACACAAATTGGATTATACAGTACACAATACTGACACTGTGTTGCATGGGTTTTCAGTCTATCCGTAGTTAACTTCATTGCACAGTTGTACAGACAGGAAATCCCCCAAATTGATTGTGGGCGAAGGCATGTGACAGTTATTAATGGAGCAAACAGGGAAAAGAACCGCTATGCTCCGGAGTTGAGTAGGCTGAAGTAAACTGATAGAAAGATGTTTATAAGGAAGTTACTTAGTAGATAGAAGCCAATAGGTGATAGAATTGAGAATTATAGGCGAGACCACATTTTCTCAAGCTCTTGTCAATCTTGAGGTTTTTGGCTATTTTGCTTCCATAACATGCCTTCTTTCATACTTGTATAAATACAGGTGTTTATTTTACTAAACCCTGTCTGTTTGTGTCCGTAAATTTCTCCCATACAACCATCTTTAACGGCCATTATCTCGGGAAACATTAGTCATTTTCTATACCCTGAACCAAAAATCTCAATTTACATCAACTTAACTTTCCATAATCATTCAAAGCACTATTTCTGAAGGTTAATGCAGAAGGATTTGTTCATATGGTGTTAACTGTCTTTGGCACAATCTGGCAACCTTGACCAATGTGACAGACTCTTCCTTCACTATATATAAACAGAGAATGCTGTCTCTTCCTGCCTGATAAAAATAGCATTGCTGTCATGCGTTTATACACTGATGGGTGGGTTAACCTCCGAAATACACATCAACTTAACCTGAAATCCATACTATAAGTAGCACTAGCCACTAGCCAGGTTTAGTCTTTGATCAGAAAGACATGAGCACTGTGTGAAAAAATGCTTGTTCACTTCAGCTATAGGTTACTATTGTCACAATCACAACTTTTGTGTCACATGTCTTGAAATCCTATCTCATAGTCTTATAAACCACTGAGCAGCATCTGATAAGTCTTTAAACGCATTGGGTCTATTAGTCAAATTGGACAACCTGGATCACATTTCATTGTCTCAGCTCAGCTGTGCTGGCAACAACACACCTCCAACAACACAGAGACAACTGAACTAAGGCAACTATTTAGAGCTAATACTGCCCTGAGTAAATATAAAGTAGGGCGATACTGTGACAATGTGTATTGGCCTTCCAGTAAAAAAAATATATATCTTTTAAAAGTTGATCACCAAAGAAAAGAAACTGATGAGGATCCTGCTCTGTTGTATTCCACATTAATCTGTACATTTTTGTTAGAGATTTACTTCCACCAAGAAGAGTTTTGGATTATGGGTAAAAAGCATCGGATTAGCCCTCTATGGATTTACCCAGACTTTCCTTAATACATTACATTAACAGGCATTGTGTTACTTGAATCGCTGCCAATGACAAAACTACACACAGCTGTCCAGGTCCGGCTCCCGCACTGGAAGCTGTTAAATCCAACCAGTTTTTGTTATGAGTTCTAGAGAGACGAACATGTAACCTGAGGGAGTGTTTTTACACAGCCCAAATTAAACCCCTGTCTATCCCTCACTAATACACTGCAGCCTTTCTGCTACCAATAACCAGTTACAAAGACGGCTACGGGCTTCAGGCAGACATACAACTTAAGTATTTATCTCTGCAAAGAATTAGGGGCTAAGCTGAACTGCCAAACTTCCTTTTTTTTCCACTTTGGAATGCCTTGATTTGAAACATCTGGTTTTATAACTTGATACAATTGTTCAAACAGCAGTCCCTTACCCGAGACAGCAGTGTATTAAACAGTAACAGACAGCATACTTTCACATTACACGTCGGCTTGTTTTTTGTCAAAAGCAGTGAATATCTCCCCACGATCCATTACCTATATGTACAGTGTGTGTGTGTGCAGTTTTAATACACAGCCTAGGCTCTGTAAAATGACATGTTGCTAGCTATGGTGGGCCCTGTTTCTTTACTTACCCTTTGTATACATACCAGTTTACAGAGCCTTGACTGTGTATTAACACCAGATTCATTTTCAGCGCACACACAGTACAGACAGGTAGCCGCCAACAAACATTCTCCAGAATTGCTGATTCTACCTTTAAAGAGAAAAAGACAGCACACTCACCTCTTTACTGTGAAGTGTATGCGGTGGCTCTGCTCCAGGATCTTCATGAGGGTCTTGGTGTCGTAGTCCGAGGGCTTCTTCAGGGCGACTCCATCAGGCAGACCGTGAGCCATCACACAGCTGGGGTCCTTCACAATCCACTCATAAGGCACAGGCACCAGGCTGCTCTTCCCCACAGCCTCACCTGGACATTGCAAGAGGCGGTGTTAATGCAATGCAATATATCTTTAACAAAACAACAAAACTGGCAGAATTAAACCTGAAATGAAACTATCGCTGCACTGTGTTTGGTAAAAGAGACTATGAGGAACTGTTAAATGTAAATGAACATGTCTAATTTTAATGTGACTCCTTACTGTAAAGTACAGTGAAGACTTCCTCCACCATCTTCCTCAGAACAAAGATGTCCGATGGAGCTCTCGGCTTGCCATGCTCGCCATCCTTACTCACTTTGCTCACATCCCCTTCCTGCTCTTTGGTATGGGCATGGTTTGCTGTGGTCAAACTTTGCAAACATGGCGCCCCTAAGGACAAAAACAACAAAAGTGGCATTCAGCGAAATTCGAAAAAAAACATTAAAAATAACAGGTGCACAAAGAAAACATTGCAGGTGCTTGTAAGTTCAAATGACTTGCAATAAGGGTTTGGAGAGAAGGAACATTTTGCTTTCCTCAGTCAGAGTCAGTGGTGCATTGACTTTTATTGCTCCAAAAAGGCAAAAAAAAAAAAAAAAAACATATTGAGAATGTGGTGCCTGAAGAGTAATGAACATGTCAGTCACCCTTTGAGAAATGGTGCCATATAAAATAAATAAGTTGTCCTGGAATGTGCCGGCATAAATGTTAAGCCTTTTCAACAATTGGGGATTAAGTAGGCGACATAAAAAAAAACACTCAGTTCCAATTCTCTTCCTTTTTTGTGTGTAGCTTACGGCCAACTAGCTGGAACCTCCACTAATGGTTTATTTCTGGATTTTATTCCTTTACTAAACAAAGCAAACTGGAGCTGCTGTTCCTATTAAATGTCTAAAAAAACTAATTTCACCTTGTGTGTTCACCCTGATAACAATAAACTGGGTAATAGGAGGTCAATACCCTCAAATTGGTGTCATTAATAGGGAAACAATGCATAGTGTGAGCACAATAATAAGTGTTGACTCTCGTGCTCAAGGTCAGGTAGTGGGGCAAAATGTGTCTTGACACCAATTTGTGAAATTTGGCTCAGCTAACATCCTTGCATACTAGTTTATGCAAGGATGTTTTTATTTAAGGATATGTTTATATTTTGTCAGGAAAAGTACAGAAATATTTTGCCCTATTGTCAAATGTTGCTGTATAAATAATAACTTATGGTGAGAACTGAGTATCATAAATGTGTTGTGAAAATTGGCATTCTGACAAAAAAAAAGAAAAACGATTTTTGATCGGTGACAAACAAAAAAAGATGTGACCCGACAGTTTGTTGATACTGTTTTACCCATTACAGTATGAGTAAAATATGCAAAATGGCAACTACATTATCGAATCAATTGTTCTATGATGACGTAATCTGATTCTGAGCTAAAAAAAAACTGCCAGTCGCAGCAGTTATGATAATCTTTCGGCTGAGTTTGCATTTGCGCCATCACAAATAAATCCTTCAGGGAGGACAAGCCTGACGCGAGTGGATTTCATGTAGCTGCCTCACAGCTGGAACTATAATGAGAGTGATCAATGCTAAGCCAAGAATGAATAATGGGGACAGACAACAGTAACATGTGCAGCGGAGAGAGCAGAACATACGGCAGAACTTGTAGAAGTCTGTCTGGATTTCCCTCCTGGAGTTGAGGAACACTCTGCCCTTGTCTGTGCCGACTGCGATCACACTGTCCTCGTGTATGGTGACGCACGCCACCTCGGCATTCAGCTTCGACATCGCCATGCACTGCAACATCAAGGGTACAGGCTGTTGTTTACTGATAGGTGTGCAATTCATGAGTTCATTAAGAAGTATATACATTACATGAAATATTAACGGTGACACAGGTTTACGAATGCGTTGAGGCTGTTTTCTATAGGATTTTTTTTTCACATTTTGGGTGCAGAAAGTCATCTTGACACCAAATTAAAAAAAAAAATTTAATTTGAAAAATCTTCAACAATTTCAAGGCAACTGTCTTTACTAGATGTTTGAGTTTTGAGGCCAACTAAAACTGAAGAAAACTTCCTACATTTGAGCCAAGTAATTATCTTTTATTGAAATAACTTATCATCCATAAGTAACGGAAATTTATTTTACATAGGCATATGTATAAAAATTTCCCATTTCAGTTCAACATACGTAGAATTTCATACAACAGTTAGTGCCAACTTATTCTCTGTCATCCAGATTACAAACAATACCAAGTCGTTAAAAATGTTGATACGAACATTAAACTTTGTGAAAAGCTCTCTAAAAAATGTTTTTAAGTAGGCACTACTTTTACGTTCTGGAAGTCTAAGTAGCCTATGTAGAACTGAACAATTGATGTAACAGTTCAATATAAACTTATCTCAAGAATAGATAATTAGTTGGCTCAAGTCAAATGTAGGCCGTTTTCCTTCAAACTTAAAGAGTTTTAGTTGGCCTCAAAACAAAAAAAATCTAATGAAGAGGAAGAGAAAATGTGAAACTTGTAAATTTCCATTCACATAATAAGACCTCTGTCATGACAGGAGGCTTGGGGTGTGACGTACCACAGAGTCGAGGGCAGACACCAGGCTGGTGAGGATCTCCTGTCTGGCCGACACCAGCGGGACCGGTGGCTCGCCCCGGGAGTTGGTCCTGAGGCCCTCACATGCCAGCTTCCTCATCTGAGCCATGGCACTACAGGGGAACAGAGGAGGATAGTTTAGGACAGGTAGCAGAGAACACTGCGACACGGACAAAAAAATAAACATATGTGAGTTTGCAGACATGCAGCAGTGACCTGTATTCAAAGCAGTTTCAGCTGACTTCACTTGGTTTGACTTTAAGCAAATGTAACCTTGCATCTGGGGTATTGATCTGATACAGGAGGCTCATGACGTAAGAAAGGGTACAGGCCTTTTTCTCACCTGGGTTATGTCATACACTGGCAAGACAGATTCTATCCACCCTTTGGTGCTTTAAACTCAGCTAAATGCCACAAACATCACAAAATACAAGTGGCCTAAGGGGATGATCTTTATCTTTGCAGGTGTTATTTTCATGACTGAGTGTTGACCTTATGGATGGGGCCAAGTGTTACAGTTTATCCTGACTTGGGGACGCAGATGTCTGAACCAATTCTCATGGCAATCCATCGGCTGCCGTGACATTTGACTCAAAAACACAAATGTCAAACTGGTGTTGGCACTGGAGGGAAATAGGGGCATCACTACAACCCAACCAGCAGATGTTAAAAATATTTCTCTAATGAAAAGTAACTTTGAGCTGCTGAAGTAAATGTCAAATGTATCACCAAAGTCAGTAGGATTCATCATCTGGGGACCATGAACAATGTCTGTACGAGCTTTCGCTGCAATCCATCCAATAGATGTTGAGATATAAGGTACAGGGAATTGGCGTTTTTCAGGACAGACTTGATAGAATTAGGAAATACTTGAGGCAATGGAGATGATTCCGTTATTTGTCCTTGAAGGCCACCATAGCTTCTGTGAATTCTCCAAACTAAGGGGTAAACACAGAGCGTTACAATCTAGAATTTTCACCACTAGTTGATGCCAAATACACCTTTATTATACACACAGCACCTTTCAGACAAGAGCACATTTTTTGACAAAATAAACAGTAGCTAGCGTGGCCTAAAGCCAAATCCAACCAAATGATTCTAGACATACGGTTTCCCTTTCTGTCATTTAAGGGCTTACTAGAGCAGTCAGATGATCTCATGTGAACCCTTTATACTGTTTCTCTCTTGACAGATGGTGCGGTAAAAAGAGACACTGACTTCACATGACAAAGATATAATCTCCACTACCTCTTTAGGTAAACAACCAGGATGTAACTGCAGAATACATTTAAACACATAAACCTTATCTCGCAAACCTCTAATCCCCTACACAACAAGATATCCAACGTGAATAAAAGTAAAGTGGCAAACAGATAGGAACTGTTAAAAGGAAGAAAAAAAAAACGGCTCGGCTGAAGCCCAGGCACTATGTTCTCATGGCAACTGAAACCCGTCTCCTTGGAAACTAATCTCGGGGCATTTGAACAATGCAGCTCTGGCCTTTAATCTCTCCAGACACTGGGAACCATTATGCTAGCCTCTGGCAGGTCCAAACCACTGACTCAATAGAGAGAGAGAAAGAGAGAGAGACACAGAGAGAGAGAGAGGTGGGGTTCAGCTGCACTGGTCTGAACGTGCCAAGTCTATTGGCCGTCGAAATCTGCGTCCCCTGAGGCCACTGAAAACATTAGCCCCCTCCTAAAGTATTACGGCCTGGAAATAGATGGCCTCTTTCCCCTCCCATGTTTTAAAAGGCAGAGGCGGTAGCACAGAGGAAGGGGAGAAAGGTGGGGATAAGCACAGGGCTCAGGATAATGCCTTGTCAATTGCTTTGCAAAGAGGAAGCTCGGACATAATACCACAGTCCTGTTATGGTTCTCAGTGGATATTTAACGACTCAGTGTGGAACCACATTAGTTAATGAAGCAACTCACTCCAACCACAAGTCTTTTGTGGAGTGAGACATTGGATTGTTAAATGCAAACCCTCTGTTAATAATGAGTGACGTCAACTTGACATTGGCGATCCCATTCACTAGAGATGCACCGGTGTGATATCTTTTAGTTCCCATCCGAAATCTGGGTTATGGATATCGTCCGATACCGATAAAGTCTAAGTTCATAATTATTATTTTAAAAAATGGTTGGTGGTGATATTAAGCGTAAGGTTGGAAAGGCTTAATCAACACAGCAATTCTAATTTATACGAGCAAACAATATTTTAACCGCTTTATACAGCATGCACGTCAAACCTACTAAGATATGTTTGGAGAATTGTTATTGAAGATCTGAGGGTATATGGTGTGGTATGCTGTAGACACTGTACAGCCCCTTGAGGCAGATTTTATGGTTTGTGGTTTTGAGCTATTATATATGTAAATATACAATATGTAAATAATAGAATTGCCTTTCCTAAAAAGATGCCGACCAACTACAAGCAGCTTCCACCTCTTTACATTTCTGTTGATGTCATATCATGATTTATGCATCATGCAGGGTTTTCCTTGCAACTTAAAATCCTGGGCAAACTGCCAGAGCTCTTAGTGAATTTAAACTAATTTAAAATTTGCCCAGAAACTGCATGAAACCTGTTCAAGAGGACTCCAAAATGGGTGTAATCCAATGAAGCTGTTTACTGGCAAAGGGGCACTTTGCCCGCAAATCCAAAATAATGTCAATATCTGCACAAGTCATGTGAGGTCACCAAGGAAGTTTTTTTTTGTTCACGTTAAACTAAAATACTGAGACAGCTTTTACAGCTATGTTTTAGATTTGACAAACAATAGGTTTGTTTCGTTTCAGGAAAATATATTTTCTTTAAATGGTTTTGTCTGTTACTTTGAAGACGTACAGCTTGTAATATATACTCAAAGACAAGGTTGTGTATGCAAGATTGATATTTGCAGCAGTGTATGTCACTCTTCCATTTGGGTGAGTGCATTTTTAGTTGGTATTGGTACAGTTTGTGGTTCCACACAGTTCCAAATGTATTTTATCACTTTGTACTTATACTCATATACTGTAGACCGCTCACAATCAAATATTTTATAATTAAACAATACAGGGGCATCATAATCAGTATAGAATACATCTAGTTTGATGTAATGGAACAGCCTCCTCACTTACGGTCTGAACTAGCAAAGCATTGTGGGAAAATGGGCCCTCTTTTTAATTTCTGCATCAGTAAATCTGTGTTTGATCTCAGGGTCTACTTCTGAAAGCTGCGAGCTGGCACTTGACATAGTTACTTACACGTCTTGGCTTGACAAAGCAAGCCCTTTTCATTTTGGATTGGTGTTAGTGCAACTAACTGACTTATCCAAGGTGCCCACTGCCCAGAATAGTCTTGGTCAAGGCTGGCTTTATCAATCATCCTGGATATCTGAATTCCACTTTCGTGCAATAGGCTCCTGATGTGTTGGTCATTTGACTCAAGTTGTCTGTGTGCCTAATGAGAATGACCCAGGCCGCTTTCACACCTGCCTTGTTTGGTTCAATTCAAACAAGGGTAGGGATAAACACAACAATCAAACTCTGCTGCGCACCGAAAGCAGACCAAACAAGCTGTCCGAGACCTTGTGGTCTCAGTACGCTTACAAACTTGATCCGACCCAACTGCAGGAAACACTGCGTACCAAGCACCCATTGCCGGCTACGCTATGCGTTATGGGATGAGGAAGGCAACCTCATTCCCATATGCTGTCCTTTAAACCTGTCCAGTTGTTTATGGTCATATGGTCCAGTTTGGTTTACACCCTGTTTACACCACAGTGGCTGAGTTCACCACAGAAGCCAAACCATTATGACATGCACTTCCCACTACAGCCTGTTAATCCATTAAAACAGGATAAAGTGAACACACCATTGCAAAGCCATATACAGTTTTAGTGGATGCTGTGGTTTGCCAAGAGGTTTAATGTGACTTTTAATTTGACCTCGGCTCAGGTTGGGGTTACAGACGTCATGAACCAAAATAAATGGCAGCACTACATAAATCTGTATCATCTGACTATCAAACAACAGCAGTAGAGACGCTGTAGTATCAACTTTTCAAGAAACACCCTGCAGGAAGGAGTTTTTTTCCCAACAACTCTTAGTGCTACAGAGCCTTGTATTTATGAGTGGATCACCTACATGCACATGGCACATTACTGCAAATGGTGTCATATTATTCCACTGATCTACTGGCTGTAGTAAGACACCAAGAAACAGCATAGCATTTTTATGAGAGAGCAAATGCATTGAACACATTTTGTAAGGCCTCAAAGAAACACAGTTTTTTTTTGGTGAGACACAGGATGTACACTTAAACTATGCTGACAAGATCTTCACACAAGGAGCCTACATGGTTCCTGTCATTTTATCTATATACAACTTTTAAGTGTTTTAAGAACCAGTATGGTAGATTTTCCATCTGAAATCACCACAACTAACCAATTGGAGTATGTTTGTGTTTATCTGTGGTGCTTAGAATGCTGTATAGCTCCCTCCCAAGCATTTAAATAATGGACAATGGTTGAATTCTTGAAGGAAGTAAAAAAAAGTATTAGTGCAACTCTGATTACAATACTTGACAACACATCGGGTGTGGTTTGGCAGCTACGGTTTTACTAATCTGTAATGCAAACAAACAGCTTATTCCCCATTGATTACACCCTGAGCCAGAGGCGCTGGATTCTTTGGGAATGTCGTCACTGATGTTGTGGTTTTGGAATGCAGCAATGTGCCACCATAACACATGTTTTTAACCTGACAACACTTCCACAGTGGCCAATAAAGTTGGATATTTGAAATATATATTGTAATTTATAAATGAAGTAAAAAAAAATATTCATGCATGAACAGGAAACAATCCAAAATTTCAATAAAATATGATGGAAAAAAATATGATAATAATATAATAAAATACATTTAAAGCTAAAGGGGAATTAGTTAACAAGAGAAGAAATACTAAAACTGACATGGTTTGTTTAAAACACCCAAAAAACACTAGATAAA
Source organism: Hyperoplus immaculatus (assembly GCA_949357725.1). Classification (NCBI taxonomy): domain Eukaryota; kingdom Metazoa; phylum Chordata; class Actinopteri; order Uranoscopiformes; family Ammodytidae; genus Hyperoplus; species Hyperoplus immaculatus. The sequence continues at coordinate 4,294,901 of OX442362.1, forward strand.
TAAAAAAAAAAAAAAAAAATACTTTTTCTAACATGTCTTATGTGTTATTGGCACTATAGAGCTATTTTTCTGTATTTCCCTCTCAAATATATAACAGGGATATTTCCCCACAGTTTGTCAGCTGTAACTGTGTGGCGGATTGGGTTCACTTGGCAAGACACAATTTCTACACGCTCTGATTTCCAATGGAGAAAACAGTCCTTGACTCTTTATTTATTGCACCCAGCCAGGTCTCATATTCTGTGGGTTTCCAAGCGTTTTCTCCTGGGCATAGCATTTCAAAGTAATTGCTCTCCTCTCTCATGTGATGTGATCTTACTAGTGGTTCTCCTGCCAGCATGATCCAGAAAAACAGGCTGACTTCTGACCACAACTACTCTTTCTTTTGTATGTGCCATAAAACCTCTTGTTTGAACACAGCTGCAGCCAAACTTATGACAGCGTACAGTTACCCTGTATGTAATTGGCGGATACACATGACAGGTTATTTGACCAATTTAGTAATAGTTGTCCATGTAGCATGATGCAGGTAACATGATGTGTTACTGCCAAGTTGTATGGCCGTAGTAAGTGACCTATTGGACTCCCATAAACACAGCATTTTTAAACTAGTCACCTATTGTTTTAGTTTGCTGCTCCTTACTATAATTGCTTTATATATTTAGTTTGTGGTAATTCATGAAAAAAGGGATGAATTTGTTATATATTTTTTCAGTTTGCTGCATCTTAGTAAAGTTTAATGATTTCGTTATGAACATAGATAAAGCTGTGGGCTATATTCAATAGAATGTCATTCAGGTTTAAAGGGGTTAAGTAGTCATCTATATCTAGTTTACTGCACCTACTAGAATAGATGAAAAACGTAAACCTTTAGGCTATATTTAGTTTGTTGTCATTCATGCTCAAAGGGTGAATTGGTCTTTTATTTTGTTGTGCTGCATTTAAATAAAGTGTTATAAGGTTGGTATTGGCTTTAACTTTTAAAATAAGCATTATGGTTTGTTTTTATTCAAGTAGCCTATAAAAGGTGGTCAGTAGTCAGTAGCCATCTATTGCTTGAGCTTGCTGCACCTTCCTACAGTGTAATACGGTTGGTATGAACTTCAAAGCTTTCTGTATTATGGTTGTTTTGCTGAAGTTCAAATGTCTCCCTTACTCTTGCTACTTTAGCTTTAGCTGGCTTTGTTGTAGTAGCGTATCAGTGATAGCATTTATAATGTAGCGAGTTGACAGACAGCCACTGTGTCCTCATAATAAATGCGGGCTAGCAGTCCAGTCTCACGGCTACAGGGAGGCGTCCATCTCCCGCTGATTTAAAACAACATTTCTTCAGTAGCTACTTAACCACACACGTCTAACTAACCAGCTTTAACGTTGAGCTGGCTAGTTAGCTTAGCTCCCCTGCGTTAGCCAGCCTATCCTCTTAGCTAGCTAGCTAGCGATAGCCACTTTTCCTTTCATCTCCTCCTCCCCTCTCCCCAGTGCACAAATTAGCTAAATAATCTGTCATTTTTAAACGTGCAGACACGGAAAAAGAGACACGCTCAGTGAGAATACACACTATACAAGTGTACTAGAGTGTTACAAGGTAGTGTAGACGGCTAAATCTCACCTTAATTAGCGATTAAATAGCCTTGTTGCTGCTGTCAATCCCGGAATAGGTTTATTCCCCCTGTTTTAATCCATCAGAAACGCTCTCAAATCCCATGCACAATGTCGCCGCTCCGTCCGCTAAAACAGCGTAATCCGCGACATCTCAGTGTCGACCCCGAACGCACCTTTTACACTATGTTATTATGTATTTATATTTTAGTTTAATATCTGTTTAACCCAAGCCCTGTGCTTTAACAGAGCAGGGTGTCCCTTTCCCCTTTCTTTGTTCTGTAATCCAGTAAAATTGAAACTCATTCGCCTCCTGCTAATCCCAGCCCAACTCAACAACAGCATCTATTGGCTGCGATTTACATACAGGATTAACGGAGAGGAACCTCTGACAGGCAATCTCTCAGGGGTAAAAAGAAAAAGTAAATATTTCTCGTGTGATTTTTTTTATTTCTATTTTGGGACTGTGGGACTGTTTCACACATCTTGTCACATGGATGTCTGCAACTTCTGCTTGTTCCTTCAGGAATTACAACACACTTCTTCAGGATTTTTTTTTATCTTTTGTATGCATGAAATACACATACAAACGTATTTTAAACATTATTATCATTATCATTATTATTATTTATTTATTTTATTGTTATTGTTAACCCTCATCAAACTGGATCAGGATTTTTTTCTCTCTTTATGCATACAAAAATAACTTTATTGAACACATTAAAAAAAAACTAACATGCAAAGAAATATTTATTGTGTTATTTCTTATTTTTAGATTAGGACTGACTGTTTTAAAATAATCACTGTCTTGTCACATGGATGGATGCAACCTCACTGCCAGTTTTACTTCATCCATTCAGACCTGAATTAGAACAAACTATCAGGTTTTTTTCTTAAATGTGTTCTCATTGTAAAGCACTTTGAGATGCATTTTATTGTATGGAAGGTGCTGTACAGATACAGTTTATTATTATTAGTAATATTATTAACCCTTTATGCATGAACTACAACAAACTCAGTCAGTCTTCATTCATAACAATGTATTTAATACACATTATTCAAATTAGTGTTTCATCTGAAGTAATGTAATAATTAGCACCCTATATTTTGTGAAATACAATATACAAATGTTATAAAATAGGCTATTAATATAAAATCCACTGTGATGGCTTTTGTCCAACTATACCATCAAAACCCCCATTTAATGCAATAAAACATATTTGTGTTGGCTATAGCTGTATAGTGATAATAAACCCTCAAAGACTGAATGCAGTTTCTTTTATGGGAGTTTTTTGCACATCAAAATTATTTTTAGAATTTTTCCAAAGCGGATATACTGTGTAGGCTATAGGAGGGGAAACATGGTTCATCCAGCCATGTCAGTAATGCCACACAGCTCTTGTGATTGCCTAAAAATAAAATGTCTGTTTGATATAGGGTAAAGTTCATTCCCTGGGGGAAAAGGAACTCATAGCTCTAATAATAGACATAGTCAGAAACCATGCATAATGAACCTAATTATAAAGCATGCATTATATAATCCACCACAACACTGTATAATCTGGTTCGTTTCGCTCACTATTGTAACCCCCAAAACTGCTCTAAATATGTAGTTAAGCTAAATTTCACCAAATGTTGTATTTGTGCCTGTGTATTTCATGCGTTGTACCTTCTGTAAATAAGTAATGACGTATATATTTAAATGTCAGAGGTGTAAACCAATCTGCCCTCTAGCAAAATCATAAAAACTGGGATGTGTGGGTAAGAGTTGACATTTGCCAAGGGCCAACAAGTAAAAAGTGATATATCCGTAGGCCCAAAAATTGTAAATAAACATGCAGCGTCTGGATGTTATATCTTTCGCCATCAAGGAGGTTAAGTCCCTTTTTCCCACATTGAGGAATTATTGCCTCCTCTTGTGGTTGACATCTACCAAATATTTGCCTGAGATGAGTATATCATTTACAGCAGGGTTAATATTATATCTGTGTGTGTGTGTGTGTGTGTGTGTGTGTGTGTGGTTTACGAAAGCATAAAAAAAGTTATGGTTGCTGGCAGAATGTCCCAAACCACCAACCGTCTCTCACGCGGTAACATAAAAATCTGACACCAATTTGAATCGACTCTTCAGAAAAAAACACCTTACCCCACATATTTTTTTTCCGTGATTTGCCCCCACAAAAAACAAACACCTAGTAGTGAGTGACACACTGTTTGAAATGAAAACACCACCAGCCCTTGCCCACATTGTTAATATTTAATGACTCAATCTTCAAAAATCCATTGCAGCAATACTCCAAAGGGTTTACGAACCAACCCTCCAGCTGAAAAGGCCATGTACAATATCCATCGGAATTTTTTTTTTTTTTTTTAATATCTCAGTTTACCGGTGCCTGGCTTACATGTACATCAATACCAACCCATCGATCCAAGTTGAAATGGATAAAACAATATTTTGGAAGACTTATGGTATAAATTCTGTGTGTGTTGATAACATTTTTGTTTGTATTTTTTGCAAAGGAAATCCAGATGTGTTCAAACCTGTGGGAAGTATGAACATAACATCTTACATCCATTGTTTGGCTTTTTTTTTAGCTCCTTTCAACAGCCCTTCAGTAGCAAATAGGTCAGTAAAATAATCCAGGGACAGCTTTTAAATACATCATCAAATGGGGCTGCAGTGTTGTACCAAATATAATTCATTATTACAAGTGTATGGATGGAGTCAGTCAGCGCCGATACATAGTCCACAGAAAATAATATTACAAATGTACAGGGTTCAGACAAACAGACAAAGAAAAAAAAAACATAAACATATCTGGAATAATACACTAAATGAATTCTCATAAATGTACTGTAACATAATTCAGAGCTGAATTCAGCAGCACTGTCTCCCAAGTGCATTAATATTAATCTTGAGTTTTAGACAAGAGTCCATTGATGTGCAATGGCTGAAAATGACTGCTTGCTTTAGGGAGATTTGGCCCATAGTTACCTTAACCAACACCTGACGAAAGGACACATAACTCTCTCATAATGGATGATATATTAATATAGCGCTTAGTAATTCACTTTAGCAAACATAGTTCGACTCAACAGTTTCTCAACTGATTTACATTTTCTCCTGATAGTTTAGCCAATAAGTTAACCAAATATAGGCCTACTGCTTTAACATCCGCTACATTTTTTTCATAATTGTTACGATTTTCCTGTAATGTTCGTTGATAAGTGGTCGTCATACAGGAGTGATATATTCAGTATACATATTGTAGGTCTAGTTATTACTTGAAAGGTCTTTAAAAAATACTTCCAGTAATGCCAATCACCCAGAACCACTTAATTATATGTTTCACCATAGCAGGAGCGTAAGACTTCACCAAGCTGTTATACACTTGATACCAAATCTTTTATCAGGTGTAAGGTAAAGTGAAAAATTAGCCAAAACTCCCTCAAACAATAGCTGAGTATCACTGGCCCAGACAGCTCACCCATAGAGGATTATTACAGAGGCTAGGCGCAAATTAAAAGTAATAAATAAAACAAACAAATGCGACTTAGACCCGGGTTCTTCAGTTCTTCATATCGTTGTCCATCATCAGCTGTTTTTGCGAAACACAGAATTGTCACAAAGTTCCCGGCAACTTTGTGGATTCAAACTTTTTCTAACTATTGTAAAGCACTGAATGTTGCGTTCACTGTCTGTTCTCAGGAGTCGTACACATAATATCTCTTCCGTGTCCATGTCCCATTTTTCCTGTTTATATTTTATAGCACTTTAAGCGGTCTTCGTGGTTGGCTAATAGGTTGCTTTTTCTGCGACATCACAAAAAAAAAAAAAATCACTCGAGATAGAGAATTTGCCGTTTTGGTTTTTCTTAAAATGTAAAACTGAAATGTTTTTCAGGCGTCCAATTGCAGGATTGGGAGAAAATGTCGGACGAGTTTTTCTGCCATGTCCCAGTTCAGTCTGTATCTCTTCTGCTCATATCAATGTTGTTCCTGCAACAAGTACAAACAAAAATAAGACGTAAGACACCAATGATTATCAACACATAATCATTTATCTATAATGGTTTGAATTACAAAGAAGCAATACCAACATCTCGAGTACAGTCCGACTCCTGATGATGAATTCCATTGGCCGAATTTGCACCATGCGCCTGAAAAAAAAAAAAGCCAAAAATTGGGGAAATAAGTTTAATTCACAAATTGTCACTGTTCCTTTAAGAGTTTTCTCTGTTCAAGGACACACACATTACTGCACACAACTTTTTTTTGTAATGTTAAAATCATTCACCCATCATTAAAAACCATCGTCTCAGTTTTTCCATATCTACAAGCATCCCACCATCTTGTCAAATATGGCTACTTCTTCCCAAGCTGCATGACAATGAAATACTCTCCATGCTTATCCTGGTTGAATGTATTAATAATAAATAAACTGATTTATTTACTTGCTGTATTGGTTTATATTCGTTTTTATTAGTTAATTGTTCTGTATTGTTTAGATTGTGTTATATTTTAATATTCAAATGTTTTTTTTGGGGGTGTGGTTTCCATATAAGCCAGGTACAGGTTTCTGCCACATTCACACACATACCTTAGTATGCTTTAACACTGTTTTTATTGTTTACATGTGAAATGAAGTGAAGTGAAGTGAACTGAACTGAACTTACCGGGCTTTTGTCGGGACGTTTGCGCATGGCCAGTACCAGCTGATCTACTTCCTGGTTGTGTTCCAATGCATTCCTCAGGGCGTCCTCGGTGCCTAGCAACCGCTGGCGCAGACGGCTAACCTCCGAGTCCACCACAGACGGGTCCAACATGGAGTAACGCCGGTGGTCAGGGGAAGAGCGCTCACGACCCTAAAACACACACAGGTAATGGCCAGAGCCTGCTGTTAAAATCATGGTAAATGGTCAATGGTAAATGGACTTGACTTATATAGAGCTTTTGAAATAGGGCAGAGAGGGGAATGACATGCAGAGAACGACCCGGGCCGGATTCGAACTGCTGCGAAGAGGACTGAGTCTCTATGGGGTCATGTGGAGAAGAGATTATTATACAACGTTCAAACATTAAGAGCCCATTTTCATATTTGAACATATTTCATCTACTCTCAGGGATCAACTCAGTTGGCAGCAATTCTAAAGTAAATAAACCGGCAGCGTAAAAATGTAGGGTTAGGATTAACAGGACAGCTGGGCCAAGGGAAGACTGAGGGGAGAAAAACCTCATTCATTATATCATAATAGCGAATTTATAATGATAAAACGCCTGTTCCGTATGGGAGAAGTATTGCTTTATCCGTATTTCCAGTTCAGTAAGACTTGTATATTGTGTTTTATTTTATAAGGAGCTTTATTTGTAAATTAACACATGGCTTCATTGAAATGTGTCTTTTTGCCTATCCCCTCTCAAGACACCACAGTCCAGAGGGGGGTCCTCGCGCGGGGTCAGCCATAGTACAGCATTGTTTCCCAATGGAGTTATTGTCTAAAAATCTCCCCCTGATCAGTAAATAATAGGTTCCTGGGGGAGGAAGCAGCTCAAAAGTGAATTTTTTCTGTGCATTATACATTATACTTAATTAAATTATATTTCTAGAATGGGCAAAGAACCAAAGTTATTATGTTAGGCAGTGTTAGTTTAGCATTACAAAGTCCTTGCGTCTCACCAGTAGGAGCAGTTTTTCGCGCAGGGTCTTGATGTCTTCCTGTAGTTTCTGCTCCTTGACTTTCCACTCGGCCTTGTGCACTTCTCTGGTCAGGTCTTTCTCCATGTCTCTCGAATGACGGTGAGACTCCAGGAGTAGAACCCTCAGTTCATTCAGACTCCTGGAATAAAATTTAGAAAAAAATAATACAAAAAAAAACTTTGAGCGAGAAGAATAACCAATAGAGTAACCAATAGGTTGAGATTTGACCTTTTTTGGTTTACTGATTATTTGTGATGCTTATTATTTGTTTGTTTCTGGTGTATTTATGGTTCTGTTATACAGTATAATACAAATGTAAAGTATATGGGTATGTGTGTATGTATATGTGTTTATTTGTGTAGGTAAGCTATATATATATATATATACAGTATCTCACAAAAGTGAGTACACCCCTAACATTTCTTCAAATATTTCATTATATCTTTCCATGCGACAACACTGAATAAATGACACTTTGATACAATGTCAAGTAGTCAGTGTACAGCTTGTATAACAGTGTAAATTTACTGTCCCCTCAAAATAACTCGACACACAGCCATTAATGTCTAAACTGCTGGCAACAAAAGTGAGTACACCCCTAAGAAAAAATGTCCAAATTGGGCCCAAAGTGTCAATATTTTGTTTTGCCATCATTATTTTCTAGCACTGCCTTAACCCTCTTGGGCATGTAGTTCACTAGAGCTTCACAGGTTGCAACTGGAACCCTCTTCTACCCATTCATGACGACATCAAGGAGCTGGTGGATATTAGAGTCCTTGCGCTCCTCCATCTCCCGTTTTAGGATGCCCCAAAGATGCTCAATAGGGTTTAAGACTGGAGACATGCTTGGCCAGTCCATAACCTTTACCCTCAGCTTCTTTAACAAGCCAGTGGTCGTTCGGAGGGGTGTTTGGGGTCGTTATCATGTTGCAGTACTGCCCTGCGGCCCAGTTTATGAAGGGAGGGGATCATGCTCTGCTTCAGTATGTCACAGTACATGTTAGAATTCAATGAACTGTAGATCCCCAGTGCTGGCAGCACTCATGCAGCCCCAGACCATGACACTCCAACCACCATGCTTGACTCTAGGCAAGACACACTTGTCTTTGTACTCCTCACCTGGTTGCCGCTCCACACTCTTAACACCATCTGAACCAAATAAATGTATTTTGGTCTCATCAGACCACAGGACATGGTTGCAGTAATCCATGTCCGTAGTCTGTTTGTCTTCAGCAAACTTTTTGTGGGGTTTCTTGTGCATCATCTTTAGAATAGGCTTCCTTCTGGGATGACAACCATGCAGACCAGTATGATGCAGAGTGCGGCGTATGGTCTGAGCACTGACAGGTTGACCCCCCACCCCTTCAAGCCCTTCAGCAATGCTGGCAGCACTCATACGTCTATTTTCCAAAGCCAACCTCTGTGTACGACGCTGACCATGTGCACTCAACCTTCGTAAACTGGGCCGCAGGGTGGTATTGCAACATGATAACGACCCCAAACACACCTCCAAGACGACCAGTGGCTTGCTAAAAAAGCTGAGGGTAAAGGTTATGGCCTGGCCAAGCATGTCTCCAGACCTAAACCCTATTGAGCATCTTTGGGGCATCCTCAAATGGAAGGTGGAGGAACGCAAGGTCTTTAATATCCACCAGCTCTGTGATGCTGTCATAAATGGGTGGAAGAGGGTTCCAGTTGCAACCTGTGAAGCTCTAGTGAACTACATGCCCAAGAAGGTTAAGGCAGTGCTGGAAAATAATGGTGGCCACACAAAATATTTACACTTTGGGCCCAATTTGTAAATTTTTTCTAAGGGGTGTACTCACTTTTGTTGCCAGCAGTTTAGACATTAATGGTTGTGTGTCGAGTTATTTTGAGGGGACAGTAAATTTTCACTGTTATACAAGCTGTACACTGACTACTTTACATTGTATTAAAGTGTCATTTATTCAGTGTTGTCCCATGGAAAGATATAAAGAAAAATGTGAAGAAATGTGAGGGGTGTACTCACTTTAGTGAGATACTGTATATATATATATATATATATATATACACTGAACAAAAATATAAACGCAACACTTTTGTTTTTGCTCCCATTTTTCATGAGATGGACTTAAAGATCTAAAATTCATTCCAGATACACAATATTACCATTTATCTCAAACATTGTTCACAAATCTGTCTAAATGTGTGATAGTGAGCACTTCTGCTTTGCTGAGATAATCCATCCCACCTCACAGGTGTGCCACATCAAGATGCTGATCTGACATCATGATTAGTGCACAGGTGTGCCTTAGACTGTCCACAATAAAAGGCCAATCTGAAATGTGCATTTTTTTTGCTTTATTGGGGGTCTGGGGACTCAGAACCAGTCAGTATGTGGTGTGACCACCATTTGCCTCGTGCAGTGCAACACATCCTCTGCGCATAGAGTTTATCAGATTGTCAATTGTGGCCTGTGGAATGTTGGTCCACTCCTCTTCAATGGCTGTGCTAAGTTGCTGGAGACGGCTTATGGTGGAGAAATGAACATTCAATGCACGAGCAACAGATCTGGTTGACATTCCTGCTGTCAGCATGCCAATTGCACGCTCCCTCAATGCTTGTGGCATCTGTGGCATTTTGCTGTGAGACAAAACTGCACATTTCAGGGTGGCCTTTTATTGTGGACAGTCTAAGGCACACCTGTGCACTAATCATGATGTCAGATCAGCATCTTGATGTGGCACACCTGTGAGGTGGGATGGATTATCTCAGCAAAGCAGAAGTGCTCACTATCACACATTTAGACAGATTTGTGAACAATGTTTGAGAGAAATGGTACAATTGTGTATCTGGAATGAATTTTAGATCTTTAAGTCCATCTCATGAAAAATGGGAGCAAAAACAAAAGTGTTGCGTTTATATTTTTGTTGAGTATATATATGAATGCATGTAGGTATATGTATATGTATAGATATGTGAATGTAAATATATATGTTTATATTTTTTGTGTAATTATTTTTCAGTTTTTCCTCTCGTTGTTAAAATTAACTACTGAAAATTAAAAAAAAAATAGTTTTGTAAATACCTTTTATATACTATCTATGTTGAATACTCGCAATAGTAGCATTTATTTCTGGTCTGCAGTACTGCGGTGACTTGCCATGAACCTAACTGCTCCTATAATTGCAATGATGATATTTAAGCAGAGCAATTTTGCTGTCTTGGCCTTTTACGAGTGGTGCATCAGCTTGGACCTTGGCACACAGGTTATTATCATTTAAAAGCTAACCAAACCCCCATTCAGTGAGCAATAGACATTTGCCTGTCTGGCCAGTGGGGACTGTGTAGGCGGCCTTAACCTGTCTGCTGGATGGATGCTGCATTCCCACACAATTAAAGTGTCCGCTGTGCATTTTGGCATGAACTAGTATTTGGCTGTTTGCCTGCATTGCTAATATCAGTGAATCCTCGCATACACAGAGCAACAGTTTGCATTGGCCACGACACAGCATGGACACTTATTTACTGAATATTAATTTTAGCACATAACACATGAGTACATTTTTTTGTTTGTTTTTAAGGCGAGACATGGCAGGCAAAACATTTTTTCAAGCACTGGTCAATTTTTTAGATTTTTGTCTATTTTGCTCGCATACCATTTCTTCTTTTATACTAGTATAAACAAAAGGTCCCAAATGTAAATGTAGACGAAACCTTATCCAAAATCTTTCTGTAAAATCATTGGACACTAATGCGTTGGCAGAATGAAATATAGATTATACATCTTTTATCTTTTTCCAGCATCCAGATTGGTTTTGTTTTTTAAGAGACGCAAATTCACACATAATTAGTTCGACCTTGCCACATTTGAGATCAGAGTTGTGTGTCAGTGTATCGTTCTTTGAATCCTTTTTGCATATATTTGACTATTCATTATTGACTTTCGAAGAAGCAATGTACGGCTTTGTTTTCCAGAAAAAATTGCCGGAATAATAAGGGAGCTAATGACGCCGCCATCCAATAACACTAACTCAAGGGGACACCCAGCTGCATTTTTCAGAGGATGATATACACTTTTATTGCGCGCCACATAATTGCTGCCGAGATGATGCACAGAAAAAAATATTCTTCTATGGCCAGAGGGCACTTATTTTTAGTGCCTTGTAGCAGCGTTTCCATTAATAATGGAAGGACTGCGTAATGTAGAATGGATAGCCAATCATGTAAAACAATTAGGAACCAATCTGTAGAGTTCCTACAGTATAGCACTTGATGAAAAACGCACTGTCTGAGTGAGAATGAGTGTGAAACAGAGTGAGACACTGTTTAATAAAGCCCTGCACAACTGACAACTTTCTCTTAACACTTGGTTGGTTCAATAATGACTTCAATTATTAGCATTTTACTGAATATAGCCCAGATTTGGCTTACAATTTGGTGAAGAGTGTGCCAAAATGAACTAAACACAGGCAGGAAGACCTAAGAATAAAATTATTGGGCATCTGATGAGAAAATTTTCTAAAATTCTGTAACACTCTTGAATTTATCATCATTTCTGACTTCTTTATATGACCAGTATTGCATTTCTTGACTTAATCCAACATCATCTCAGTTTTACATTTTTCCAAATCATTAAGACCTACATTATACCCTGCAGTGTGCTTATGCTAATTTTTAAACATGATTTTCATGTATATCATACTGCTCAGCTAAGGGGGCGCGCCTATAGGTGCTATTAATAAATAATCACAGTGCACAGTGTTAGAAGAATATTCATAACAAGGTTCTGGCTGTTTTAACCAACTTACTGCTGCACAAACTACAGGCCTAACAGTATGAGCTGGTTGTATGTTGCTGAATATGTATGTATTGTAAGCAGTCAATTGCTTTGCATTACTATATTTATTTTTAAGATAATTTTTTGCCATTTTCAAGCTTTGTTAGATAGTACAGGGTTGAAATGGGGAGACAGAGAGAGAGAGAGGGGGGATGACCTGCAGTTAAGGTCCACGGGTCGGATTTGAACCAGCGACCAGTGCAACGACTCTGAGCCAATATGGTACGAGCTCTATCCACTACGCCACCAGAGCGCCCCGCGTTACTCTTTAATAACACCTTTTATTGTGTGTTTTTGCTGCAAAGTCTGCATATAGCTACATATTTCCCTTGTGGCACAAGTTAGTCAGGACTTGATATTCCCTAAATCCTCGTTAACTACCTGTGCTGTATGGACAAATATTGTATTTAAACTTCCTCACAAGTTTGAAAGAAGAAAAAGTGATTGTGTATCATACCGCTGTTATCAACTTCACAAAATGCAGCTTTTGAAAATCGTTGAAGATGCCGTTGACTGTAATGCAACTCTTGGCCAAACTGTTAACCAATAACGATCGTATCCAGATGAAAAATGACAAAGTTAAATAGTGCGATTAAAATAACATCGCCCAAGTTGACAATGCGTGCTATCAAATCAATACGTTGCCTGTAGGGGTTCCAAGTATCTGTCCCATTATCAAATTGAGACTATGAGGGATATTTGTGTGCATGGCGTCTGCATGTGGAGATGTAATTCGTCACTCCCATTTTCCCGCTGAGTGCTTAGGCAGATTGTAAAATCAATACAGCCAACACACAGACACAGACACACACACACACACACACACACACACACACACACACACACACACACACACACACACACACACACACACACACACACACACACACACACACACACACACACACACACACACACACACACACACACACACACACAGCTATTGTCTCCCACCTCTCTTTCTTCAGCAGTTCCTGGCTGATGTGGACCAGCTGCCCTGATGCATCATGGGACTTCTTGGTCATGGACTCGAGGTCGGCCTCCACACGGACATTCTCCTTGGCCAGGGCTTCAGCTCTCTTCTCCCCCGAGCGAACCTTACCTTCCAGCACTGACGTGAGAGAAGGAAGAGGCAAGATTTAGCTTTGTATTTACTATTTAGTATTCAGAACATTATCACACACTCTTTCTTAGTTTGTTTTATCCTATTTTGACACTTATACTTTTTTATCGTATTAATCTTATTTGCTTATTTTATCTAAACATACATTACAAGCAATAATGTAGCTGGAAGTAATAGTTATAACACACTGAAAGGACTTGTGCCTGCATGATTTTGTTGCATTTGGCTGCCTTCATAAGGTTTTCAAAGTGAATATTATGTAAATTAATATTAAATATTTGAAAAGGTGCAAGAACTGTGAAGAGAAATAAATATCCACACTATTGAAAGAGATGGAGATCAAAGACCCTTTCCTAATGATTTTCAAATATATATGATGAGAGAGACAAAATCCACAGTCCTCGTTCTGTGTAAAAAAAATATATTCCAAAGTTCATCTGAAGTTAATATGAGGCTTCAGCAGAGTTAGCTGATATGTATAAAAACATTATAGTAATAAAATAAAAGTCTTATCAAAACATTCAGATTTCATTTTATAAAAATACCAGTCAAATAGTTGAATAGTGCAATGGAAAACTACTCTTTACTCTGTTTTTAAAATGATTTCCCTATTCTTCAAAGTATGTCAATTTGATTCAAATAAAAAAAAACATGAAGTGTGCTTTTGAGTTTCCCCTTTTGATGTGGAACTTTTTAAAGTTTTCCAACAGAGACAGCCAGTGAACAGCTTTCTCAGCAGTGCTCTGAGAATGTAACTGTAAAAGATGAAGACATTTCACCACGCTCTGAACTCTGTATGACTGCAGTCAAGTGGAGCCTGCAGTGACTCACGACACATTCAGGGCCACGGCACAATGCTGATAAGTCTAACACTAATGAAGGCCATTATCTCAATGTGATACAGATAATGACTTTATATATTGAGAAATGTGCTATATGTTTTTTTTTCAAACTAAATCCCAAATTAGCTGACGGAAGGGTAAATGCAAACGTACCCTTGTTTTAACTTTGTGAGAAAAATGTTACCCAATTAAATCCCACTACAGGCTAAAAAGAAATGATTTTATATGCCCTGTTTTTGTGTGTGAAAAGATGTGTACTGTCAGATTGAAACATTTAGATATTTAAAACAAACTTGAAGAAAAACTGACAAGGCTTGGAAAAGGTTGCTCACTGCGTGTGAACTTGACATTTACCTCCGATCTGGGACTTGAGACCTTCAACCTGTGAAGTCAGAGTCGAAACCTCTTTTTCCCTTTTCAAAAGCTTCTCCATTGTTTCTGAGGAAATAAACAAAAACAACAGTAAGAGAACTGATACAGGCTCTGGGGCAAATGTGAGAAATGCTGTAAGTTACATACAGTATTATCTCCTTATGTTACTGAAGGCATGTATCACTTAGCAGGAAATTATAAAACCTTATGGGGATATCTGGTGGACAGATCTCTGTTTTGGGCAGTGATTTATATGGTGCTTTTCAGCCATTTTAGACTAAATGTCGTCTCACTACATTATTTCTCATTACAGTCGTTTACATTTTAGTGGACTTAATTTAGTTTCCCTTAAAGAAATTGTCTTTGCCAATTAATATGATCCATCTTACTTGTTTAATCTGAACAGTCAAAGGAAGAAGAAACAAAATCATGTTTTAAAGTATTATTAAAATAAAAGGGACGTTGATACCTTCAATATTCTGTTTTAGCTTCATCTTCTCATCCGAAATGTCATTATCTTCTATGACCTGAAAAAGGATAAAATCATTTAGTGGGTTGAAGCTTAAAGGTGGAGTCAATGATTGTGGAGAACCCTTGTTGTTTAAGGGTAGCGAATTGTGACGAGATATTCACCGAATTTGACAAAAGGGGATTTTGACTATAAGCATTCTCCAGAATCGCTGACTCCACCTTTTAATTCAAAAGCAAGTACATCATAGCAATAATCAGTGCAGCATCTTATCACTCACATTGGCGTCCCGTGAGGTGTAGCGGTCGGCCTGGATGGCCTGCAGCTGGTTGGCGGTCACCCTCAGATTCTCCTCTAGTTTCTGGATCTCCTCCTGGCTGTCGGCCTGGGCCTTCTGCAGAGCCTGGTGGTTCACAGTAAGTTCCCCAGTGTTAAATATGCACTGTGTCAAAGTGCATTAATCCTTTCTGAGTTATTACAACAGCTGGAGTAGAATGCCCTTTAGTATTGGTTAAAAACTTCTGGAGTTAAAAGATTGGGTGTAAAAAGTGCTCTGCAATGCCCCGCCCACCCCATTCTCATTTCAAAACCAACCTGAATATTTTCAACGCCATTCTATTTTCTTATTTTTTACATTGTTTAGAGTTGATTTAACACCATTTCTGAGTGGGACGAAATACACTTGTGGTGTTATATTTCACTCTATTGCTGTTACTTTAAAACTTAAAACTTAACATGGGGGGGAGGGAGGGGGCGGAGTTAGAGCGTCCGCCCAATAGAGGCTCAGTCCTCGTCACAGCGGACCCGGGTTCGAATTCGAACCGTAGTCAGTCTCTACAACCATTTCATCTCTGTCTCGCCGCACTGTCAATAACAAGCATGAAGAATTCCAACAAAAGAAAATAAATGTACCATGTAGTCGCTCATCTTCTTGTCGGACAGCTCCAGTCTGTCCCTCAGCTCCTCTGTGTTTCTGTCCCGCTCTGTCAGAAGTTTCTCTGTCTCCGCTAGCCTCTGCTCTGCCTGCTGCAGCTTATCAGTCGCCTCCTCAATGGCCAACTTGCTGCTTTTGGCCATTACCTAAAGTAGAACAAATCAAATGAAAATCAAATCAGTTTTATTGATATAGCCCAATCAAAAATAGACATTTGCCTCAGTGGGCGTCACAGTCCGTACACAATATGACACCCCCTGCCCCTAGAGACTTAACTCGATAGAGCAAAAAAATAAACTTTTAACAGGGGAAAAAATTGATAAGTGAAAGAGTAAGGGGTCCCTCTGTGTGCGTGCGTGCGTGCATGTGTGTGTGTGAGAAAGGGATCCTCTCCCAGGATGGACCGACATAAAATAGATGTCACGTGTTACAGAACAGAAAAATCACAGAGCAGCACAACCATTGACAAATTATTTACATTGCAGATATTTAAATATATCTAGTGTGGATGCAGTAGGACTTCAGATTACCTCTGTTCTCCACGCCTGGTTGCCATCGGCGAGCTGCTCTTTAGCCTCTTGGAGACGTGAGCAAAGGTCTTCGCGTTCCTTGGACAAAATGGCGGCTTCGATCTGATGCTTGGCCTTGAGGTTCTCTGTCTCTAGATGATGCTCCATCTTCAGACCCTCCAGAGTGGCTCTCAGCTCCTGGATGTCCTGCCCAGGGCCGGCTGGTGTTTCTGGGTTACTGCTCAACGTGGCCTTCAGCTCCTCCAAGGAGCGCTGGTGGTCGCTTACTAAAGAGTCATATTTAGCCTGCAGAATGGAGGTGAGTGTTAATATATTCTACTGGTTGGACTCAAAGGAAATTTGGTTTAAAGTTAACACTGTTGTTCTTGTTATCCTTGCTTTGTTTGCCTTTGGTCGAAGTGGAGGTTTTAAGTTATTTCTTTTCCATTCTGCTTAGAGCAACATTTTGTGGGGAACACACTGATGTCCCATAAAATATTTCAGCAGGGACTCGGTCAAATTTGAAAAGATTATATCCGCCTTAAAAAAAATGTCAGTGTGTAATATTGGAGAATCAAGTGTTGAGGTGAAGATGTATTAACAACCCACCCCCACTACAAATAAAAACACATAAGACTGTTTAGTTGATCTATTCTGTGCAATTGTAGACACATGGCCACGCTCCTATGTAGATATAAAAGGCTCATTCTAAGGTAATAAAAACTTATTTTCAACTAAACTTTACCTTTTAAACCTTACTTCAACATGGATACCTTCATAACTCTATAACTCTCAGAGCTCCACTTCTCCCAACCTCCTTCTGAAGTTCCCTATATATCATACTAAAAAGCCCCCAGCAGAATACCTTCCAGGAGTCCATCATCTCCATGTGTTCCTTGGTGACCTGTTGGATCTTCTGCTTCATGTCAGTGATGTCCTGGTCCTTGGTCTCCACCAGAGCCTTCAGCTTGTCTATCTCCTGCTGGTTTGCCTCCGTCTCCTGCTCGTACTTCTCCTTGAGCTCGCTGCTCTCCTTGTAGTGTTCGCGGCCGGCCGACGCCAGCTGTTGGCGCAGTATGAGTGTCTCTGGCTGTGTGTGGGACCCCGTGGTGGTAGCCTCACCGTTGTGGGGTTGGTCCTGCTGAGCGCTCGTGTCTGATCCTGTGAGTTGAGCCTGGAGGTTCTCTACCTCGCTCCTCCTCAGTCTGAGCTCCTCTTCAAGCTGCACGATGCGGCTCTGCTCCTCCACCGTGGTTTGCTGATGAAAGAGAATTAAAAAAAAAAAATAACATCCGTCAAGTTTGTCCCTAAAGGTTTACCATACAGCTTTTCCCTAAGAACGACTCCATTCACAGTTACAGGTGGGTAACCCCGGCAACAGAATGATGATGTCGTTCCAAAGAAAAAGCTTGACACTGACCTCAGGAAAAAAGCAAAAAGCAAATCAAAGAGAGAAACGACTTGAAGGTCGTTGCAAAAGAATCGGAGGAGGCGGTGAAGTGCATTCCAGCGATTATGCAGTTACAAACGGACTACATTATGTATGTGGACAGTGACATATTGTGTGAATGTTTTGGCTCCTGGCTGTACTATGTTAGATTATTTATCTTGGGGATAGTTCATACACAGTGTTCCATTAATATATGATACATGGAAAATATCATAGCAGAAACTTGTGCTTGTGGAAATAAAAAATTAACCTGGCAACTTCTAAGCTGCATTCATAGATGTATGTCTACATGAACAAGCTGAGAACAAAACCTCTAACATTGTATCATGTTAATAAGTTATCATGGCTAACGAACATCTATAATTGAATCCCTTCTTAGTTCAAAGATCTGGTTCTTCAACTGCTTAACACTTGACTATGTTCACAAAGCTAGTTGCTAACACTGTCTGGCTGTATGGTGTTTGGTTTGTAGAGTACATTAGGTTTATCAGAGAAAAACAGCTATCTGCTTCCGCTAGCCGGAATACCAAAACAATGACATAATTGGCACGAAAAGCCTTTGTTGAGATTAGGGGATTACACAAAGTAATTTAGTATATTGTGAAATCTAAAATATGAATTAGTGTGGCTTTAAGTTTTCTTCACTTATATATTCATTTATATAATATTTCTCATGCATTTTAGTAACAACTTTTTCTGCTAGGCCAAAACTATACTATACTTTTTTTTATTTTTTGAGGAGTGCCATCAAAGTACTGGCTTCCCTAGGGGGGTGGAGGGGGGGGGTGGTTTGCATTTCACAGAAGATCAAAAAGTGCCAAACAAACCATTTGATGATACCGCTGCCATTAGTTGACAATCCGTATCTAAATGTTAAAGTCGATGTATCATTTCTATCCAAAGTAATTTTTTAAACAAGTATAAGCCAACGTATCAATGTGTCACTGTCCAAATATTTGTGCAGCTCAACTGTATATGTGCAAAGAAGTGAGAGATGAGAGGAGGAGAGCACAGCCATTTTCTGATATATCTAGAAGCAGGCAAAGCAAACATAATACAGCCGACACTCTGTGACAAACACACATACACACACACACACAAACACACACAAACATCCTCCGCACACTTTTTTATCCAATTAAAACAGGAAAAACAAATTAGATAAAGAAAAGAAAGGGCCTGCTGCACAGTGCACAGAAGTTCATTTCAACCATCTGGGAATAAGAATCTACGAGAGCTCTAAAGAGATATACGAGTTGATTGGTATCAAAGACGCTTGCCTGAATAGCATTCAAATTACAGCACCACACACAGGAGTGAAGAGAGTAAAAAGTCTATGCAAGGTTAATGTCCTCGACGGCATCTGAAGTCGATTTGAAGTCAAAAGAATTGAGATATATATATAAGGTAGGTAGCGAGTCGGCAGCCGATCAAAGCCAAACAACAAGATCAAATCGGGTTGTTTTATCTTCACCTTAGTTCTCTTACCCAACCTCAAGGAAACTGCATCGTGAGTGCCTCTTCCCTGTTGGTTAGAAGCACACCTTTCTGTATATGGGAAGCCAGTGTTTCATAGTGTTTTAATTGTCTTTTGAAGGTGTCAGGAGTCAGCCAGTCTGGAGAATTTGCTACCTGCCAATACTGTGTGCATGCTGAAAAAAATCTGTTGTTAATACACAGCCTAGGCTCTGTAAACTGGTATGTAGACATAGGGTATGTAAACAAAGGGGGCCCACCATAGCTAGCAACATGCCCATTTACAGAGCCTAGGCTGTGTGTGCACACTGGTTCATGATGAGAGATTCACTGATTGATTCAAAGAGTGATTTTGACAGCCTGCATTCTCCAGAATTGCTGAATACACCTTTAAGGCCTGCAAATTGCTAGCAGGGGTTGATTGGTGACACTAAGGCGTATCATTGAAGAGGCGTTCTCCGTGCAGTGCTGCTTGTCCAAGTGGTGTAAACTGTTAAGGACGTCCTCTGCGACACCATAATAATTTGTCTTGAAACATTAATTTAAGAATCAGTCTTGATGACCCCCTCCCCATTAACAATTCAGCAATTTTCAATTACATCACTGCTCAAAAAAAGGTTAACATTAAGCTCAAAGTAATTCATCCACTACGACCTTCAGAGCTTAAATCTAAGTAGGTCATGTCAAATGGAACATCTTTGGCATTTTTCAAGTGCAGCTGGCAACCGATCCGAAAAAAATAAATTTTTAAATGAAAGATAAATCACATTTTTTTTTAAAGAAAATGTACACCAGCTACTGCAACAGAAGACATGGGAAAAGCTGAAGCAGCTGACATGTTCGTGAATGTCTGAGAGAAGCTTTTGGGTCGATAGCAACACGCTTTGATTCATGATATGATGAAGGGATGAAGGACGGAGCAGGTGAAGGCTGTTTATGACTTTGTTGGACTATTTGTGCATGGGCTACCCAGATAGCGTACATGCCAAAAAATTTCATATATATAGCTATAGACATTCTGTATATTCTAAAAGTTAAGACTACTTATATTTTCTGTGATTCTTTAGAATGCTTGTTGTCAAAATCACTTTGTCAAAATGAGTGAATATCTCCTCACTGTGTACTTTGTGTGGGCTGAAAAAAAATCACTGATTTTGACAAAAAAAATATGTTGTCAATAAACTTTCTACAGAATCACTGTGATCGTATTAAAAATTGCAAAAACATACTTGTATGAGCCCTGATTTTAAGAATGAATATTATTCATATGCCTTCAGACACCAGAGTCAGGTGGAGTTATGACTTTAACCTGTGAAGCTTGTGAGTTATGCCACTATCAACAAAAGAAGCAAAACAATACCACACAAGACAAGGCTACAGGCAGGGGGCTCGTGCTTTCTTTTTTCTTTTCTTTTCTTTACCCTCTTTTTCTCTAAGTCTTTCTTGAGTGTCTCTGCTCTCGACTTTTCGAGGAGCAGACTCTGCTCAAGCTGACGGATATGGGCATGTTCCAATTTCGTCTGAGTCTACAGGAGGAGACAAAGGGAGAGAAAGGAGGAATAAAAAGAGTGATAGAAAAGTAGAAGAAAAAGTAGAATAGAAAAAAAATACTCAAGGGAGAGCGAGAGAGACCCGTACAGATCAACATACGATGAGATTGAGAGGGCAGCTGTGCAGACAGACAGCAGGTCTGAAACACTGAAGATTATGAGATCAATAGATCCTTTGAGGAGGCTGGGGACTGTACTGTCCAGGCACCTGTAGCCTTGAGTGCCCGCTTACTGTACAAGGTATTACGGTAAAATTACACTGTAAAGAGGAGAAAGTTAAGAAAATTCAAATGTTCAAGGGAACTGTCTGCACTAGATTTTATGAGTTTTGAAACCAACTAAACCTTGTTTATGTAAATATGCTCTCCAACCTATTAAAACTTATACCAGTTGTCTGCTTATAGTTTGGTATAAAAATAATAAGATGTCATCTAAAACATTTTAAAATACTCCAGTCACCATACTGTGTTATTATAAATGTGTTTATCTGTGAATATGTTGAGAGGAAAAGTTCAGGGACACACAAGAGCATTTTCAAAAGTGAAAAAACTTCCTTAACCTTATATGCAAGCTCTTTTCTCAGTGGAAGTACAGGAGAAAGGACAGGTAGTAAGTAAGTGTACCTCATCTAATGGGCTTTTTAAGAGTTTTTCTGCATGGCTAAGAAATTGGGCACAAGTCACACACTCGTTGAAGTAAGCCACTTATTCACGGTTGTCAAATCCTCAGCATTTTTCACCCCCAAAAAAATATGCTGCGACTGAAAGCTCTCCTTTTACATTAAATATTTGTAGTGCCAGCGTAACCCAAGAAGCGTAGCGAGCTGTCACTCGACTGGGTTCAAGTGTAGATCAGTTCATTCCTCATTTCAACGTATTTCAAATGTTGGGACACGCATCTCACATTATCTCAGGGGGCAAAATATTAACAGATAAACAAGATATTAGTACATGGAAAAACATACAGTCCATTATTACACATACAGATAGGAATTAATAAATACATATAAATAAATACCTCCAGGTCTCCTTTGGTGATGCATTCTTCCTCTACTCTGAACTGCAGGTCCTCCACTTTCCTGTAAAGAGTGTTCGATTAACAGCACTAATAAGTATGTGTGCTGTAATGTGTGCAAACTTGGTTACATAAATAGTTATGTACAAGTATTTTTCTTAACCTCACATTAAACACTGTCCAATTTGTTATGACAGGAAACTTAACTGTTGGCAGAACCTTAAAGGAACAGTCCAACATTTTGGGAGACAGGCTTATTTACTTAACTCACAAGTGTTTGATGGTAAGATTGATATCATGTTCATGTTTCATTCATAAATATGCAGCAGGAGCAAAGCAATGTTAGCTTGTCAAACAAATTGGAACTGATTATTATTATTTGTTTAACCTATCAACAACTCTAAAACGGTTAACACTGTGCGACTTATTTCTTCACAATGGCTCCCACTCATTTCTAGTATAAATAATAGATTTATATATAATATTACCTTTTCTCTTCCTCGAGCTGATTGGTCACTTCCAGCTTATCCTTCTGTGTGCTGGCCAACATGTTCTTGAGCTGTTGCAGGTTGCTGTCATTCTCTGCTACAATCTGTTGACAGTAAAATAAGAGAATAAGTACTACTAGTACATATTTTAAGGTGGAGTCAGTGAATCTGGAGAACGCTTGTTGTCAAAATCACTTTTGGTAAAAATCTGTGAATATCTCCTCACGATCTGCTACTTGAAAATACTGTGTGCGCTGAAAACAAATAACATGTACCTGTACGTGCTGCACCTTCAAGGCAGTGAACTCCTTCTCCACCTCACAGATATGACTGGTGGCCTTTGCCATCTCGGCTCTCTCCTGGTCTCTCTCTGCCAGCAGCTGCTCTATGTGCTGCTGCTTCTCCTTTAAGGCTTCCTGCAGAGCCGTGGTGCCAGAGATCTTACGGGCGTAACGCGACGATGTCTCTGTTAGCTGTAAATGGAAATAAAATAGAATGGAAAGGGTTATATAAGGAAATGTGGAGAGAAAATAATGAGGTCGAATGAGCACAGTTTAGATGGACTTTCTAAAACAGACACACACTTCGAAATATCTATTTTTTTTTCTTTCTTTTTTTAACATATTTTAGTTTTTTTTTTATATACTATTTGATGATAAAAACAATGTAACATGATGACGTCTCTGTCAAATGGGAAAGGGTAGAACCAAGAAGATATAAGTGAGAGAAATGTTGAGATAAAATAATGAGGTCCAACGATGACATATTAGATGGACTTTGTAAAGATTTTAGACAAGTTAGCCCGAATATATATATATATTTTAATGATAAACAAAAATTTAATGCAAAGGATATAAGAAAATGTGGAGAGAAAATAATGAGGCCGAACGATGACGGATTAGACTGAATGTATAAAGATTTTACACCAGTTAAGCAGTTCATACGATCACCCCATGATTAAAATATCTATTTTTTGACATATCATAAGTATTTGATGATCCCGCAAAAACAGCTTTTCTTTAATATTAAACAGGCTTTGCTTTTTTTATGATCTCTTTATTCTCTATTATGACAAAACACGCAGCTTAAACTAGTTCCATGACATGCAATCATGCATAATGCTTGCTTTTATGGAACACTAGATTCATTTCATGTATCATAGAAATACATTAAAAGCTTGTAATCTCCTAGGAAAACAGGGCTGCTGTCACAAGACATGAAAAATAATAAAACCCTTTTGTAGGAGTAGCTTTTCCTGTGGTATATATAGTGTATGGCAAGGGTTCAGTCCTGAAAGATGCAACACTGTCTTTGACCACTAGAGTGTGCTCTGTGAAAGGATACCTTCCTATCTTTTTAAATCAGTTGAATTCAGTAACCTTTGTTTTAAAGGTCACATATTACGCTAAATGCACTTTTTAAATGTGTTCTAACATATCTATGAGTCCACAGTGTGCCTAGAGACTGCCAAAATATTTAAAAAAATAACAATCTCTCCTTTTCTCACTCTCCCCCTTTCTGAAACCCCCACCCCTCCCCCCCAATATACTCCAGTCAGAATTCTCCCCTTTTCTGACCTCAAAAACGGAAAAGCCAGAAGCTTCCACTGTGCAGCCCACACCCCTATTTCTTGTTGGTCCACGGCCCTGACAGACAGAGGGCGAGGCGTATCTGGCTTCGCTTCCGGACAGGGGGCGGGGGGAGCTCAAAGATTGTATATTTACGAGGGGAGCTGCAGCTCTTTTTAAAAAATAGGCCATTGTGAGATTAGCTGAACATCAGCATAGTACAATAAATTATCTGAAAGTTTTTTTCAGCAAACAATTAAAGAAAAACGTATTAGGGACCACTAAGACCATATAATATGGTGTATAATAGAACCGAAAAGTGTATAATATGGGAGCTTTAATAACATAATAATACAGAGAATTAAAACAATTCAACAAGCCTAGCTCCTTTTTTGGTGATAAATTACTTTACTTAACATGAACAGTTCACAAATAACCCTAAATTGGATTTTCATTTTGCCTTGTCTGCAGCACTTCTGAGACAGAAACTGTAAGAAAACACAGCTAAAATAATGAGAAGAACATAATAGCAAACACATTGTCACTGGATGTTGCAAAGGTCAAGCATTCTCTCTTTAGTGTGGGCAGTGGGCAACTTTTATATACTTCAGCAAGAACAGCAAGCGAGACATTTATACTTTTATGGATGTTATTAATATTTTACTGCCAGTACTTTTCACAGAAACAGAGTGAGGTTTTGAACTGGGGCAAACTACAGACCTTTAGGACTGATGAGAGTATTTTGCGCAGCATGATCAGCTTGATAAATCAGTGCTGTCTAACTCCACTACAGTGCCAACAATTAGGCAGAGTAAAGGGGAGGGTCCTCTATCCACCATTTGGCTTGAAACCAGAAGCGGAAATCAATGTGAGATACCCTGATGTCTCTCGTTCATTAAGGTTTGTTGCCAACCGTAAAAAGACAGAGCGTCAGTTACGAGCTTGTCTTTTGAATGCACGTCTTCAGATTTGTCAGGGAAGGACAAAAATGTTAAATCTGTGAATCGGAGCCGCAAGCTACACGGACGAAAATAAAAATGCAAATGATAAAGTACTGAGCAGATACAGGAGTGTTTCAATGGTTTCAATACAATGAAGCCATTCTTTTCTTCCCGCTGTTTGAATCGGTGGACAGAGTCAGACATTTTACATTTATCTGTACAGATAGCTCTCAACAGCGTAACATTACAGCATCACCACTACGGCCAAACCCTTTCGGCACACAACACTAACTCTGCACTCCCTCAGGTTGATGGCTACCGTAAATACTAGAATAGAGGCGTCAATTAAATTTAACGTAACACTTACCAGGCCAGCTCTGCTCGGTCGTCCACCCACAGAGGAGGCCACAGAGCTGACTGAGCTGATGGAGGAGCTGCTGGGGCTGTGAGCCAGACTGGACACCCCCATGGCCATACGCTTACTCTTCTTAGCCTTGGCCGGGCTGGTGGAGGGGAACCCGATCCGGATCACCTTGTGCACCGGAGCGAACAGACCAAACTTCTGGAGACACTGGAAGTATCTAAAGGAAGGGAAAGATGAAAGGAGAGTTTAGCACATATGAAACATGATTTTTTTTGTCATTTACAGAGACCTTGTGTGTTCATTTTAGGTATTTAAGAAGGTTAAAAGGTGGAGTCAGCGATTCTGGAGAATGCTGAAAATCTGTGAATATCTCCTCACCATACGCAACTATGTGTGCGGAAAAATCTAAACAAATGGGTCCCACCGTAGCTAGCAACAAGCCTGTTTACAGAACTAAGGCTGTGTATTAACACCAGCATTTTTTTTCAGCGCACACACAGTACGTTCAGGTATGGATATTCACTAATCTGAACAAACATTCTGCAGTAACGCTGACTCAACCTTCAATTGTAGGTCTGTAAAAAGGTTAATTGGGTCGTTTTATTAACATTTCTAATCATGGAAATACAATTCTGAAGGTCTTTACTTGTAGGAAATAATGATCCTCTTTAGCCATCTGGAGACATTTCAGCTTCAAACCTGGGGCAGATTTGCCTTAGAGGCTTTGCCCTGCTGCCTCTCTAATTAAAATGGCCAATAATTAAAATCACCTATTACACTGTAACACTAAGCCCAGTGTGACATGGAGGCAGAGTAAGATTCATCATAACAGAGCAAGAAACCTTGTTAAAATAGCCATTATGTTACATGCACAAAATTGTACACGAAGACAGCTATGACAAAAAATCCATAGTTATAGACAATAGTAATAGCATTCATAGTTGCCAAATATTTAGAAGATCGACAAATGAAAAAAAAAAACGCTTCTAAATCATCCACAATTTGAGGATCTACTGCTTTTCTGTGTACTATATATGAAAGTAAAATGAATATATTTCAGTTATGGACTGTTGGACAGACAAAACAAGTAGGTATCGGAAATTGTGTTGGGCATTTTTCACAATTTTTGAACATTTTATAGACAAAACAATTGAGTGATTAATTGAGAACATAATCAACAGATTAAATAATGAAGCATTGATGGTACCGTTTTCCTTTTATCTTTGATATTGTGATACAGTAGTTAGAAACCTTTTGGGCTTCTTGCCTCTCTGCACACTGTACTTTCTGTTATTCTAATGTATTTTTGTATACAGAAGAAGCAATACACTTTGGAACCCTAAACTGTATCATAAACTGAATTATAATTGGAGAGAAGGTTATAAACAAGACCAAATCTTATACAAATAAATGTGTGCTTCTGTATCTGGACTGGAAAATGTGTGAGTGAGTGAGTGGCCTACTTACAACACTTTTTTCTCTCTCTTTTTTTCCCCTTTTGGCTGAAGGCTTTCAAGTTCAGGCAATTCTCCAAAATGTCTGTGACCATATTTCACCCATTTTCTAAGCAGTTTTTTTTTTTAAATGGAGGGAGAGGAATGTGCAGTGGTAAGGAAAAAACATTTATCTGGATTCTGTGTGAGGATGAGAAAAGGCAAATTGTACGTATGATAAATGTGATAAATATGAGGCATAAAAATGGTGCCCAGGCGATTGGTGCAGAGCAGCTCTGGGCTGGAGGGTCGGTCCATTTAATTTAATGGACAAACACGTGAAAGAACAAAGAACAAACAAGCGAACAGATGGTGCCACACTCTTCCCCTCAGTTTCCTTTTAGGGGAAAAAGCACAGGAATTTGGGGGAGCTTGAACCATATATTCTGTGTGTGTGTGTGTGTGAGTGTGTGTGTGTGTGTGTGTGTGTGTTTGTGATAGTGTGATAATGTGCTGTGTGTGTGTGTGTGTGTGTGTGTGTGTGTGTGTGTGTGTGTGTGTATATACCTTGTACCAGCGACAGCACCGTCGTTCTTCCCAAGAGGCTCGTCCAGTTCCACCCCACACCATTCCCCCTTAGCGAAGTCTGTCTCTCCTATGTAGCGAATGACTCCCATCTTAGAGCCCCCCACCTATAACAGAGAGCAAACAGTTTAATGCATTTTATAATCATGCGTGGCTTAAAATACATTATGAGTTCTCCTTATGAACCTTTATACCCTATAATCAAACTGCATATGATGGTATAGTTGGAAATAAAAACATGATTAAAGTAACAGGGTTACGTTTTCGGAAATATGTTCATTTGCCTTCGGGGAAGAAGAGTTAGATAATGAGATTAATACCACTCTAAAATAAGTATGGTAAACATGAAGCTTAAAGCCAGCAGTTGCTTAGCTTAGCACAAAGACTTGAAACAGATGGAAACAGCTAGCGTGTCTCTGACCAAAAGTTTCCAAATCTTTGCAGTTGCCACAAAAGCGACTGAAACTCCAGGTAGTAACTGCTCCTAGCCAAGACAAAAAACAGTGTTTTTAAACGTTGGTTAATGAATAAAGTCTAATTGAAATTTCAAGACTGCATTTCCCATAACCCCCTTTGCTCCTGTAACACATAGAATGCTGCTAGTATTTACTACTCCTCAGGGCTGTGTGTGAGTTCACCTGGATGTTACAAAGGCAAATTGGTCATGTGTTCATTTGATGCCTTTCTAGGTTGATTATTTTACATCAATGATCAGCGCCATAGAAACAACAAAATTTAGCACTCTGCCTTTTAAGAGGGAACTGCTTGGTTTCAAATTTGGTTTTACTTAAATTATGTCAAAATAGACTGTGTGGTAAAACTGTAAAACAGATGTCAAAAATCCCAGCAGCAGTTAGCAGATTAGTGTATTGATGTTAGTACTCTAACATCAATACACTACAGCACAGTGGAAGCAACTGACAAAATAATGCATACACATGTTTTAAAGGCTACTGAGTCATTTGTAACTGTAGCCTACACGTCATCTCTTTCAACAAGGTTACGGGAAATAATGCAAACTCTATTTCAGAATGCCAGTTGACTGCCCCTCGTTGAAATACTTTCTGCTGCCACATGGTCACAAATCATTACTCTTAGCTTTCCTGCTTCTCAGTCAGGAAAGCTGGTTTCCTGTTTGGGAAAAGCGGTCTAAAGTTCACACACAAACACACACACACACACACACACACACAACCACACAACCACTTGGGTCAGTCGACATGCAAGACTGATAGTACACAGCTGCCAAATGTCTTTCACACATGGCGACCACATTTAGGAAAAAACTAAACCGCATCAACGTGTACAAACATCCCACTGGGCCCACAGTTTCCGGAAAGAGAAAAACTTCCATAATTCAATTAGACTTTCCTGATCATTTATTTAAATTACCTTAATGCCATTTTATTCTAAAGTAAGTTGAGCCCCATTCCTTTATTCAAACATTAATCAACCAGCCATCACATTAGTCCTGTAGGGCTGGGACTTGGAGAATTATTTTCACGATTAATCAATGCTGATCAGTTTTCATCCAGAGCTCAATGTATTGTTTCTGCCAAAAAATAGATTAAGAATATGAACATTTGAAAAAAACGTCATACTTGAGAAGCTGGAGCCAATTCATTTTGTCACTTTTTTTCCTTGAATGATTAGAAAATGGCTGACGAATCGATATATCATTAAGATCTATATTCTTTCACACATCCGCAATTCAAAAATAAATAAAAATACAATTTAAAAATACTTAAAATTCATTTAACATTTAACAAGCATGAGCTTCAAAAGAAAAATATTAATATAAAAAGGTCCCATAGAGAAATACACACTGCAGTTAACAGCTGATGGAACTGAATTCGTAGACAAACCATAAAAAGGGCGTGGCATGTGAGTCAGCCTTTTTCTGAAAATGTATTCCTCTCCCCTTACCAAACCACTAAGGCCAAAAGCAGGAAACATGGCAAGAAAAACACTGTGTTGGCACCGTGCAATACACTGAGATGGTCTGCTGTCAGCCTGTCTGTGTGATGTCACAGTAACTCAGTGTCAAAGGGCCAGACGCCCTAAGAGAGAGCCAGTCAGCACAAGCCCTGTCTAGCCTCCTGTTATAACCAATCTCATCTAAAGGTTGTACTCAAGAGGTGGTCACGATAAAGGCTGAATCCCTACGTCAAGCATCGTATCATTGTCTGTGAATGTCTATGTTAAAAATGCTACATAGAATTTAAACTGCTAACGGAAGTGTCACACTAAAAAACTACACAAAAGCAGATCAGTTATAGTCCGATTCGGCATTCACTAGGCCGTTGTTCTTTGCTTCCCACAACGTCATGTCTTTGTTGTTAGCATCTTGACCTTAGCATGTAGCTCAATGCATCACTGTGTCTCAGTACAAGGCTCACACAGCTGCTAGCATGGCTCCTAACATTTGGTCCTGAAACTCATAAAATCATGTAGCAAAATAAAAGACTCACTATTTTTGTCAATATTGTGAATGGAAGTGAATGAGCATGTGATGAACCTTGGTTGGTTGGCTTTACATGGCTCACACTGAATCACATTTGGAATGGGATCCTTTTATTTGTCTTAGAGGTTGCAACATGATTCATTTAATACAGACTTGATTAAGACCCAACTGATGCTACAACAAGCATGTTATTCTAGGGGTAAATGGCTACGGACTAGAATCCAAATAAGGAACCAGGCACATCACATGCAGCCCCACAGCCTCTGGTTAGATACTGAACAGAGGAGTGGCTCCTTTGGGTGCTCCGTCAGACATCAAAGGGTGCAAAGACCAACAGAGACAGGAACCATGTGTTTAGCCTCAGAGGTTTCCTGTCTTTTGGAAAAACATTTCTGCAATCTATTTATTTTTTTAATATTCTGAGTTAAGATAAGATATTCTCTTGAGGCGATCTGTAGTTGGCTGCTTTTTTAGTCAACCATACTTGGGTTTATGCCGGACGTTGATACATCTGAGTATAGTCTATGGGTCAAAGCCATTGAACGCTTATGGACGTCGCAGTGTTTTTTACGCTCTACAAGTGCTGCTTTATTTGAGTATTTTTAAAAGACTACACTCTTCAGGTTTTGCCACACACTGATTTATCCCTCACACGGAAAAGATTATGTCGACCAATCAACGGACTGCTGTGTCCTGGGTGTAGCTCCACCCTTTTGAGGAACCTTTGGGATAGCTTGGTACCCCAATGAAAGGGTGAAAAAAAGTGCAACGCGAATGCAATGCATGCCGAACCACACCAAACCAAACTCACCAAAAGCAGAGTGGAAACAAGGCTAAAGTTGCTTCCCGTTCCACAAAATCTCCTTCTAATATCACATAATACCATACCTAATGGATAAAATATAGTCTTTGCTTTGTGTCAACAGTGCGTAACCTGAGTTTTTTCACATTCTGTCCTCATTTCACAAAAAAATTATCTCGGCGGTGTTGTATTTCCAACTGCAGAGGAGGGGCGTAAAGACGATTGGATGGCATGGCAGCACATCCCAAGCCCCCGCAGTAAGATAAGATAGATTACATGGCACAGGCTTAGGAAATAGATGGATTCACTGATCAATGTGTCAGCAGCAGCACCATAGCGGTCTCTCTCTCTCTCTTCTCTCTTAAGTGCTGAAAGTAATCCGGAGTGATTTACAATATTGACCAGGAAGAAGGCTTCTGTATGTAGCTCTATGTACGGCTATGATGTAACCATCCCGTGTGTGCCCATCAGTTAATGGAAAGCAATGTGACCCAGGGACAGTGATTTAAGGCCGTGCACACAAACAGCGGTCAATGAGAAAATAAACTTAGAGAAGATTACATTTTTTTGGTTTATTTTGATATACTAGTATGCGATTGCTGCAACATTTTGACCATATTTTGTTGTGGAAGTGAAGACCAAAAGATGGAAGTAAAATAGAGCATGGATGATTTCTACAAATGGAATAAGAAAAAGCAGATATTTCCTGTGGGAATCGGCCATGTATCACGTTACACTGTATGACTCCATCTTTACTGAGGGCTTCATATAACTGTATAGAATACAACTTAGATAATGTTATTGCTTTCAGGTACTATGGAATAGGTAATCATTATATTATCACATTTCAGTGCAAGATCTGCATGGGAAGTTTAATAACTTACATAGACATTTGCTTTATCACTTTCTTCCAGTCAATACCTGTCAATATCACTCTCTTGTCCTTTTGTTAATAAAAAGCTACTGAAGGAAACTTATAGCTTAGCTAAGGGACTAGCCTTGCCCCAACCCCCTGCAAATGTGCACAAGATAAGCACATATAAACAATGATTTATCGACAAGAAGTAAAAAAAAAAAAAAAAAAAAAAAAACTTATAATACAAATTTTGTCAGGATTTCAAACCCCATCTTGGCACTTTAATACATTTCAATAACATTCCAACCACTGATCTATGAGGGAAAGTCCCGAGTGGGGAATCTCTTTCTTCCGTCCTGCTGGAACGGTTTCCATTCCAAGTAGTTTCACAAAGACCAAATATGTCCACGAACTCTTAGTATTCCCTCGCCCTCCTGAAGATATTTCAAACTTCACAGACTATTCCACCGTACTCCACAAATTCTTGTTTGATATCCAAAATCACTGTCACCCTGCACAACATTTTTAACCATAATTTATTTATTCCCACTCCTGTTCGAAAAACAAAAATCCAATCATCAAGTGTTTGTCGTTCATGTGTCTAGTTATGCTTTCTATTTTGTGTAACATCATTATTTTCTGTAGGACAATTTCTGACAATTTCAATCAATCTATCAAACTCACCAAAACTCGATCTCCGATGCGTAGATCCTTATCCCCGGCTTTCTTCACCGAGCCGCTGTCTGACATGTTGGATCCGGACTCGTTGCCTGTTCTTGCCGTGCTGTTGAGCAGACACTCTCTGAGAGGCATGATCAAGACCCTTTGACCAGAGGGGGCTCCATTACCATTACCTCCAAGCCCACCACCTCCTCCACCCTGGTTCTGGCTCTGCACTGAGAGCGATTCAGTGGACTGACTGTCGCTGCCCTCTCCCACCGGCTGTCTGTTGAGCTTGGAGGGCCGGGTGAAGATGCCCTGGAGAGGCTGGCACTCAAAGTAGCGCACGCCACCCACCGAACCGTCGTTCTTGCCAACCAGGTCGTTGAGTATGACGCCCGCCCACTGGCCCGGGGCGAACTGGGTCTCCCCCAGGTAGGCGATGACACCCAGCTTCACCCCGTTGACCCACACCTGTTCTCCCATGTTGTAGTCCCCCAAAACATCGTCACCCTCCTCCGTCATTTTAGTGGGCGTGGTGGGCTTGAGTGGAATGTCTGGAGAAAAAGAGAGAGAAAAATGTACGTTAGATGCCATGTAGTAGGACAGGGAAAGTGTTTCTATTAAATGTAGACGGTATGAATGAAATCTTTAATTAAATGATAAAAAAGGAATAAGATAATAACAAAAGGAAAAAAAATATATAAATAACAAAATCAAAAGCTAATTTCAACATAATACACACTAGACCAGTTAGAAAAGGGATAGCAAGAAGCCTGGGCTTGTCAAGTCCTACCCCCACTCTTCACCATAAACACGTGAAAAATCCAATAAAATAAAATGAAGTAGCTACTGTAAAACTAGCAAGAAATGAAAAAAAGTACACAACATGTTATCAACACTTCTTATTGCAATCCCATTCTCTCAGCTCAAGCCTTGCTCAATCGAGTGTCAGGTTGCAAACACTGCATACATTGTGACAACATCTTCATTCACAGCCCAGCAGAATCGTCTCCACACTATTCATCTCGTATGACCTCATCGTGTTGACAAAAAAAAATAAAAAAAACTGCTTGCGTGGCATCATCCAGCACACCAGTGCAGTTAGTGCAACATTAGGCATTACTCTAATTCCTCTTGAAAAGTGGGTCAGGGAGAGGGTATGTGTGATGTGCCGGTGATTAACCCCACCATACAGCTCTGTGATAGATAGTTTGACACAGATGAGCTGGATTTCATGTTTTTTTTCCCAACAGCAGCCTGTAAACTGAGCCGGGCATCATTAGCATGCGGTCTACTGCATAGCGCTGCCGGTAAAAGTCTGTGTTTATCTGTATGTATGGGAGTGTGTGTGCATGTGTCTGAGTGTGTGTTCATCGGTATGTGTGTGTGAGAGTGTGTGTGTGTTTATCTGCATGTGTGTGTTTGTATATGAGGGATGGTTGGTGCCAGGGCTGTCTCCCCTTCCTGACACCCTTACTGAGGGCCCGGGGCTTGGTGGACCCCAGTGGTTGCACTTTATGCCTCAATAGTTTCCATATGTTGTGATGTGAGGCACAAATGCAAATGGGGATATGACTTCAAAAGAGGTCTTTAACTCGATGATGGGGTTTGTAGGAATGTGTTGCTGCTAATAGATGTTTAGTTTTGGGGGAAAACCTGTTTTGCCATGTTTCCTGTTCCAAATTGTTTATCTCAAAATTGACCTGCAATATACTGCAGGATTTCATTGGAGTGAAGTGTCTGAAAAGGTTTGTTATTGCTACATATTGTACTTTCAGTCAGCTGAAATATATGCGATATTGTTAAAGCTGTACTAAGTAACTATGTAAGAGGAATTTGTAATGGACATGTCAGTAAAAAAAAAATATAAAAAATAAAAAATACTTTTTAAAATTGAAAATCTTACATACTGTAGTACAGCTTTAAACAGCACACATATCGGCTGACCAACAATATATTGACAACCAGAGCTTTGGGGTGAGTACTCAGGTCTCTCACTATTTGCCTAATGTGTCAAAATCAAAGCGCCCCCCCCCCCCCTCCCCCCTCCAGGGCAAACTGACACACAGCATCAGCATCAGCCATAAGTCACTCTGTCTGTGTGTTGACCCAAATTGCCCGGTGGTTCTCTGCAGCTGGAATCACAGCTGGATTATGAGCTCCACTCGAAAGAACCTGAAAAACCTTTCTGTTAACAAGGTCACGGCCCAGCACTTTAAACAGTCAGTTTGATTTTAAAAAGGGGAAATTAATGTTTTGAAATTTTTTGAAAAATAAATAAATAAATGCAATTTAGATGCTGGTCATCTTTGTGGTTATCTGGTTGGATAGGATAAACATTGCTATCCTCTTCAAATGTTTTTTTAATCTTTCTTTTTTGATAATTTTCAGGATTTTTCTTCAAATTTTGCCATTTCCATGAGCCTCTAATTAAAATACTTTAAAATGAGCATAAAAGCATTGAACTCCAGCTAATGAGAATGTATATAGAATCTCACTGTTTTCATTTTAATTTGCTGTCCAATACTATTTTACAGTGTCTTACAAAGAAAAACTTAAAAGGAAATTCAATGCAATTCATTTGAAGTGTGTTCAGCTGTGCACCTACAAGGCAGAAGATCTACACTTATATTTCTTGTTTTGGAAACACCAGTTTTACCACTACATCATGTGATCCCAGCCTGGCCCGCAGAGTACCCGGGGTAGCGTTTAAAAACCCTGACCTAACCCATGATTTAGGGTTGTCGAGGCAACAGGAGAGCCAGGGTAAAAGGATCCTAGGCAAAAAGGAAGACTTGGAAACACAGGCCTTCACTTTCACTATTGTGCTTTGGCCGCCTCCCACCCGCCGTCTCAATCCCACTATTCATCCACTCTGCACAATGAGACCAACACAGCTTCCTCCCTGTCCCTCCTCCTACCCCCAATTATCCACCCGAAACACACACACACACACACACACACACACACACACACACACACACACACACACACACACACACACACACACACACACACACACACACACACACACACACACACACACACACACACCTCTTTCTCTGGCCTCTTTAACTCTGCTCATTGATGATCATTTCCCAAAACAACCACAATCTCCGCTTCTATTTAACTTGTTCTTTTTGTTTCCTAAATTGGGCTTCTCGGTCAGTAAAAGGCTGATATTGTGATATTGTGTTCTTGTCCTCAGCAGTGCAGATGGGCTAGTAACAGATGGAGGGGGTCAAGCCCCTTTGTTTACATTCTCATTTACAGAGCCTGGGCTGTGTATTATCACGAGATTCTTTTTAGGCCTAGGGCCTAATCTGCAAGTCATCCCTACGTCACTGTCCTCCCTCATCCAGCTGTTATCTGACTGATAACACATATAACTCCTCATTTACACAACAGCAAACGTGTAGACAGCTTCAATGTCTTTCAATTCAGTTTTTTTGATTAAATCCTGGTATCTCACAGTTGTTCAGTCTCACGGCTCTAATGAGAGCAAATGCAATAGGGAGCTTTTTTCAGCAGCAACACAATATTCAGGATACTTTTATATATCTAACTATTATTATATGTGATAAACCCAGTGTACACAAGGAACATTAAGCAGCTTAAGAGCTTCTCAGGAGTTAGTGGAGACACAAAGAATAGTGTTTGGACATACTTTCACAAGGTGGTCTCATACCATAGGCAGCTCTTTGATAACATATATTGGCCTTGGCCTTTACGTTTATGTAAGAAGAACATATAATTCAATGAGGTGCGCATACAGCTTGTGCGCTGCTCTAAAAGAATAATAAATTAATGCTGTTTTGAAACACAAATGACTAACAACTTGTGCAATTAATGACAAAAATGTGCATTTTGCAGAGCAGTAAGCCCAGGTGTATATTGTATAAGGGCCGTGAACTTCAGAAATTAAAAAAAAAGGAGGAAGCTGTACATCTTCAAAAATGCAACAGGCTACGACTGAGATATTTCTGTTGAGAGACCTGCCTCTCTAAGGTCAGAGCAGACGTGGCATCGCGAGGCAGGCGGCACAGCTCGACTATTTTCACTTCAAAGGCAAAACAGCAGAAGAAGGAGGAGGAAGCCTCTACTCTATTCACTGGTTGAATACAGCCTTCTCTAAACGGTGAAACACTTCTTTAAATTACAGCAAAGTAAACTCTGCCAATTTCTGACACAGTGGCCCCCTTCTCACAATCTTCCCAGCTTTAAACCAACAAAAAGGGGGGTTGAGGCCAGGTCAGTGTTAAGACTAATCTACTATGTGCCATCACTAAGACAGCAGTATTGTCCCACCAAGGTCTTATTAGCGTTTTATCACCATCTTAAAGATGAAGTCTAGTAGTCTGGTCGATACTGGTGAACACTTGTTGTCAAAATCACTTTTTGTCCAAATCAGTTAATATTTCCTCATGATCTGCAAACTGTATGTGCATGCGCTGGAATCCAGTAAATCCAGTGTTAATACACAGCCTAGGCTCTGTAAACAGGCATGTTGCTAGGTATGTATGGTGGCCTCTTTTGATTACAAATCTGTTGTTTACATAGCAGTTTACAGAGCCTAGTCTGTGTGCATTAACACAGTGATCTATGATGAATCTCATTGGCCTAATACAGTAATTCATAAAACGGCGCAGTGCTGATATTAAAACCATTATAAATAGCTTAAAAGCATTTCTGAACTGGTCGACATTATGTGCATATAGTAGTACAGCATTCAGAAGCGTTGTGAGTGTCTATTTCATCCTGTGGATAAACAGGATGTGAGCAAATGATGAGTTCATGTTGTGGGAGAAACCAAACTGTTAAAAAACTAGAGGCAGGAGCTGAGACGAGAACACACAGAGACAGCCACCTCACAGCTGACGGGCCCTGGGCTACAGGCTGATGCAACTCACAGAAATTTAGCTTTTTGAAAAATGGATGAAAACAGCGCAGAGTTTTGGAGTCACTTATCAACTGAGGCTTGAAGATGGAGTCAGCGAGTCTGGAGAATGCTTGTTGTCAAAATCAATGTGTCAAAATCAGTGAATATCTCGTCACGATCCACTACCTGTCCCTATAATGTGTGTGTGCTGGAGAAAAAAGGGTGTATACACAGCCTAGGCTCTGTAAACTGGTACGTAGACAAAGGATATGTAAATAATAGGGGGCCCACCATAGCTAGCAACATGCCCATTTACAGAGCCTAGGCTGTGTATTTACATCAGATTTTCTTTTCAGCGCACACACAGTACATACTGTACATACAGCGGTTAGCGGATTGTGAGGTTAGTTAACATATTATTAAATAACATTGCTGGTAGTGCACTTAAGTACTTAGAAAAAGTGTACAATTCAATGAAGGAAATACTTCTGTGTGTGGGAACAACACATGAAGCCTGTAGCTCTGTTTTCACCCCTCATCACTCTGAAAATTCCTCCGTCAACATGAACCGTGACACACTTGTAGCTGCCTGTGATAAAGGGCCCTGCTGCTGCCATACGCACTAATGCTAACGACAAACGAGCGTACTATCAGCCAGGGAAGAGGCCCGCTATTCTTCTGTTCTGCTCACTCGGCACTGGCAGTGAAGAAAGAGCTAGCGTGTGCGTGTGAAGCCCTGGTGTGATGGTGCTGCCATGTGAGCGAAAACTAGAGAGGATAAACAATGCGGCCGGGCAAAAACAGCTGTGAGTAGTTTTTCCATGGAAGGGGTTTGGTACTTCTGAGCCTTTTGAGTGTTTTTTCAAAAATGTCTAATTATGGTCAGAAGTCAGTTTTTCACTGGCTGAAAGTTATGGGTCCATGTTTCAAAGGATAAGGATAAGATTTTATATATTTTTTTGTCAACAATTCTTATTTAAAGAGGCCAAAACCAAGAGTGTTTAAGCCCGTCTTTCAATACTTGCCGACTTTCCTAATGAAGGAACATGACCGCCAGTAAAACAGTGTGGTTCATTGATGTGCTTTTAATAGTTTTTTTGGACAACAATGGTTTGAATGTGAGCTTGAATGGTTGTCTGTATCTATCTGTCAGCCCTGTGATTGACTGGAGACCAATGTCAGCTGGATTAAGGCTTCTGTCTCGATCCATCAATCTTTGCTTTAGTGAAAACAGCCGAAAAAGAAACAATTATCTATCAATCTATCAATCTATCTATCTATCTATCTATCTATCTATCTATCTATCTATCTATCTATCTATCTATCTATCTATCTATCTATCTATCTATCTATCTATCTATCTATCTATCTTTTGTGTGTGGGAAAACAGTCATAAAACCAAAAACACAATGATCTTAAAGACATTTAAATGCTCCATAGGGCATGAAATTATGAGTGAAAAGAATGAAATTAACAGTTAACTGAATCATGATTATTCATTCCTGTATAAACAGTCATTATATTTAATGGGGGGAGAGAGTGTGGCACCAAACTGCTGAAACTCAACAAAAGACCAAAGTTGCATTGGAGACCTTTGTACACAAAGTAACACACTGGAGGATGAAGTTAAAGCCTCCGTGTCTGTGTGTATAATGTAACACAGCTGCTCTCTCCACTCCACTGGGTCATTAGCACAAATAAATGGTCTGAACCACTTCCGGTGGTGAAAAGAAAATTACTATATGATAGATTATTTTTCCATGGAAGATAGAAATCCCTCTTTTTTTCTTTTTTTACAGAAGCAGGAAGTAACTCACTGTCTTTGGGGATGACGGGGCTGGTGGTTCTTCCCACCGGGCTGGAATGCTTGGGCCCGCGGCCAGGCATTTTCAGTCCAGTGGACTTGAGCATGTTCATTCTGCAGCAGTAGGTGGGCCCGTGAGGTCCTGAGTTTTCCTCCTCCTCCTCCACTAGGCGATGAAGGCTTGTGGTTAAGGCACTAGATGTGGGAGTGCTGGCTGTCGCTCTCCATGTTTAGCTGCTGGAACCAGAGAGGAGGGAGGGTTAAGGAAGTCATAAACACAGGAAAAGATAAGTAGATTAATAGAATAGTATGTAAAGAAGCAGGTTGAGCAGCTATCTGAAGGGTAGGGATGGGACCGATCTGATCCAATATCAGTATCAGGGTTTGATATGGCTCTAGTCCAATATTTAGACGCCACCAATCCACGCACCGATATTTCTAAATGTGATTATTTAAACCATGAAAGAAAAGTCCATTTTAAGGCTACTATAGCTATATGATGTATCACACGTTAAAAAATATTTATTAATTTAAAAGTTCTGCAAATTGTTAAGGAGTTGAAGTTCTTATACTTTTCTGTATTGAAACAGTTCAAAGCAGTTCAATTAAATGGGTTCCAATACATTTAACTATTTTTGCATTATTGTATATTTTTGAATTGCCATATTGCTGCAGCCTTTATATCCTTACATTTCACCAACAACAAACCTTATAATAATTATATTGGAAAGTGTTGGTGTCGGCCAATGTCCAAAACCCAGATATCAAAATCAGGTAGGAACTGAAAAAATAGTGGGGCGGGTGTATCTACTACAGAGTGCCTGCTTATGTCATCCAACCTGTACAACTGGTATTTCAGACACAAGAATGTGTTAGCTCAATGTACAGCAGAACAAGGCAATGGTATTTCTTACTCCTCCGAAGGTTTTCAAACATTTGTGCAACTAACAATCGTATCACCACTTGGAAACTACTACAGTATTAGGTTTTCTGCAAACTCTAGACCCATGCAAGGATTTATAGTGTACCAACGCCTAGGGCAGCAACATGTGCGTAGCAACTGAGGAGTCACAAGATAAATATAAGGCATCGTAAAAAGTATTTTACAATACAATGACTTGTATTATCATTTGATCCTGTTTTTCTGGTGACATCCTTTGTAGGCTATACTTGTTACTCTCCAGGCTTCTAAAATCCTTTCAACTAAACTATATGAGACAGGAAAGAATATAGTTTGGTTGTTAAACTACTCCAAACGCCACCCAAGGCCATATAACAAGACAAAGTTCAAAGAAAAATAATACAAATCTAAAATTATAATACCACTACTGTATGGTGCCCATGAGCAAGGCAAGGGAAGTAGCCCTCAACTAGTGCATGTCATTCATGACTAGACACTTAAACAGCAAAAACAAACTCCTACAGATCAAACCTGAAATCTTTATTTAATGTAGGCCTATTTGTTCTAGTTATATATCACAATCTAGCTCATAACTTTACAAAGCTGCCTAACTTACATTATTACTGTGATTTCCATTACGCCCTACATTTGTCACTGTATGTCTATGTCTTTTCTTGTACTAATAACACCCCCATTGCTCCATATATTTTCTCATGGTCAACTTAATATCCATGTCACCAGAGAGTAATAATATGACAGAGCTACAGATGTAGGCCGGTGCCCAAGTGGAGCATGGCCTACAATTCATGAGCCACAGAAGCCTCATTAAGAAGATGTAATGCTGTTATAGTCTTCAATAAACAACACACATGTGGTTGAGGAGGCTCTTAAACCACATTGTGTAGCAAAGGCTATATTAAGAAAGAAAAAGAAAGGAGATTGCATAGGCTATTCAAGGCGTTGCATGTTAATCATTTAGCCTAATCTAGATAATGAAAAAAACAGGCATCATCTTCTTAAGCAATCAATCCTATTAAAACCTTTCGAAATAGAATGATGCTTTTGTTATAGCTGAATTAAAACAAGACCCATATGACGGCTGCTCTAGTTTGCATATGGCCTAAGCTTTTCAATATGCTACGTGGGCCTGATTCAATTTTTTTCTCCAAATCCGACACCTGATTCTAGAGAAATAGCGGATGGGATGCTAATGCGCACCTCCACAAAATGTAACACAACGCCGGTTTGATCCATTGTTGTAGCTACTGCGGCAACGTGGTCCAGACTGTCCTTCACTCAAACCCCCACACCTCTACCAGTCCCCTCCCTGCAACAACAACACAATAAATAGCATTTAAAGCATATTAAACGCAGGATAGCACTCACCTTTCTGTGTGTAAATATGGGAGGGGTATGGGGGTGCTCCGACAAGAGGCGAACATGCAATTCAACCCTTGCCAAGGGGAGAAAGGGGGATTTGTGGTTGCCACTCCCTGGGATGCAAATATGGATGCTGAAAGGGAGAGTCAGCGCGAGAGGATGGCAACAACTGCACAGTGTGTGTGTCAGTAGCGACCGGTAGCGACACAACGAGCCTAGCACTATAATCACTTAGCCTGTCGGTTCATTCTCCAGTAGGAAAAGCTATTAAAGCAGCCGGCGAATAGACGGAGATAATGGACCTTTAGCGCTGGTTTTAGGAGGGGTACACTTGCGCACGGGTCCTGGAAATTTCCCACGATAGGAAACGCAGCATCAGCAACACTCAAACGCAACTTTTCTGTCGTTCGGCTCCCAATAAAGCCGTCTCTAAGCGGTTTTTCTTCGGTGTTCCCACGGTGTAGTAGGCTATGTGTGGATGTTTCGGGTTAGCTCAGCCTCCCTGTGACTCAACCCACCGGCTAGACTGAACAAAGGGGGCTGGGAAGTAGAAGAGGAGCCTCCTCCTGGGGGTTAACCAGCGATGAGAGTGAACACAAAATCTTGAATCATCTCCGTTCTCCGTTTGAAAACATGGGGGTTTAAAACTGGCACGTGCCTATCGGTCAAAAGACGTGACTCACAAAACATGAGTCAGTATCATATTCAGTCATTGGCACTTTTATTTGAATTCGGCGTCAATAAAATCATCAAATTATTAGATTTTTGCAATAGCATAACACATTTATGAATCAGTGCCCAGTGTCTCTGTAACCGCCTTCCACAGTGTATCTTCAATTGGAAAACATGGCGTGCACTTGTAAAACTCAAAATTTTACACGAAGCACAGCTGTTTAAAACATGTTGCGTACGCCGAACTTGTAAGTGGTTTCTAATGTTTCGTAAAAAGATCTTAATTTAGATAGAAGCACTCCTGTTATTTCACCAATTAGTAAGGAAACGTAAAATTGATACAATTCTGAATGGAGTTTGGTTGAGGGTCCTCTTTCAGAGCCACAGTTTACAAGCAGATTTGAGATATCTGATATACTGGAACTAAGTAAGATTGATAGAGCGAAACTATGAGTTTACACTAAATGGTCACGGTGAGCACGTGATCCCATAGGAGACCGTGGGCGATTCATTCTCATATTTCTCTTCTGCTGTGGGTGGAGCCAAACCCGTTGATATCATATGGGTCGTTTCCGGCAGGTTTTTAAACACGCCCTGATTGGTCAGAGTACACAAAAGTTGACACTGAGAACCACTTTGATTGGTCAAATTGGCCAGTTCTGGGAGGGCCCTAGTTTGACAGCTGGACCGCGAAATACAGACATCTACTGCTGCTCTTCATACACTGGTGTACTCGGTCCACGGATGTACTCCGTATGACTTCACTGTTGGATGACTTTTGTTTCAGAATAACAGTTTTTTTTAAATCTGTAGATTTGTTTTGGCTTCTTAGCATTTTTTATTAGACTATAATATATTTTTTTTAATTATAACTTTATTGCTGACGGATATATAGCCTACAATTGCTGTTCATTCCTATTATGTTAATAGGCTATGTAAATAATTCTATGCTACCTTTTTGTATATGAAATTTGCTAAATGAAGTTTGATGATTTAGAAAGGTAGTTAGATAGATAGATAGATAGAGATAGATAGATAGATAGATAGATAGATAGATAGATAGATAGATAGATAGATAGATAGATAGATAGATAGATAGATAGATAGATAGATAGTTTATAGAAAATATATTGGCATAGTGTAGTTTATTCTACCGACCACTAGAGGTGCCTAAAGCTCTGTAAAGGAGTATAATGACTGTACCGTTTATGTGAGATTCATACCTTGACTTGGATCACAGCTGAATATTTGCTGTGGTATATCTGAAGCTAATGTGGATCATAATGCACAGGGACTATAGTTAATAAATTAACCCATATATACTGCACTTTAGCCTTTAAATTACAGAAAGCAATTGTCTCCTTGTGAATGCCACCTCATAATTTAGTGGACATGTAATCATATGTCCACACTAGGTCCACAGTATTTGCGACAATGCTGTTACCCGTTAGCCTGGTGTTGTGTCAAAATGTTGAATATTTTCTAAAATGATTTTCCTGTCAATGGCTTCTCATACTATATGCTTAAGACAAAATAAGAAAAATCCTATGATTAAGACTGCATATTGATTGATATTTTTATTCAGTCCTATCATTTAGTGTGTGTGTGTGAGTGTGTGTGTGTGTGTGCGTGCGTGCGTGCGTGTGTGTCTGGAGACCTGTGTGAGGTGTGAGTTCCTCTCTGCTCTATCGAACATCACTGGACAACAAGTGACACTTGACACAACTGACAACAGATCAGTTTCACTCAAGCTCATAGGAAGTCTGTTCTGGAGGACTGTGATAAAGGCTGTAAACAGTTATGACCAAACTGTTTCCAGTTCAAAAGCCATTTGTGGCGGGGATCAAACCTACAACCCTTTGATCATCGGCCAACCCGCTCTACCAACTGAGCCACAGACGCCCCTATGCACTAATATGAAATGAAAATAAAGTAAAGTATACAATAAAATAGTAATTTAAAAGCAACAACCGTTGCTGGTGTATTTATTGGGTCTGGGCCTTTGCAATTTTCCTGCTTTTTGAGGTTGAAATTAAGACATTTTACCCTAAACAAGCCCCTTGCTTCTCTGCATCCTGTTTAACTGTTTTACCATCTTCTGAATGATCTGAATAAATCATTCCAGAAATCATCTAACTTGCTCTTTATTGCCACCTAGTGACATAAGCCACAAAGTATACCCTCCTCCACAGAGCATCAATGCTGTTTACGCTCTTCAAGGTTTTTTGGGGGTCTTTTTTCCCCCCAAAAAATTGTTTTAACCTATCTTTTTTTAAATCAATATAATTTGCATTTTATTTATAGCTCAAGCCTGGTATTTAAGATAATATAACTGGTATTGTAACTGCCTCTATTCTATGTACAGGTATGTTGATTACATGTCATTTAGCAGAAATAAACCAACACTTCTGGAGGTATACAGGTTTTTAGAGTCTGGGGTAAATTATTAACGTAATCGAAAACAGATTTACAGCCTCAATTTAAAGGTCTGAGCGGTGTTTGCCTCCCTGAACGGGTGTGATGAATTATTCCACAGTGAACGAGATCAGAATGAAAAATACTCTGCCGCCAGTGAAGTGCTTATCAATGTGTTCTTATAGCTAGATAGTCTGTTAGCCCTGTGACCTCAGTGTGTGTGTGGGGGGGATTGAGAGGTTGCAGGGATCACAAGTTACCATAATACATTTACTCAAGCACCATATACTTAAGTCTAATGTACTTGGGTCTTTTATTCGTGACACTTTTCTACTTGTACACCACAACAATTCTGAGGGAAATATTGTACTTTTTACTTTACTGCAATGATCTGATTTGTCTATCCTGAATGAAATAGCGCCAGTGAGGTAACAACTAAATCTGTATTACGTGATCAAATTTACCCTAAACCTTAAGAGCCTGTTCAATCAATGCCTATTGTTTTGTCATTCACACAGTTGTATAATGTTAAGATATCCACATAGGCCTACTTTTGGCCTCATAGTGCGTCATGTTTTGGAATAGGCCTGTACTTAACAAATTTCGCCAACTAAAGTTTGTCTGATTATGAATATGATGTTTTGATTATGCACCATTATATCCTATTTTCTTCCGATTCCTTCACAGTGACTGACTTCCATCCAGTCATAATAAAACTCCAACAAAGGAGTCACAGGCTGAATTAATATGCAGCGTAATCATATAAAGCCCCTTCTGTGATTCGTAATAATGGCCTCAGTGTTGAGTGTGTGGACCTTGTTCTTTCTCAGGCCACTTTCTTAAGGGGAAGTGACTGGATTACAAACTAATCCCATTATGATGCTGCGGC
The DNA here is from genome assembly GCA_949357725.1 of Hyperoplus immaculatus. Classification (NCBI taxonomy): domain Eukaryota; kingdom Metazoa; phylum Chordata; class Actinopteri; order Uranoscopiformes; family Ammodytidae; genus Hyperoplus; species Hyperoplus immaculatus. The sequence goes on from OX442362.1 coordinate 4,339,866, forward strand.
TGCTATGTTCTATGTGGTTGGAGGGATTAGAAAATAGAGGCTCCAGTTTGGAGATTGGGTCGGCAGCAAACTGTGGGACTTTAACCAGTGACTATGACATAGACAACAATGGCACATGTAAACAGTGTAGATGACACGTATTGCTGAGCGACAGTTGCCCCCCGGAGACACACTGACATGGTATGTATAATTTGGTTTTATCATTTGAGTAAACATTTTTTTTTAATAGTTCTCAGCATCAGCACTCTTCATAAAGACAGTCAACAGCCCAGCACACAGTTGATGGATGAGGACGCGCAGGAGGCAGCCAAGTTTGCTGTCAGTTTAAATGAGCAGTAAATTCACACCATGTTGTGGCAGGGTAGACACTTGTGTGGAGTATAAAATTGGTGCCAACAAAAGTATCCGAGAGGTTTATATTGTTGTTATCATGATAAAAAACTGATTAAAAAATGGTAGTTATTTCAAATTAATTACATTTGCAAGGAAATTATGAAGTGAGATTGTTGAAAGAAGTTGTGGTATTCAATAATCTTGGCTGAGGCTGTCAATTCAGAATGCCAAACTGCGGGCTAAACCGGTACAAAATCCATTCATTCTATCATCCATCAAAATATTGAACAGCACTGTATAATAGTATCATTTATGAAGCATTGAGATATTGTAATTTAATTACATATTACGTAGTTTTATAATACTGTGTTTTTATTACTTTGACATTGTTTTTATTACCTTGAGGTATTTCATGAATTGTCACTCAAAATGAGAATTTACGCACTTTAATGCATGGGTGCATACATTTGATTTATGTTATGTGTGTAGGTGCACTGACAAGTGTGTTTTTATGATGCAGTTGCTTGGAGCCCAAGACAAATTTACCTATGTCAGGCCATATAGGAGGGAGGAAGCAAAACAGAGGAAAAAATATAAATGTTTTGTTATTTTTAGAACGTTTAAATTTTAAATCATCCCTCATATCTCTTGCTTCAGGCTGATTTGATCCACTGTTGATTTTAATTAAAAAATACTATCTTGTCCAATTTTTTTCCAACGCACGTGCGAATACTCCTGTTAAATTTTCTTTTTATTGTAGGGGAGAACGGGGTAATCTGAGCCACTTTTTACATTTGCTCCCCTCTAAGCGAGCTAAAAGGATTTATCACTCAAATTTACACATTTCCCATTAATTCAGGATGTTTCCTAGAAATGGGCATTAGCAGATTTTTTTCAAGACACAGGGCAGTGAAAATATGATTGTTTTAAAAAAAAGTTGTCATGTGGCTCACTTTACCCCAGCTGTGGGGTAAACTGATCCACTTACTTTTTCCACTCTGAAACTGCCATAACAACACATATTGTAACAGTAAAAATCCTGAAAGCTAGCCACACATTCCAGAACTAATGTCGGACTAGTAACATAATAATGGGGTTTGGTCAATTAAGCAAAGCAAATTTTTTAAACACTTGAAAGTAACTCTGAACAAAATCAAATACAACATATTATAATTCAAAAGGTTTTAATAAGATTCAAATGAAAGATAGAACCAGTTAGATTAGAACATAGTCTGGGGGTCAGAACACAGGACCCTTAGAGCCAGCTTGTGTCTGGGGGTCAAAGCATAGGAAAATCAGAACCAGCGAGAACAGCCTGGGACTCAGAACACAGGAGAAGACCCAACTGGATTATAACATCAGCCTGTCATACTCTACAACTAGGCCTACTCTACATTCCAGCCCTGAAGGTTACAGGGAAAGATGAGAAGGTGCTCTTTCCGTGTGGTTGCCCCAAGTCGTCTTCCTGGTGTATTTCCTTGGCATGATGGCTTTTCTACAATGTGTATGACATTAAAATCAAACATATGTCATGTAATACTACATTAAAATATGTTTAAGACTAAACTTAACTTGTGCCTCATGGTGGGGGAAAGTGAGACAGTGGCTCAATTTCCCCCACAGCATTTGGCTCACTTTCCCCCACCACCACAATTTGAGAAAAAACTACCTCTCTTAGCCTTTCAGGCTAATCTTTAGCTAATATCATCATATTTTTTTATATGTTGGTAGTTCATCAACACGTATGATAGAAGTTTTTCTACGTGAATACATTTGCTTTGGCACAACAGTTGATTAAGTTGACAGCAAGAAAATTTACTTTTACATGCAAAATACCTATTTTGGTGAAAAAAACATGCTTATCACTGCACCATGAGGTCCTCTCTTTCAGGGCCATGGGGAAATGAGAGGGGCTTGAAAACATATATCTCACATGACCACAAACGTTTTCCGTTGCCTAGATACAGGGGGTGGCTCACATTACCCGATGCCTCAGATTCCCCTGTTCTCCCCTATAATATTTTATAATAGGGGAGAGTGGCCTAAGTTGTGCATTTTGGAAGTTGTTCCACCCCTTGTGTCTAGAAAACCGTGGAAGAAATTGGAAATGTGACCACATATTTAAGAAGAGCCATCCATTTGACTCATCCTGTAAAGAAGGGAGACACAAGGAATAAGATATAAGCACATTTAAGATCAAAAAACTGTGTTTTGCCTTTCAAAGTAAAATTTCCATGATCAAGGTTTTTTGATTATTGTGTCTGAACAATTATAGACAAGTTTGAAAACATTTGACACATGTTTTACTGCTTTGATATGCTACATTTTGAGTCTATACAGTTAGCACGATGTCAGCCCTAAACTGCTGCATCATGCTTATTATCCAAAATTCTGGGGATGGGGTGATTTGTGCCAAAGGGCCTGGGTGAGTTATAAGTAAGTAAGTAAGTAAAATGTATTTATAAAAGCACATTTATGACAGTTTGCACTATCCAAAGTGCTGTACATAGTGCATTCAGTAGGTAAACAATGAAGGTAAAATAACAATAACCAAAATAAAAGACATAAAGCCCATACATCCACATAAACACAGATAGTAGTGCAGAGGTAAGATAGTTAATGGGGTGGAAACACCAGGGTGTACATATGGGTTTTGAGCCTTGATTTAAAGGCAGAAATGTAGGGGAATCACATTTGTCAGATGGCAGTTGGTTCCACAAGCACGGAGCAACTAGTGCAAAGTACATTTCTGAGAGTTGTGCCAATGGCATGGCTGTATAAGCTGGTCACCAAAAGAAAGTGATTGTCTACAGTAGCTCAGAAGAGAGTGACATCTCAATTCCACTTAACGACACCACTGATGGCCAGAAAGATGATGATGGTGACTTTTTCATTGTGAGCTTTGCAGGTAAAACCATTAGATCTGCTAGGCCTTGATTAAGAAAATTGTCCTTCAATCTTTGTCAACTATTTACTTTACTTTTGTCTAATGGATTTGTCTTGCATTACAGTTCATGAGATATATAGCAATGGCACAATTCACCCCATGGTATTCTCTCCAACCGCACAACTTACACCACACCGGGGGCAAGTTGTGCATCATGACAACTTTTTTTTCCGAAAGCTATATTTCTTCAACAGTTTATTCCAGATCCAAAGTTTTTATTGCCAGGGATGCACAACACCCTTAAATATATGTACATATTTGAGTTGGAGACTTTACTGTCAAGGCCTTACTTTAAAGTCACTTTGAGTGAAAAGTTGCACAACTTAGGCCACTCTCCCCTATATATAATATTTTTGGGGGGCGGACAGACTGATTTTTTTTTAAACTTCTGTATTTTCATTAAAGTAACAGCACATGTCCTGAATTCAACACTTTTCTCTCAAATATCCAGAAAACTAATTTCCTGAAATATTCCTACTCTTACAGGGGTCTGCTGAACGCTGTGTTTTTGGGACCGATCTTCCGCTGATGGTGTACCATCTGTTTTGGAGAAATAACGAGAGATGAGAGAATGATTAACTTAGCAGGAAATGGGGCCAAAAAAAGTGTGCGTGTTTTTGTGTGTGTCACTGTCAGAGGTGTCAGTGTCAGTGTGTGTATGTACATGACAGGAGGTGAAGGTCTGAATGAGGGGACAGAGCTCACTCACTTAAAACAAAGACGGCAGAGCATCTGACCCAGACAGAAAAGAGACACAGTGACAGAGAGACAATATGCCAGAGCACAGACTGTAACAGGTGTCCTCATGCTGTCCAGCTATATTATCATTTGATAGTTTTTATGCAAATCAGGCAGTAAATCAAACTCAGGGGACTCTATTTCTTCTTTAAAAGCATTTGTTCTTAAAGTGATTTTTGGCTGGCTGTGTCCAGTGCAGCCAGCAGACTGGTAAGTGCCACATTTACAAGTACAGCAGCAGCACAATAGCTGTGAGAGAGAGACTGTGTCAAGGTCTGAGCAAGCAGTCATTGTATAATACAGGAAGATTTTTTTTTATTATTGCATTTTTTTCGTTACCACTGGAGAAGCAGCATCAAGGTTTAATACCATTGGTTGCATACAAGCTGTTGGGGCTGCGGGCTAAACTGTGTCTTCATCATCCACCTCCTCGTCCTCCTCTGCTGCAGCAAACCAACATCATCAAGGAGCCAAGCACGTGGCTCTTCCATAACCTGCAGCAGTCTCAGGTAATGCATGAAACTGGGCTGTGTGTGTGTGTGTGTGGTACATATTATGTTTATGGTGTGATGTTTTCAATGTATGAGCAGGTAGAGCAAAACTACCCTGTAGGTGTAATGTTAAAGCCTTATAGTACTTGAACTTAGACGTAGACCAAATATGGACAGAAGGGTGTTTTGGACCTGCTTGCCAAATGTATGTCAAGCAGCATTCAGGTGTGATGCATTCTTGATATACTGAATGTATATCAAGAATGCATGCACAAACAGTACTTTCACCTGGAACACACACTACTTTTAAGCCTGTGCACACACAACGTTTTGCAAGAAAATGTAGTGTGCGTGCGAGGTCAAAGTGGTGTTTCTTAATATTTGGTCTGAACAGTATACTCACTTATAAAAACAACATGAGACCACAGGGAAAACAAGTTTCTCTAAAACCAAATCATTGGTTGCAGCAGCAAAATAGTGCAATATCTAGGGCACAATGTGGAAAATATTGAATCTTACACCAAACACAAACTGGACCAAGAAGGCTAAGAGGGGACAGCGGTCACAACTTAAGTTAACCAGGAATATGACAAACATTGTAGTCTACTGTACAAATACATGTTGACCTGACCTGAAGCTAAGTTGGAATTCTAAAATGTAATCTTTTATGAAGTATTGATGTTAATTTGTAATTATTCATTATTAGTGCCAACGGTTTGAGTTTAAATGTACTGTAGTATTAATGTTTATTGGGGTTATTTTATCTCAATGGTAACTCAGTGTTTACCAGATGGGTGGACTTTGACAAATGGAACAACTGTTTTTCTGACACAAACCTTCATATATTCTAGCTAGCTTGGTGCTAAACCACCTTAAACACCAACCACCTAGTTGGAGGCCTACGTAGTAATTCTAAAACATAGATACATTGTCTTTTCTGACAGCTACAGTAGGTTCTCCCTCTAAGTAAAATTAATTATAAAAGTATCAACATAAAAGCGACAAAACGGCTTCAAAGGCACTTTTCCTGTCAGTTACACCTTTTTTCAAATGTAATATCAACATTACTATGCTACAGTTGGGTTAGCTTATAATAGGTTTCAGTGTCACACTGTTTTGTATGTGTTTTCCCTTTTTAGCAAAACCCCTATCAGTAAGTTGTGCCTAAAGTAATGCTACTATGTATTATTAACTGGTGGTTTGCTGAGATGATAGAAAGAGCGAACTGTGTTAGCTTAGGCTACCACAAAATCTATGGAGACCACATAAGAATAGAGCTGTAAACTAAAATGGAATGAAGTCATGAAGAAAATCGTAAAAATAATTCACACACCGACCCGTGGACCTTTACTGCAGGTCATCCCCCCCCCCCTCTCTCTCTCTCTGTCTCCCCATTTCAACTCTGTACTATCTAATAAAGCTTGAAAATGCCAAAAAATAATCATTAAAAAAAAAAAAATAATTCATACCATGTGCGATGGATGGTAGAAATGAATGACCGACTTTGGTTGACGTTAAGCATGCATATTTGTTTGCCATCTCCCCTTTGTAATTAAGTTATACTTGATGATATTGAAAAGAACACTATTCACACCTCAAAAACTCCAATATGACTTAAAGGCTGTATAAATTGTACCATCTTCTACAGACCAAAAATTCCTTGTGTTTTTTTAGGAGCTTGGTCAGTTTGCTCATCACTTTTGCCTACTTGTCTCCATTCCATCTCAGTTGCTGTCATGGCGTCAGCAGCCTTGGAGCTTCTTGGCTTCTTCCTGGGCTTGATCGGAATGCTTGGCACCCTGGTTGCCACTGTGCTGCCCTACTGGCGTATATCCGCTCACATCGGCTCCAACATCGTGACGGCCGTGGCCAACATGAGGGGCCTTTGGATGGAGTGTGTTTACCAGAGCACGGGCGCCTTCCAGTGCGAAACCTACAACTCCATGCTGGCCTTACCCTCTGACTTACAGGCCTCTCGAGCCCTCATGGTCATCTCTGTTGTGCTGTCGATCCTCGCCGTTGCCATATCGGTCCTCGGTATGCAGTGTACCCTTTGCTTGGATGGCGCGGGTACGGTTAAGAGTCGCGTGGCAGGCGCTGGCGGGGGCTTATTCCTTGCCGCGGGCTTCATGGCGCTTATACCCGTATCGTGGACCACACACGAGGTGGTCCAGACTTTCTACCGACCGGACGTACTCACCAGTATGAAGTTTGAGCTGGGGGAGTGTTTGTATGTCGGGTTAGCCTCGGCGCTAATCTCCATGCTAGGTGGAGGGTTGCTGTGTGTGTCGTGTTGTGACGAGCAAGATGGCGGCCGCGGGAGAAGGCCAGGCGGAGGAGGGTATCCATACCCGGTAGTGGGAGGGGGTATGGCGGGCACAGGGGTACGGGCAACCTCACAGACCTATCGGAACCCCACAATGCAAATACCAGCCAGCAGGGGGCAGACGCTGGTACGTAGCGCCAGTGGGAGTTACCAGTCGAGTCCATACGCGGTCCAGGGAGCCAAGAAGCCCGCCGCGCCAGGATATGACATCACAGGATATGTATGAGGTCACCATCACTCCATCACTCCACCTTCGAATGTGGTGGTCTCCTGACAACTTATGTTCAATTAAATGTTTTTATACAATGTATTTACTTGAATGTTTTTAAGTATACGGTGGACGGAACAAGAAGACAAATGAAATACACAACGTACAAACTAGAGATGAGCCATCAAATTAACTTGTCATAAGTTATTATTCGTTAACGAGAATGTATTAAGAATGTATATAACTTTATCAGAATGTCAAGATAGTAACTCCTCTGGTATGCCTTTCTTATTTCCTTAATAGATCACCATTAAAAAATAACAGAGTAGTTCTCTAAGCCATCAGTCTGGACCAAATCAAGCTTTTGCTATGATGGATTTCCAAACTTTTGCCCGATATTGTACGTTGGCAACATTTGTGTAAAATGAAACATTCACTGCCTCACTGGTGCAACAGTAAACATGGTTGAGGAATCACCCTCTAATATTATTCCTGTTTTCGAATCTTATTAGGTTGTTTGTTGCCCATTGACAGACTTTGATAGGAGAAATACATTTCACAAATACATTTCCATGTTACATCCCATGTTACATTAAAAATAAGTTGTTTCTATACAAAAAGCAAATAGATGCAATTGGTTGTTCGGCAGTGTAGCTCAAAGCAGACATTGACTACTTTAATACAACAAAAACAAAACAGTTATATTCAATGGTATGTTAAATAGAATGGGTCATGGAAATATGTCATGAACTGATTTAGTCTCTTGGATTCTTGGACTGTTTGAGTTTCAGCTGATGTGTGGTATCTCTTCGTTGTTTGAACAAACCTATGTTGACCATACATACACTATCTTCTTCATCTGTGAAAACTTGCCCTAGTTTTCAACCAAAATAACTGAATACTACATAATATCCACACTCTATTTTTAATAGTTAATTGAGCCACCACTGGACTGCAGTGTAGCCACATCGTTATGTTATTGTCTTCCTTGCCTCTTATTAATTCATAGTGTGCCTTATTATCATTATCATAGTTTGAAAATGTTACACTTTTTTCACTCAGCTCTTAGCATATCTTGGATGTATATTTATACATGTTGTCATATGTATAAAGATCACTTGTTTCACTTCTTCTGGTGCAAAATGTTTTACTCTGAATGAATTCATCTTATTTCTTATTTTTAAATAAATACCAATTTTTCTTATTGTTACTTGTTGAATTGCTGCCCCCCACATCTTTTGCTGCGTTCTATGAATGAATGGTTATTTAAATAAAAAACGTTCTCCCATTTCTGCACACACACACACACACACACACACACACACACACACACGAACACACACACACACACACACACACACACACACACACACACACACACACACACACACACACACACTGTACACAGGTTGCATTCACACTGGAAGGGTGACAGCCTGCATACTCAAAAATGCACAATGTTTGAGTGTGCTATCAATGGACACTATTTTCCCAGAGAGGCTACATCACAAAAAAAGGACAGTAAATTGCCAATGTTGTTGAGATAACTGTGGGAATGTCAAATTAAAAGTACAGTAATTGGCATGTGAAGGCCCTTTTAGAGCGGTTGTTAATAGATAAAACCTATAGGTGAGTTTCTGTTGGTGGGTGTTTTTACAGTTTGGAATGGGAAAAAGATCACAGCCCTGAACTGAAGGCAAACAGAAGATCCACACAATCACAGAAAAACAAACAAGAGCCAAACTACTTTGGTCAGATCAATACGCTGTTTCAGTTTGACTTACAGGTGGGTTGTTCTTGCTTACTGGAACAGCTTACAGTTGCACAGTTGTCGTGAGAACACTTTTGAGATTTGTGGCTTAAAGGTTTGTTTCTCAAAAACATTCAATTACATCAAATGATGATTGAATCTTGATCCTCTTTAAACTAGCAATCTGTGGTACGGGTTCCACTTGAATTAGCGCAGGTCTTTTGGGTCTGTGCAATTTTTTGGGGGGGAGAAGAGAACAGAGTTTAAGCGTAGAGTTCGGAGTTTGAACTTGTTATTTTACTAAGGTCATTAGCCTTGCTGGACACTATAGTCCAGCAAGGCTATCTTCATATAGTCTTGTCCCTGATCTTGTATTGTACTTTACCTGACGTTGAATGTGGTGTATGAGAATTGTGGTTGATTGTTCTTATTGTATCATGGTGCTGCCTTCTTGGCCAGGTCATTCTTGAAAAAGAGATTTTAATCTCAATGAATTTTACCTGGTTAAATAAAGGATATTGATTGATTGATATAGGTCTTCATTGCCACAGAGAAAATCAAGCCTGTCTTCAAAAGATAGGTATGCTATGTGTGCAGACCAGTTTATCAGACCAGTGAAAACCTCTAGTAACATCAAATAAACATTAAGGAAAACATCAAATACTGCAGACTGCATTCCCTGCACGATGTGCCCAGAGGGAAAGTGGAGCGTGGTCAGAAAACTAAACTGGTTCAAAGGACACACATTTGAACAAGAGAACACGAGATAAGTGGACCAGACACACACACACACACACACACACACACACACACACACACACACACACACACACAATTTGAGAAAAAGAAACAATCTCAAAAACATACAGTCCATGATCCTAGGCACTTTTTGTCTAAAGTCTATGGAAGCAGCAAAGCCAAGTGAACGCCTTGTCTCTCCTAGTGCAAGGGGTTAGACAAAATAACGTTGATTCACCAAAATGAATCAATATGGAAAGATATGAAATAGGAAGATGCATTATAGGGTGAATACATGCAACATTTCTGTAAAAAAAGAAGAAGTAAGTAACCCTTATGGCTCTATGGATGCTGTTTTTTTTACAGGGTTACAGGTTTTGTAGTGATTCTCTCTAGTGGCTCCCTCTAGTGTCCAAAAAGGGTATAACATTGACCTTGATGTTAAACTGCAGTATAATTGCTCAACATTTAGATTGATTTGAATTCATTGTAAGACCTTCATAACACTATAACTTGTGTCTCCTTTGTAGTATTTCTTATCCAAGGACACATTTGTTCTGTGCATCACACACTGTAGATCCCCCTGAAGTCTGACTGAAGATGCACATGCCTGGATGTATTGATCACAATGAGGTCAGAGGGTTCACTGTCTGTCTGGACTGTCTGCTCTAGTCATGTCCACATTGAAAAGCGTTGCTTGTGTTTTCAAAAGTTTTTCGTTTTAGTCAGATTTTGTTAACGTTTTGCCTCATTATGAATATATTGAGTGTTTGATGAACTCTACACAATCTGATTTGCTGAAGAAGTGAAGGACCGAAAGTTTGAAACTTTTGATCACAAAAATCTTGTCTTTCATTATAAAATGGTCTCATCACTGTGTATATCAAATGTAAACCTAAACTTCAATATGTTCAATAGGCGGTACTACTAGCATGTAGAAGTGCATTTTTATTATTTAGTTTTTTTCCCCACATATGATTTTTAATCCAGCTTCCTTGCATTGTCCTAAGTACTGTATGATCAACACAACAATAAACGGTTCATTAAAAAATGGGATTTATTCACATGAATCCAGCACGATGATGACTTTTCATACATAAAAAATAAATAATATACACAAAGCCAATAATATGCAGTGGACCCATTCACAGCTCTGGCTGGATCCATGTTGTTGTCAAGAATAAAAAAATGTTTAGTTTTTTTATTTCTCCTCCTCCTCCTTCTCCTTCTGTTTCTGTTTCTCAGCATCCTGTCGCTCGCGGCCAAACTCCACCACCAAAGGTTTCCCTAGCAACCGGTATCCATTGACCAACTGCCAGGCTCTCTGGGCCGTTTCAGCATCTGCCAAAAGAAAAACAAATGCACCAAATCTTCTCACTCATATAGTGTGTAATGCATGAAGACAAGAACAAAGTTTCATTTATTTGTGCATGGACATATTAAAAGGTGGAGTCAGAGATTATTTTTGTCAAAATCAGTGAATATCTTCTCACAATCCGCTACCTATGTACCCCTATGTAAACAAAGCGAGCCCAATGTACCTACAACATACCCGTTTACAGAGCCTAGGCAATGTATTAACAAAAATGTTTTCAGCGCACACACAGTATAAAGCAGATTGTGAGGAGATATTCACTAAATTTTGACAACAATAATTCTCCAGAATCGCTGACTGCACCTTTAACTTATTGAGCGTAGCCAGCAGTGTGTCTCTCTCACCTGGCAGAGTGATGAAGGCCTGGCCCTTCATCCTTCCTGTCAGCAGGCGGTAAAGCACCGACGGCCCGTTCTGCTGCTCAAACCTGGAGAACAGCGCCACCAGCTGGGCCACGGACGCCTGGGCACTCAGGTTCTTCACACACAGCACCTACACAGAGACGCATAAAACAAACAATCCAAAATAAACCTCTGAAAGTGTTTGGTGGAGTTGGACATGAACATCTCACCATTTGGTACAATGGAAATGAAATTGTATATCGATCTTCTTAGATCCGCCATGTATGTACAGTAGCACACAACGGACAAATTTAACGGTTTAATGTGTTGTTATATATAGCGGGTCGGGTGTCCTGGGGAAATGCACCCGTTGGAAGACCAAGAAGAAGTACTATATAATAAATACATCTTCACTTTATCACTTGATACTGTGTAAAGACTAGAGGCAATTCAGCACCAGATGATTCCGAAACACACCGATAACACACTGCACATTTTAGGTTGAGAACTGCTGTTGTGGGTGAGTGCGTGCTGCAAACACACAGCTTCAAATCAGCACTCTCCACTACAAGGAGAAAGTCATGCATTCTAATTAATGAATGAGCAGTGCTAGTCTGATTGAATGTTTGATTTTGTTATTATATACTTTGTATGGACCACGCAAATAGTATATACTGTATACTGTTACCTGGTCTATAAAGTAAAGAAACATTGTGGCTAGTAGTAGACATAGCTGCTGGTACCTTAGAGGGTTTTCCTGGCTGGTAGTTCTTGAACCTTGGAATGCTCTGGATTGCTTCTACAGATTCACAGTTCTTGAGTATTTCTTCATCTGATATGGTCTGGATCTCTCCTCTGACGGTGAGCGGCCCACCAGACCTGCCCGCTCCACACAGGCTGCCGATTGTCTGGCTGATGTTGATGCGTGTTGGAGCAGCTAGTCGCGGAGGCACCGGTACGTCCAGAGTGAGCTGTTCTGTACAATCTGAACTTGATTCAGGCAGTAAGGAAGGGCTATTTTTTTCCCAGTGCGGTTTTAATTGATGGTCATAAGTCTCTTGTGATTGGTTGTTGTCTTTCTGTGAATTCTCTAGTTGGTTGTTGTCTTCCTGTGAGTTTTGTAGTGAAGCGTGTTGTCTCTGTTTGCTGAGAACGTCTCTGTAGAGAGAATCTATTGGTTTAGAGGACGACTCCCCCTGCTGGGCCTCTTGGTTTTCTTCATCTGTGGACAAAAAAACTAAACAGATGAGCGTTCTGACATGATAGTGAAAGTTTCACTGGATTTTTCTCCTGTGTGCTGTTGTTTTGAACAGTTTTATTTAACTTATTTTCCTACAAACGTCAAAATAATTTATTTTTAAAATCTGTTCCTTGTTCTCGGACTTCTTTTCTGTGATCATCCCAATGTCATAGTACTTGTTCCTCCTTTGATCAACTTAGATTTGATACAGTCTTCATCTGAATAAAATCTGTTCAGCAACTTAAATGTGTTGATGTAAATGTATCTTTGTCAAACAATTTTTTCAGATGCTTCTTTTATGCTTAGAGGGTGAGATGTTTGTCTACAATTCTTGCAAAAGGTTCATCCGAAATTCATTTTTTTATCATTTCATCCCTGTTTTTCTATGAGTGGCATAAATAAATAAGTTCAGAACATCACCCTAACATATAACACTGCCCCATTGACAGCCCTCTAGCAGTCCATACCTCTATGGTAAAGTGAGGTGAGGAAACCCAGTCGGTCAGTTCCCTGGAAAAGCGCTCGTTCTATCTCCATCTCTCGCCGTGACAGCGCCCGGCTGGCGGCGAAGCGTTGAGGGCGGGACATCAGCTGGTCCCGGGCTGAGATCTTATCTCTGATCACCTGCAGACGCTGCTGCATCGCTCCTGGAGCCGCACACACTCCATGGGACTAGGGATTATATATAGTATGGTATGGTTATCAGAGTTTGCTTGTATTGGAGGAAAAGAAGCTATTGGCCATTATGTGTATAATTTTAAATCTATAAAATAAAAGTATATTTAATGCTTAATGTGACTTACTACATTTGGATGTTTTATTCCTTCTATTTTTTTTTCAATATTGAGCATACTATTGAGCTGTCACTTTTCCCCAAATGGAAGGTAACTTAGAATGATGAAATGTGTAGGTATTTGGTTTACATTTTTCACCAGCTGAGAGTGGAATAAAGAGTTTATATGAAGGTCATAAGGGTCTACATTTAGGAAATTCGATCTCAATTTTGAATTGTTATGTTAGGCCTTACACTTCCAACAATATAATGCAGTAGAATACTATTTGAAGTCATCATGTTCCCAATCCACCTGAATCTGTTTGTATTAAGAAAACCAGAGGAACCTCCATCCTCCTACAGTATCCTGAGCCCCTTCTCTGTCCCCAGCAGGTCTCACCTTGTCTGCAGCCCCCGTAGTGTCCCTGCTCCTCCACAGCTGGATCTCTGTGTCAGTGAGGCCCAGCTCCCTCAAACTGGCCAGCTCCTGCTCCCCGTCCTGCAGGGCCTGGAACTGGGACAGGCTCCGAACGCCGGCCGCCTGCTCCCCAAACGGACGGTACAGCGCCGCCGGGGCAAAGCACTGCTTCTTGGCTACACATCTGTGGGACGAAATATATTTGGAAATGAGATCAACGCTGAGATTTTTTAAGGGCCAAAATACATTTCTGATCTGTTGATACATTATGAAGCATTCAGACCTTTCAGGTTTTTAACAAATTGTCTTCTGTTTTTGCTCTTTTTTTTACCATGAAGTGAAATGTCATCTTGTTAAAACGGTTTTCATAAATTTGCTATCGAAGAAAGTATACTTCAGGAACTGGTATCGAAGTCGAACATTTTTTTTTTTTTTTAAAGATACCCAGCCAAATAAGAATGTCCATGGAGGATTTGGATGTAACTTTCTCCACATTACAATGTCAAATTTTAAAGTAAACCCATCTTCTTGAGATATATATAGACAGTTTCTGACCGGTCTATGTCCACATCAGTGTGTAGTTGCTGCAGTAGAAGGCTGTGTAGCTGCCGTTGGCCCTCCGTCTCCTGCTCCTCCAGCAGTGGGCCATCTTCACACGGTCGCCGACTCACTCTGAACAACACAACACAGACAACAGGTCAGACTATCAGTGGATGCTCATATAACAGTAAGAAGAGGACACACAAAGAACATATTACTTTCAGGTGACATTATAATGATCTAGTGTCATTTGGTGGTTAATCTTAAAAAGTAGTTTGGTTTAATATATTATTTTAACCAGGGCTGGAGTTAACAATGACTTGCATTATTGATTTATCTAAAATAAAAAAAAAATTGTTTTGTTTATCAAATGTTAGAACATTGTGACAAATGTACAACCCATAATGCCTTTCAATTATGCCTGTTTTGTCAGACCAATAGCCTAGTCCAAAACCGAAAAAATATTAAGTTTAAAATTACTGTTAGGACATGCAAATAAAAAAATAATAAAAGCTGGAACTGTTGCTGATTTTCTGTTCATTGAATGAATAGTCTACTTGATGAATTGTTTTTGGAAATGTTCAAGAGGACAGTGTGAGAGGACTGATAGCGGCACTGTCAAATATTTACACCGTTTACATTATTATCAAAAATGTCTAAGCAATTGTAGCCTATGTAATGTGTTATATGATATAAATAAAGTAAAAGATGGGTTGTGGAAATACAATTAGTTAAAACGTTTTTCCACATATTGTAATGTACTGTCAGCCTCAGTGCAGGTTTACAAACCAACGTAACTGACGTAACTAACTGGCCTTTAGGAGAGAGGAGCTGAAGCTGACGTTCTTATATTGTATCAGGCGTGCTTATTTCTCCACAATAACAGCAGGCCAGTACATTTGATACATTGAAACCCCAGGAGAGGAGCCATAGGTGAGACACGCGGTCACTGCTAAGCTGAGTCTTCAGTATATCTTAACAAAAACACATACATTTCAAGTTCAACGTATTTAATAATTAAAAATAAGTGAGGCGCAACGTTAGCTTAGTTGGCCGTAGCTATCTCCATGACAACAACGGTGCCTGAAGTGGTTATAACGTTCGACGTAAAAGATGCGTAGCAGCTTTTTAGTTTGTATTTCCTGGTAAAACAGCTCCCAACACATTTTAAGCTTAATTCGTTTGATTAAAATGCTACAATTATTATAAAATCACTGGTATGTGATGCTGATAGCTGAAAGTTATGTTTACCTTTTCATGCTTCCTGCCTCGTGCGTCCTCTTCCGGCGAGTTGAATCATGGGAAATGTAGTAAAAGCCTCCACATGTACATTAGAGGTTACACGAAAAGCAGAACCACAGCTTAGATTTGGTGCATTTATGGGTTCAGAATGAGCCACAATTATTTAATGTTTATATAATAGTCTCAAATTGATATCACCGAAGTCAAACAATAAACAAAAGCATGGAGACTTTTGATGCATTCTTACTTTGGCTACTTACTTTTTTTTTTTTTTTTTTTTACCATAGGCTATTTTTACTGTTATTATCAACCTTATTTATCCTTTCTAGTGTCACCCTTAATCTGTTTTTATATTCATTTCACTTTTATAATGTCAGTTATTTCTAACATTGATATTTTAATGGACCATATGCATATACTTTATATAGGCCTATTGTGAAGGAAACTGGCTTGCATTTCTTGTATGCAATTTGCTTTATAATAGCTTATTATTTGTTACGTTCTGTAGGCTATATACTAATTATTATATTATTATTACTATTATTATAACGAAATCATTACCATTGAAAGAAAATATCTGATAATAGTGTGCTTTCCCTGCTGCTTGGATGTATGTTGTTCTCTGTATGGAAAGTCTAACCAGACCAAACATGCTGAATGCATATTTTTCTGTTAAGAAATAACATTAAAAAAAGAGAAGAGAAGCCTTTCAAGAGAGCCTTTCCTGTGTCACACCCTGCTTTATTACCAAAGGTGTGGTTCTAACCCTGGGTCTAGTCTTTCGTCACAGTTGGCTGCCTTCCTTTCTTGTATCTGATCTGTTTTTATCATGCATCAATGCTGCAAAAAAAGCCTTGCTGAATATAAACTGTAAAACCCAACCGCTCCCCTCCCCTCCCCTCCCCACCCAGCCGAAGTGTCCTCAATTAGCCTGCTGCCGGCATGACGTCAGTAAGGTGACATGGGTGCTTCTCTCTCTTCGCCATCTCTTCTCTCGCAGAAACAAACGGGTCTGCTGCAGCATTGCAATAATAGATAGGGTTGTGTGGGGATAGTTTTATGGATGTGAGCACGCAAAATGTACCACCACCACACCTACTCTGCCTTGCACTAGCCTATAGCCCGGTGTCGGTGATCGGGGCTCAGGCTTCCTCTGCAGGGCTGCGCAGCTCTCCCTGACTGACAGAGAGATGAGGGGTGGGGACGCAGGGTGGGGTCACAAGCAAGGGAGAGGCGGAGGAGGAAAAGGCAGTGAGAGAGAGCCCAGCCCTAGAATACACGGCAACAACACGCCGTCTCAGAGCTAGAAAGAGAGACAGAGAGAGGGAGATAGATACACACAGGAGGGACACTGGCTTATTTTTTGGGGGGTATTGCCAAAGAGAGAAATTGCCTTCGACGCTGCGGATATGAACTGAAAAAAAAAGGAATTGAAACACTGGAGATCGTATATCCCCCTCCACTGTAGCCTAAAGGTGGGAAAACTAGCACCCACCCAACCCACACCCCCTCAAAAAAGAAATAGCCCTTCTCTTCTCTTCTCTCCTCTCCTCTCTCTCCCTTGACAGTTTGTTATTCAGATAGAAGCTACACCCAACCCAAAGCCCCGGCCGACCCCCTCCTGCTCCCCGCTGCTCCACCCCTCTACGCCCGCACGCCGCCTCTGCACCGCTCCGGCAACCGAGATGCACACGGAGACCCGTAACAAGAAAGTAAGTGCACGTATTGCGTTATTGACTTTGCACTGGTCAATGAAAGAAAAACATTGGTGTGAATGATCTGCTGCCTGTAGCCTACACAAGCAGTGTTGACATTGTCATGTGCTATGTGAATGTCAGTGAGCATAACTGTGTCCATGGCAGCTAGTTCATTGCAAAGTGTAAGCTATAGGCTTGTTTGATTTAGCAAATTAGTGGAAGAGTTTTGTAACAACGACCTCATTGCATCGCAGGAACATCACGCTGAAAGAGAGAGAGAGAGATAGAGAGCGCTGTCATTTCCCACGGTTCACATGGAAACCTCTCTCTCTCTCTCTCTCTCTCTCTCTCTCTCTCTCTCTCTCTGTGTCTGTGGCTTTCCCTCCCGCGATGTGTGTGTGTGTTGAAAGAGAGAGGTTAGTTCAGGTTCAGTTTTAAATGCTCTGTGATCTAGGCAGGAAGGAAACGGAAGGCACAAACTGCAGCTCATAGGTAGGACACCATCTTAGCTTTTTTAAAGGGCCAGCTGGCTCTTCTGTGAAAAACCCCAAACACACACACAAGCACGCACACACACACACCCTGCTGTGAAGCAGCCAGGTGTAGCCCTGCCTCCAGCTATATGGGCACTGCTGCCAACGTGTGCCTTTAAATGAGTCCTAGCCTCCACACAGTGTAGTGTGTTTAGATGTGTCAGACAGAGGGGCTGGCAGTGTGTTCAGAGGTAAATCAGATGTGGCTTGTGATCAGACTGGTGTGGTGGAGATGATGGAGGCAATTTGCAAGAGGGTTTCACCTCCTACACATCCTTAAAAAAGTCTTAAAAGGCGTTTGATATCTTATTCTCAAAATAATGCTTAAATTGTGTTAAAATGTCATAAATCAATCTTGAACAATTCTTGAAAATGCTATTGCACAGGGATTTTTATCCATGTTATGGTTTTAATCGGATATGGTCACATCTCGATATTTCAGTGACACATTACGATTGTTATTTTTTTTAAAGATTATTATTGGCTTGTTAGTTAGTTGTGTGTTTTGAATGACCTACTTCACCTCTTTTTCTTCATACTTTTTCACTGGGCCAAAGAATTCAAGTTGCGTGCGAAATGATCCCTTACCCAAAGTAGGCTATTACTTTCTATTTTTTTTTTTTTTACAGTTTTGGATATTGTCAAATGTATCTTAAATCATTTCTAATCTTTTTGAGTGACATTAAAATAAAGGCTTAACAGTCTTACATCTAACTTACTTTGAAACATTGTACACAACTAAAACGTTACTCAATAAAGATGTGAACCCTGACTTGCAGTTGACATTTTTTTAAACATGGGCTCTGTTTAGTGCTACTCTACAGACCACCCACTGCAGTTGTTTTTTCTATTATATTTTTCTGTTCAATATTGTTTTTTAATTTCCAGCATGGAAGACATCCCACCCTGTTTCAGTATGGAGGGGGAGGCATTATTTTGTCTATTAGTCTGTCTATTTCTTCTTAATCAATTGATTGTTCACATAAAATATCGGATAACACCTTTCCCTATCCAATCTCCATCTTTAAAAAAAAGTAGACTACCTCATATGACAGAGGGGAAGTGCAGTTATTCAACATTTCTCAGTTATCTTTCTTTTGTCTCGAAAGCTACACCGCTACAGGCAAGTATTTCTGGTTTTGAACTTTGACTTTTAGCCACTCTACTCTAACGCAGATATTTGCTAAGAAGTATTCCAGGTAATTACAAGATTATCAGCCCTAATGACATAATACTTGCGTCTCTTTTTAAATGTTCTCCCCCCCACACACACACACAGATCCAATTTCAAGTAAAGGTGGATACACTCAGCTAACGAGTTGGATGTTTGAGTGTGTCTTTTGTAAAGCATCTGTGTGAATGTTCAAAGTATGTTGGTCTCAGAGGCAAACATGTGACCGCTTTACTCAACAGAGGGCTTTTCACTCAAAGTGGGAAACCCTCTATATCCGTCTGTGGCCTTTTGACCGGGACAAAACACGTTTAACACTGCATCACATAAACATTAGTAGCTGCACTTTGTAGCTGCCAGCCTGTAGTCAGTTTAGTGAGGTGTTACCTTGTCCCCCCCGCCCTGTAGAATCATCATTAACGGGCATTTTATGACTTTATGCCGCATGTCAATAAAACAGACAATGCACATGAACAAGAGCACCTGAGTCGCAAGCACTTAATATGTCAAATACAGTAACTCTGCAGGAATTTTGCAGCAAATGTTTTATTTCGGAACAGCAACCCTTAATCCTAAATACCCCTCCCCCTACACACACACACACACACCCACACACACACACACACACACACACACACACGCACACACTTGCGCGCGTGCCAGAAACACAAAACGCATCACTTCCTGTGTGGTGGTGGGGTTTTGCCTTCATAACAGGAACTGTTTACATCAGTGATTCCAAATGCTTTCATGAACTTTTACGAGAACAGTTAAATACACTTTACTGCATCAGTGAGCCAGTCGACACCGGCAAACCAGACAGTTATTTATACACTCTAAATATTGTGGGTTATGAATTCAAATGTTGTGGTAACATCCCTCTACCAATAACAGCCGATAGGATTATTTTAATGGGCCACACATTAACATTATTGATATGCTCAGATGATGTTTCCTTTTTCCATGTTCTAGCTGTACTTGGAGAAACACTCAGAATTCATAAAGCTCTTTCATTCTTTTCCATTCATTCTTACTTTCTGTCTTTGCTTTTACTTTTGACCCAGATAATTGATTTTAACCCATTGGTAGCAGAAATTAATTTCTCCCATCCTAGTTAAGGCCGTCCTTTATTGGAAGTTTTCGTAACTGATCGCAGTGAACTGCTTCTGCATTACAAAAGGCGCACAACTGAGCATGCTCCAT
Organism: Hyperoplus immaculatus; assembly: GCA_949357725.1. NCBI lineage: Eukaryota > Metazoa > Chordata > Actinopteri > Uranoscopiformes > Ammodytidae > Hyperoplus > Hyperoplus immaculatus. The sequence continues at coordinate 4,359,929 of OX442362.1, forward strand.
GTTGTGCATCTGTGTGTGTGTGTGTGTGTGTGTGTGTGTGTGTGTGTGTGTGTGTGTGTGTGTGTGTGTGTGTGTGTGTGTGTGTGTGTGTGTGTGTGTGTGCGTGTGTGTGGAGGATCAGCTGGGCTGTAGAAGTGAGAACAGGGTCAGCTGTACATTCCTGGGCAGGGCCTCAGCAGCAAAGGGCCCAGCCTTGAATACAAAGTCTGCCTGTGTGTGCGAGAGATGGAGTGAGTGTGTGTGTGTGTGTGTGTGTGTGTGTGTGTGTGTGTGTGTGTGCGTGTGCGTGTGCGTGTGTGTGTGTGTGTATGCGAGAGAGAAGGCGAGAGCAAGAGAGTAAGATAGAGAGGGAAAGGCTGATGTCACACAATAAGCAATGATTAATATGCTGAAAAGTTTTATCCAACTCCTTACTGTAAACAGTATGTGTTATATGTATCCCATCTCCAAGAGACACACACACACACACACACACACACACACACACACACACACACACACACACACACACACACACACACACACACACACACACACACACACACACACACACACACACACACACACACACACAAACACATATTCACATTCTTCCACATCTTAGTGAGTACTCAGCATGAAATGAAATTGGGAGACTTGCTCATTTTTGCTATCATATCAACATCTGGAACATTTTCAACAGTGGTGAACTTTTCTAAATGTGTGTACTCTTAACCGCCCGCTACAGCATTCCTTTTACAACGTAAACTCTACACTCTATGTTTTCTGATTGATTTTGTGGCCATTGTGTTCATTGAATTTCACTTCGAAACCAACTTGAAGTGACTTGTAGAAATGGCTTCAGGCAATCTAGTATAAAGAAACCATTACTCAACTTGATCCTTTCTCTAGTGTTGTTGTTGTTGTTGTTGCATGGCAATGCAGTAAACAGCACAGACTTCAGATCCCCTGATGTCAAAAAGTAATTCAGATTTGGGAACTGAACTGGAATCTGCCCTATTTGGAGAAATAACTCAGTTTCAACTCAATTAGTTTTAATACAAAATCCATGTTTGCTTATTGGTCTCGTCCTCTCTGGGTTTGATATTTTGGAATGACGCCACTCATTGAATTGATGATGGATTTCACAGAACAACTTCGAGTGCTCAGAACAACTATATGTTTGTTAAAGCCGGTCGGCACAATGGAATCATAGCTTTAATAAATACAGCTGTGCAGACCACTCTAAATGATCAGTTTGTTGACTATTTATAGGCATATGTTTGAATAAAAACAGCATTTTTGTTTTATTCTACAGACTGTTTGCTAATTCTAAGTCAATATCAAGTCATTTAGGCAACATTTGGATCGGTCTTCTAATTTGAATTTTAGTGTTAACCATATCCAGGAACCAAACACATCCAGAAATAATACAAATGTTAATGATACAATTTGTCCAACTGTGTCATTGTAATTCAGGATAGACTTGATGTGCCAGAAATAAATGATTTACAATGTTATTCCAGCCCAATTAGTCACTCCCTTCCTTTAGACACAGGTCGGTGGTTAGTAACGTCAATTGGCCTGAGTCATTAAACTGTGTCTCTCTAAGAAGTGCTTTTCAAAGGTTATGTCTTGGAGGAATTTCTGTCTGTGGTCCTACCCTTATCATTACACTTTGGTCTCCCACACATTATACGAAACATGACAACGCCTTTTATCAATGGGATTCAGAATGATCAGCTGATCTATATGAAGCTGAAATATTTGATTATTCTTAGGAATAATCTGAAATACTCCGCATTGCTGATTTATTTGATTAACATAATTGGTAAAGAAATGCAGCTATTAAGCTAGTGACATTTGTTTGGATACTGTATCATTTGAGTGTAAGTCAAACCACACACATAGTCAAATATAGTGAAAAAAACGATGCATCTGCAAAAAAAAAAAAAAAAAAAGTTTGGCTTTCTAGTAGGCTACGCATTGATTTTTCACTGGAAAAATGGATTGCACTATTGCTGTTGCTCAGTCCTCACATGTATGTTTTGTATTCTGTGTCTTACTGAATTGACAGCAGCAGTTTGTTGTGAACATGTTTTGCACTGGTCTGCAATGTGTCTCTGGTTGTATTACATCATCTATCTTTAGGTGTGTCACCACCTGGGTGACTTTGCACAACTGTTGGTTGAAAACAAAATGTCCCATCGCACCCGTAGTTGGCATGAAACATTTTTCACCTTTGTGCCAATTGAAAGGAAACTTTTTTTCTGGGTAGCACGGTGATAGTGACAGAGTTGCATTTTGGGAAATGTAGTAAAATCCTTATTTAGGAAGAAACAGGCGTGGTAGTTTGAAAGGAAAAAAACCTGCTCTCACAAAAGAAGAACTTGGGATGTGTTGGATGTCATAAATCTCTTCTTCTTGTAATGATATCTAAGTACCTAGCGGTGCATTTATAATTTAAAGTTCACCTGTGACTTGGAGATCAAGAGCCTGATGCTTCAGTGACTGAGCTAAGGGCCCTGTGTGCGCAGGCTAAGTGTTTTCCAGCTGGTGAGAGTAGGTGTCAGTGCTAACCGGCTCACTGCACTTTTCCATTTTCCATTTTATGTGACGCCCCTCATTCGGGGAGTCATTTACGACGTATGCAGCGGTACAATGATCTCCAGTTCCTTGATCACCGACATTAAGGGGCCGAGCAGCTGTGAGGAGTGCAAAAGGGGCTGGGATGATGACGACGGTGTGTGTGTGTGTGTGTGTGTGTGTGTGTGTGTGTGTGTGACGGAAATGTATCCGCGGCGACCAGATGATGGGAAGGACTGGCTTCTAAGACTCTCCAGCACACTTTCTTCTTTTTTTCTCTTTCTACTATGAAACTTCACGCAGAGACTTTGGCACTGACATGTCTCCCTTCCAGACGCTTTTATCATCAATGACTTGGGTTTGTGTGTGTGTGTTAGTGTGTGTGTGTGTGTGTGTGTGTGTGTATCAGGTGGTGATCCAACCCAACTGAGCAAGTGACTTATTAGTTGGCCAACCGTCTGCCTGATCTTCTGTGTGTGTCTGTGTGTGTTTGTGTGTGTGACGTACAAGCATCTTTGTGAGGACCCGTTTTAGCTTTTAACAAGCGGAGTGAGGACATTCTTGGAAAGTGAGGACATTTTGCCTGGTCCTCACTTCTTCAAAGGCCTTTTTGAGGGCAAAGAGATGGTTTTCTGGTTCAGGTTAGAATAAGGTTTAGGTGAGTGTTAGTGTGGGGATGGGGTTAGGCAATTTGTGTTGATGGTTAGGGTTACAGTAAGGTGTTAGGGAATGCATTATATAAACAATTGTCCTCACAAGTATAGCAAAGTGTGTGTGTGTGTGTGTTTGTCATTGTCTCTGACTGAGTGTGCATGCCACAGAAGAGATAAATGAGAGCGTGCTACGAGGACATGGTGTGAGGAATGGACGGGGTGCGTTAGAGGCCGTGACAGGGTCAGCGTTGGCGGGTGGCGCTTGGGACGGGTCATTCGGTCAGCTGAATCACTGGCAATTAATGAGAAGCAGGTAGTCTGCAGAGTAAATGTCAGATCTGTGCTTTTTCATTCGCTTGCCTTTCTGTATTAACAGAGAGACAATCATTCATGTCTTCTTATGGACTCCTTTTATTTCAAAGAGGATGCAAAAAAAATGTCACATTGTTAACTTATGTGGTAAGTCGTTAAATAACTAGCAATACATGTACAAAATGTAAACATTCTTGTCCTTTTAAAATTGCATATTTGGTAATAATATCACATTTTGTATACTGGACGGTTTAAATATGAGCTTCAACCTTATTTAATTAAGGTTTGTAGCTAGTAACATGCCTGTTTACAGAGCCAAGGCTGTGATTTATTTTTCAGTGCACAAACACATAAGGTACAGGTAGCGAATTGTGAGGAGATATTCACTGATTTTGACAACAAGCTTTCTCCAGAGTAAACTGACTCCACCTTTTTAACTTTCGGTCTGATATTTTTAAAACATGTGGGGATGATACATGTTGATACTGATTGGTCCACACAGTGTCTGTGCAATTAAGACAACATGTTAATGAGTTCCTCATTAGCTGCTCTGTAGCTTCCCCAGTGTGTAGGAGGGCTAACAGGCTTTGTAAAGGGGGTTCGGCATGAGCACAGCTTGTTGGCGCTGTCACGGTATTTCTTCTTTTTCTTTTCTTTTTTTTCTGTGTTTCCAATGCGGCCTTGCACGGGCTGGCCTGCCCCAGGGCTCCAGGGCTATTTATAGAGACACAGCACCGTTTATATGTAGAAGTCAGAGCAGAGCCTGCTGATTCTCTTGTCCCAATAACAAAAATCCTACCCTGTGGACACCATTACATAAGTTCAAAGTCCCCAAAAAACTTGCCAACTACAAACTGGTTAGCATCAAGCCATGTGTGTCAATGTGTTTATACCAAACTGTTGTTGACCTTGATTTGGTTTCTCATTGTGTCCAGCACCTGAACTTGGACTGAAGTGTGTTTGATGTTGAAATGTGGCTGAAAAAAACCCCCAAAACATTGCAACAACTTTAAAATCTGCTGGACTGATTAGCCTTCTTGTGAGGATGGAATTTATTTCAGATGGACTGCTGCAGCACACGAATAGGAGGCAGACTATCTATTGAAAACCTTATCCTACTTTTTTTTTATTTTTTACAACTATACAGGCTGCACCATTTGGACCATAAGTGTGTATAAAATATTCAGTTTATTTTTTAATAATCTAAACATTTTCTCTACCAGACTGAGGAATGAGACGGGGGAGTTTCTGGAAAGGCTACCATGACACTGTTGCAAAGAAGGAAGGATTGGTTCAAGAGCAGCCAACCAGCCTGCCTGCCAGACACACACACACACACACACACACACACACACACACACACACACACACACACACACACACACACACACACACACACACACACACACACACACACACACACACACACACACACACACACACTGAAGCAGTTAAACCAAATGCTGGCTTTCGTCTTGGTTGCGGTTTGACCATATTTTCCCATGAAAAACACGCTGAATTTGATTTGGTTTGGAGTTGGCTGCCAGTTTGGGGTGGCTTGGCTGAGTAGGACCTCTTAAGACATTTTACAGAATTTGCAGCTGTTTGTGAATCACACACACCCAGACCGTCTTAAAAAAACATAAAAAAGGGCAGAATGAATGGTGGTGATTTCAAGATGAGGAGAAGAGAGAGTGTTGCGAAAAGTGGTGGTAGATTTGATTGGAAAATAAAATTGTGAGCTTGTTTACACACACACACACACACACACACACACACACACACACACACACACACACACACACACACACACACACACACACTTCCTTGGAAAACAGCTTGGCCGGGCCCAGTTGCCATCTGTGTTGACTATATACATTGAAGTGACAGTTTAACTCTGTCTGTCGTCCTTGTATGTTGCTTGTTTCTGGCAGCATCGTAGCGCTCCACTTTTTCCTTCAGTTCATTCCAAGCGTATACTGCTGAAAAAGACCTGAGTTTTCAGGAGTTTTCCATTGAGGTATAGCTATGAGTCAGGGAGTGTTTCACGGTTCAAGATAGAATTTATTACCATTTTCTCCATTCCAAATACACAATAAGGGAAACTATTGGTATAGAAAATGTCAAAAAGTACATAAAGTTTGTGTGTTAACAACCTACTCTGAGCTGCACTGTCAAAGCCATAATGACTAATGCATTAACTGTTTATTCATGTCGGAATTTCTATATATAATATGTAACTGTCTTATCTATTGGCCAGATGTTGTGCAGAATAAATTTACTGGACCGGAACACACGCACGCACGCACGCACGCACGCACGCACGCACGCACGCACGCACGCACACACACACTTATGATAGGACACGGCGCGCATACTTTATTTGTGTATTGGTCTGTGTGATTTAAAGTAGCAGTGAGTCAGGGTTTTTCCTCACAGTCTAATACAAGTTAAAAGGTTCCATTTGGGAAAAGACTTGTCGGTTTCTTTGTCCTTGTTATTGTGATCACTCCTCCTCTCTCTCTCTGTAGGGTCACGGTCTCTCAGTTTGGGGTCAATGTTGCCCCATCCCATTGCTGTTAACTGGTTGACTGGCTCTCCATGGACGTGATGTCCAACCATTTCATTAGGCTTGATTAGAATTGTGAGATGAACACATATCAGTTAGTTTGTTGGTTTTCTTACAAGTACTGTGAGTGACTGAGTAACATACGTTCACTGGATGCTGGCTGTGTGGGAAAGTTCACCTTAATAAAGCATTTCCCTGCATGAAAACACACTATCCCTGAGTTCCAATACCCATACTTTCTGCTATTTAGTATGGTAGAATTTTTTTTTAGAATGTCCCGATTATTGTGGTTAGATTTAGTATGCTTAAAAATACCAGGATGTCTACTACATCCGGCCGATGTTTTCAGTGTTGAAATCAGCATACTATTTGGGCGATTCTGACCCACAGTCCAGTGCGCACCGGAAGTGACGTCACATCGACGTAGCCTCCATATGAAAACAA
>OX442362.1:4371471-4478971 GCA_949357725.1 Hyperoplus immaculatus
TGTAGGCTATAGTCAGCAGGGGGTAAAATGTATTTAACTAAGCACAGTGCACACTTTCTTTGTATACTGTGTGTGTGTGTCTGCGTGGATAAGAGGGTGTGCAGGGAAGCGGTGGCCAGCTTTGCGTCAACAGGGTGTGGTGTGATAACAGCCGGGCAGCTCCTCTCTCTCTCTCTCTCTCTCTCGCTCTCTCTCTCTCTCTCTCTCAAGCTCTTGCCAGCCAGATGGAGACACACCCAGTTTTTTTTCTCTGCACTTTTCTGAATATGTGAAGTGGGTTAGTGTGTGTGTCTGTGTATGTTGTCATTGACCAACACTCTAAGGAATGAAAGACAACAAGCATGTCTCTGCATTGAAGTGTAGCAATATATAATGTAATATAAAGACATCCCAGAAGAGGTCATGATGTAACTACACAGTCTTAGGGCCCGTTGCCAGCTAGCAGCATCTGTAGGCCATAAAGGAGTCAATCATAACGAGTGTGAGTCAACTATACCTGAACTCACTCTAGAAAAATAATCCGAGCCTAAACGGCAAGAGCGTAAAAAAAAAATCCAGTGTGTGTCAACATAGGAAAGGCCTGGGAAAAATCACGTTACCATCTGGGCTAATACTGACAAATTGCATCGCCACAGAAAGGCAGTCTGGTCACTCAAGCTGAAAGCACACAACAGGGACAAACATGTATTAATGAATTTACATTAAAGGCCCTGCAGGTGATCGTTTTGTAATATGAAAGGGGTAAATTACAGTGAGATTATCAAAATGTGTTACCATGTCTTAACAGAGGCGTAGCACAACTCTCAGAGCCCCATATGTGTGCCCCATTTAAAAAAAAATAGTTTACCTTGATCCATGTTCAAAACTTTTAGTTTGCGTTACAAATAATTGAGCCGACAACCACCTGCAAGTCATACCTGCATTCAAAAACAAACATGAAACAAAATAATGATAAATGATGATGAAATAATTCAGGTATTTTGAATGGCATTTACAAATAATTGAACAATGCTTTATTATCATAAGTTTAAATGACAAGGTTAATACAATAATTACTAAGACAACAATAAGAACAGGTACAGGATATATCACAATGACAACGGCTACGCTTCAATGCAAGTCATCCTTAAATGACCTTATCTTTAGGCATGTGTTTGCTTTGGTGCTGTTATTGTTGGTTTAACATCTTTTCCTGTGGTGTGTGTGTGTGTGTGTGTGTGTGTGTGTGTGTGTGTGTGTGTGTGTGTGTGTGTGTGTGTGTGTGTGTGTGTGTGTGTGTGTGTGCGCCTGTGAACTTAAACCTGAACCCGAGGGCTAACCAGCGTTACAGGATTCCTCATCCTTTTACCACCTTGTCTTGTTCAGGTTGTATAGGGCAGAGAAAAACCTCCCTGCAGCCATTTTTTTGTTGTTTTGTAACCAATGGACTTCAAAGAAATGAAAAAAAAAGTTTGAGTTCAGGAATGTCAAACATGAAGGATGTCTCCGCCGGTCACAAGTTAATGGTCGGCTGAGTGTCTGCTCTCAGATGCTTGTCATGATGCTTTGTTTAAGTGGCTGCCAGTCAATCAATTACTAACAACATAACATACGGAAGGTTTAGTTGATGTAAGTGCTTAAATAGTTTTTTGAGATACTGGCCATTAAAGATGGTTGTGTAGGAGAAATATACAGACACAAGAAGACAAAAAGTTTAGTAAAATAAACACCTAAATGTTTTATTTTTTGGACCTTTTATCTATACTATGAAATCAGACATGTTATTGAAGCAAAATAGCCGAAAATCTCAAAATGGACCATTCATTGGTTGAAAAGAAGAGGTTCAGCTCGAATGAGGAAAAACAACTTAAGTACCAGTCGCTGTGTTGTGATAATAATGACAGAGACAAAAACAGGAAAGTGCTAAAAGCTTTGGTTTGTAAGGAGGCCATGCCAAATGAAAAGGGAAGAGAGATAAAGACAGAATATAACACAACACTGTTTGTTTTTGCCAACAGGAATAAAATAAACTAAATAAGTATTTGTGACACTCCACTTACATAAAAATGATGTTTCAATAAATGTGCTAAACATCCGTCCCCCCCCCACACACACACACACACACACACACACACACATACACACACACACACACACACACACACACACACACACACACACACACACACACACACACACACACACACACACACACACACACACAATGCCAAGCTACCTTCCAATTCATCGCTGTCCTTCTCTCTCCATCTCCAACTTTTTCTCAGCCTCCCTCTGTCTCTCTCTTTCTGTTATATTGTTTTTCTCCTGCCCCTCTGCAGTATGGACAATATTGTGCAACTTCCCCTTTGACCCCGCGGCTATAAACATATCTGCTCGGCCATTGTTGACTTGTCCCTCCTGTTGATGATGTCAGAGCCCTAAGTCAGCTGTTGTTTTGGACTTTCTTTGCACTTCAATTTGAGGCCAGATAAGTGTGTGTGTGTGTGTGTGTGTGTGTGTGTGTGTGTGTGTGTGTGTGTGTGTGTGTGTGTGTGTGTGTGTGTTTGTTTGAGTGAGAGACAAAGAGAGAGAGAATCATGTCATTGTAATCCCTGAATTTCAAGGAATTTGTGAAACATTTGAAAGATTTTATTTCTACCCGTCCTATTAGGGTAAGTTACAAAAGCTACGGTGGCCATCAAGGACCAACATGCTTGTTACTAAAGATGGCATCATCCACCATTATATTACAGTAGCCTACTTATTCTATTCTTTGTCTTCCAACAGGTGCATTTCTAAAAGGCTTGTTCTAAGGTGACACAATAAACAACTTTTATTGTCAAGCAATTATATACTTATTAAAACATACCTATGGTTATTATATTATATTTCTACCAAGTCTGCTCTGAAAAAAAATGGCAAAACCCTTTTGCACGCTGCACCTTTAATTGATTTTGTCAAGCAGTTGGCAGTTGTTCTACACATCTCTTGGATTCAAAGCAATTGCAATTAACAACCATCCAAATGAGCTGTTGAGGAAGTGAACTTCATGACACCTTTTTGACTTGTTGTGTTTTGCTTAAAGGCCTACTTCACCACAGTAAGAGAAAATAGGGTTAGACAGTGAGACCATAAAACACTCTATCTGCCTTTTCTCAGGCTAGGATGAACCAATTTAATTTTTTTTTTTTGCACATTTATACTGCATAGGATCTCAGAATTCAATACACCTTCATATTCCCACCGGTGAAGTAGGCCTTTAACATCTACCTTTAATTTAAACAATGTCTTAGAAACCTTTTAAGTAGAGTAAGTTCTTATTTAGTTTTGTCTTTTGGTTGTGTGTTCTTTGAAATGAAAAGTCCAAAAATAAAGCATAAAACAAAAATTGCTGTTGAGGTTCTGTTTTTCCTCATGTGAAGTTGTTGGGGCAGTGAACGTCCCCTGGCCCTTTAAGAGGTGGTGGTCTCTCTCTCCCCAGCTGAGGGGGGGTGGGGGGGGAGTGAGGGGGGGATCTGTCAGGGAGTGGCTCCATGGACCCAGATAACTTTGTCTCCTTCAGCCACAGTGCAACGGAGAAGTCGGCGTGTAGTTTTGGTGCAATGCAATGATGTAATGTGATCGGCATTAAGCGTCACGTGATCAACTCTTTTCCCTTCTGAAGGGGCTTCTAAGAACATTTTATTTTAATTGTTCTAGAAGTGCTGTGTCGTGGTGATGAAGAGCAAAGTGAGACATGACCGTGGAGGATTGTGAGAGGGTTATGAAAGAGAGAGAGAGACACACAGAGAGAGAGAGAGAGAGAGAGAGAGAGAGAGAGAGAGAGAGAGAGAGAGAGATAGAGAGTGGTTTGGGTTTAATGAGGAGGAGGAGGAGGAGGACATACACTTGTAAGGTCACAGCTGCTTGAGAGCGGGTGAGAAAAGTTACTCTCACTTTACTCCCCTTCCATTTTCATTTTACCCATTCTTCTCCTGTGTCTGTTTACTAGTGTTCAGTGCCTTGACTCTTGTCTCCGTCCCCACCCTCTTCCATCTTTTCAATTCAAATGAATTCAATTCTTTATTGGCATGACTTTTGTGGAAAAAAGTGTTGCAATGAATAGCACATTAAAACAAATTAAATAATGTGTCTTCTCCTCCACAAGCTTTATTTAACTGTGTTTTTGTCTGACTCATTGTCACAGTATTGGATCCTTTTTCCTCTCTCTCCCATAGTCTGGGTTTATTTCTTAGCAGGAGAGGATAGAGATGGCTCTATTGGGTGCATCTCTATTGGGTTCTTGAAAAGGCCACGTCATAAATGTAAGGGTGGTTGACTCTGACTCGGCCTGTTGTTTCAAGCCATACAAATTCCCAAAACTTCTGTTTCCAAAATCTGGACTTTTTCAGATGACCAAATCTTTGGTCGTGGCGTGACATCGTTTGTTTTCTTGTTCGTGGCATTGGACCCTTTAGCACCAGGTCAACCGCCAGCAAAACACCCAACTGCCCATCTCATCTCTGTCACTTATTAACCAAGCCTAACACACACACACACACGCACGCACGCACGCACGCACGCACACACACACATACACACACAAAGCAACGGAGAGTAAGAGAGGAGATGAAGGAGGAAGAAAAAATGAGAATGGTAGGGGTGTGTGTTTGTGTGTTCATACATGTGTGTATTTATTATAAAGGAAGTACAGGCCAGAAGTCTCTGAACCTAAAAGCTCACACACGCACGCACGCACGCACGCACGCACGCACGCACACACACACACACACACACACACACACACTAAATGACTACATTGAGTTTAACTTCATTTTCCTTCCCATAGAGGGGTCCCTTTGCTCTTCAGGGCCGAGGCAGTGGGAGGGAAAGGGAGGGGCGTGTGTGTGTGTGTGTGTGTGTGTGTGTTAGATAGGGACTCCAGTTACAGCAATTGCGCAATGTTTGGACCCTCAACTGGAAACCAATGGGAACTGACCTCCCTGCCCTCTCCAAACGTATCCTCTCCTCTCTGCTGTTCTCTTGTTCCTACAGTAGCACAGAACGGACAAACTTAACAACCTTATGTGTTTCTATATATTTTGTGTCTGCCAGAAATGCACTTGTTGGAAGACCAAGAAGAAGTACTATAGAATAAACAACTAAATACATCTTCAGATCATCACTTTATATTGTGGAAAGACTCTTGAGGCAGTGGTGGATGATGTCATCTTTAGTAACTATAGCTTCTTGTCCTTGAAGGCCACCATAGCTTCTGTATATTCTCCAGGTATCTTCCCATTACCTAGCCAAACCTTAACAGTATAATGTACTATGTGAATATTTCTGGCATGTCCTGAAACGTTGTTAAGCAAATACATTTTATTGCATCTTAAAGGTATGAGGGATTACCGCCTCCGCCTTTGTAGACTTGATGATATTGCCTGCCATCCAATAGAAGAATTTTTTTTAAATAGCAGTACGCTGTAACAGTAAATTATATTTTTGCATCAAACATTTTTCCGACATCACCTATCAAGTCTGTCAACACTCTCGACAGCCACCAAATCAAAATGTCATGACGCGACAGTTACCGGCTTGTCAACTTTATGCTAACGCTACCCAATTACTGGTTAATCTGTCACCATCCTGGGACTTCCTTAACACCTCACCTGTCTTCCTTTTATATCTCTTTGCTCCTGAAATGTGTTCAAATAACTCTTATGACGCCATAAAAGATCCATAAAAATGCATAACCCCTTGCGCTACAACTGAACCCTAACTTTATGAATGCTTTTGAATGCAGCAAACTGACAAATGACAGTTTTATATCTGAATGTAATCGACGGCTTGGATGGATGTTTAAAGACGGAGCTATGAACTGAGATTGAACCCTGAGCGCTGTATGAGCTGGCGGCCATTATGGGGCAGAGAGAGAAAAAAATAACTAGCGCTTCCCCCTTTTTATTTCAGTAATTTTTCATTCTCTTGTCACACTGATTGTGATCTAGGTTACATCAAATGACAGTGAAATCACCATAAAATGTAGCTGCTACTGCTGCTGATGTGTGGTTTAAATAACAATGCTATTTAAGGACACTCTGAGTCTAACAAGGGTATAGGATTTAGACTGGGAACGGAGAACTGAACCAAACTGAGCCAAATTATCTGCATTCCTGATGAAAAGGATTTAATTGTGTGTGTGTGTGTGTGTTTTTTTCTTCCGTGTTTGTTTTTTTGGAACTGCTTTGGGAAATAGTAGCGTGTGCTTTCAGTTCATGGGTGTGGGCATAACCAGACGTGAACCGTGTTCGTGTGCATATGTGTGTGTGTTTGTATGCAATGTGTGTGTGCGTGTGTGGACCCTGTGAGGGCACGAACAGAGTGTGACCGACTGGGGCAATACCCCTACCCCCACCCAAAGTGCACACACACACACACACACACACACACACACACACACACACACACACACACACACACACACACACACACACAGGGCCTAGGGCGGGGAGTGGGGGCTGGGGCGTGGGGAGGTGGTTGCAGCAGTGACAGAGACTAGAGCAGCACTGACCCAGATAGTGTCTCTCTCTGTCCCACCCTCTCTGCCTAGCACACACACTCACACACTGTAAAGAAGATCTGCATGCTTTTTTATGTCACACTGAGTCTGAAATAAGGATCCAAGTCGGGCTACAACAACTAACAGTTTGCGTCTGTGTAGCCGGTCGTCATAGCAGCATAAGTGGCTAGCGTTAAGTGCCCAGGTGTTTCTTCTAATTTTTCATTCAGGAATTTTTTTTCTTTGTTAGTAGATGTCAGGTTTTTTTTTATCATCTTTTATTTCAGCGAGGAAGTGAGATTGTTTAAACCCCAAAACCAGGACATACAGTCATGTTTATATACTGTACCATGGTCAGAAGGCTGTGACAGGCCTGTCCTTGTCAGACAGCTTGTTCTGGGTGTGGATGTGTTAGGACCGTATGAGGGATGAGGCAGCGTGTTCAGTTCACGCTCACTCAGCCTTCAACGGATAAAAATAGATAGATTTCTTTCTTTTTTTTTTAAGTTGAGGTTTGACCTGTTTGAAGCCCAGACACAGATCCTTTATACTGGACGGCAGCAGTGTGACTCACCCAGAGAGATTTCGGCCTCATTAGCGGATTTTTCCGTAAATGGTGATTTTCAGGTCAACGGGCAGCTAAGGATAGGGAATTGGATTTGGTCCGTCATATATCTAAAATTGTGAAAAAATCATGGTCACAACAGTCCAAAAAAATGCTTTAAATACTCAATTAACAACTTACATAAATGTTGTTTAGGCTTTATAGGTTATATCGCTGTCTTGTGTGGCATGACACGAAAATAAACATCATCAATGCAACAAAGTATAGTCCAACACATTAAGACAAAACAGTGTCTATACACCTTTAAGAGCATGGTTTTAGCTTATTTCCATCAAACACTGGCTTTTACCTTTTTGCTTTTTTCTTATTTGTTTACTGTGTTGTATCTTCTAAACAAAGTGTGCAGTTGGCTGTGGCCGTTGGAATGCCCGTGGAACTCCCCTCATCCGATTATGTTGTCGTGCTGTTTTCAGATCAGCGTTAATGTGTGCCGGGTCACCGAAAGGTTTGCTCTTTTCCTCCACTCAGCAGTGACACTGTGCCGTCGGGGGACAAGAGAAAAAAAGAAAAAGAAAATCCTATCTGTCCGTCTTTTTCCCCAGTTCCTCTCTCCCCCCATCCTGACTTCCTGTAGTGGGACTATAGAGGCTGACAGGGTCACACCCACCCCGCCCTTTTTATTTTATTTCTGTAATAACTCCACTGTGGGACCCCTGTGGGAGGCTCACACACACACACACACACACACACACACACACACACACACACACACACTCTTGTCATTCCTCATTTACACACATACAACATGCGCATACACTTACACAGTCTCTCACTATCGCTACTAGTTAGTGCTGCCCTCTTCACACACACACACACACACGCACGCGCACACACGCACACACACACACACACACACACACACACACACACACACACACACACACACACACACACACACACACACACACACACACACACACACACACACACACACACACACACACACCCATGCACTCCTTCCCCTTGTCTGCTTCAGCTGCCAGCAGATGTGGATCAAGTGGGATTTGCTACAGATTCCCGGTGTTTGCTTCATTCAGTGCGGCGTGGTGGAACGGGCGCGGCCTGTATGTTGAAGCAGAAAGTTCACATGTATTAAAACATTTCATTTCACTGTGTTTTTCCTGTGATTTCCGGCCTACGTGGCTCAAGATTGACCTCTGTTTGGGTGGAGCACCATATCAGGTTAAGACAAAGGCAAGGGAATTATTAAGCAAATCCAGGCATATAGCTCAACAATGAACCCTTCTTCCACTACAAAATATTTCAGAGCTGATTTATTGTGGACTATCTGCACACGGAACTCACAGGTCATAAAAGTGCTAAGAAGAGTAAGAGATATTTAAGGCCTTTTGTGCTGTAGCAAAAATACTTGCTGCATTTTAGAACTACATGTACTTCAAATAAGCTAAGCTAATTTCACGCTAGTGTGACAGGTGGCTATAGAACGCTGGTAATTGGCACGTTAGAAGCCTTGTTGAAGTTTATTCAAAAAACATATTAATTTGACTAACTTCTGTCTCATATATCTGGGCCTTTTTTGAATCAAAAACAGATGGAAGTGATAGGATTTTTCAACTTAAAGCTACTGGTGCACTTTTTCCCCTCAGCTGCACCTACAGCCCTTTCCAGCCGACAAAAACACTCACCTAAAGCTGTCAACAACAGGGCTGTTCGTCTGGCTGTCGGGCTCCAAATCTGATTCATTTTTGGAAAATTCTATTTGAGAATGTGAATGGGCTCACAGGGAAATGAGTGAGTTTCCATCGTGTGACTTAACGACAGGCAGTGATTGTTTACACCGCTCTGTCAGGTGAATTAACAACTTGATGACACGTTAGACCGAGCTGTTGAGGAGGTGTGAATCCATTTCATTCAGGGCTGGTTGTTGAGGGACGGGCATTTCTTTTTTCTCTTTTTAATTCCGATACCTCCACAGAGCAGAATGGTATTGGTAATACTGTCTACAATAGTCATGCCAATGAAGCTTAATTGAATTGAATTGAATTGAATTGAATTGAATTGACAGGTTCAACTTGAAAGCCTGGTACGAAAATGAAGGAGTTAACAAAACTGTCAATGAAGAATAATTTTTATAAAATCATTCTGGGATAAACCCCTCTCCTGAAAACTGAACTGAAGAGATGAAGACAGAATAACTGGTCTGTTTGGCATCAATAAAAAAAATGGTTAGGTAAACCACAACATAAGAAAATATAAATCAAAATGCGGTATACATTCAAATGTTTTATGGATGGTGTTTGGTGTAGTTTCAAACCCCTGACTGTATGGTCGGTTAGGGGGGAGGTGTTACTGCAAGCTGCCTTTACCTTTGTTTAGGGACACAGAGGGGGCTCTGTCCCCCTCACAATAGGACTGAGAGACCTGTGTGTGTGTGTGTGTGTGTGTGTGTGTGTGTGTGTGTGTGTGTGTGTGTGTGTGTGTGTGTGTGTGTGTGTGTGTGTGTGTGTGTCCTCTGTGTGTGTGTGTGGGAGTTGGATGGTGCTCGCTGCCACACCCAGGCTGATTGGCCACACCTCGCTCTGGAATCTGCTGGAGCCTGGGTCACATGTCGGCCTGCAACACCCAACCATGGTTAACAGTCCGTGTGTGTGTGTGTGTGTGTGTGTGTGTGTGTGTGTGTGTGTGTGTGTGTGTGTGTGTGCGTGCGTGCGCGCCCATACAGAAAAACATACACTTAATACAACCACTTGTTAGTATCACTGTATGGAAGTCTTTATTTTAAGAGCTGGGATTTATTTTACGGCTGCTCTGAGCAATGTATTCAGACCAAAAGAAAATCCAGAAAACCACACACACTCTCTTAATATTGAGTTTTTCAAAAGCAGCTGAAAACTCAGCCTTGATGTATTGACTACATGCCGTGGAGAAACTCAAGATGCTAACCACAGACTCATAAATCAACAGCTGTGTGTGTAAATGAAACATTAGGAAGACGTTGTGGTACGACGCTGCTGCAGACAGACTGACATTTTATCACCGTGACCTCATACCTCTTTTAAAACTGTTACCTTTCAATACATTCTCTATGAACACCCTTATTATACACACACTGGAGCGGTGTATTATGGCCGTTATAAAGCACTTTGTTTTCACTGTTTGGCCTCTGATAAAAGCTTTGTACATACTGGCTTCTGTACGTTGTGTACTTATATAAGTACTATTTGACATACTCATGTATGACGCGTGCTGTGCTTAAGACTGATCCACCGCCATTGTTTGGTATCGCATCGATCAACATGCATGCAATGATATGCCACTTAGCCGCTGTGTGTTCACCTTAACTCCTCCTATCCTGTTTTTATGCTACTTATACAACCACTGCCACTTCTGTTCTTACGTCTAAACCAATGGCAAGTTGAGGTTGAAGATTTCCTTTAGGACATTACTGAATACAATGTTGATTACGTAAGTGTGTTTACATTTGTATTCTATTAGTATATTTTAGTGGATGCAGTAACTTTCAGCTTAAACTTTATACCCACTACCTAAACTATTATTAGGCCTACATTTTTACTGAAAAAAATTAATACAATCTTTTTATATAATTTTCCATTTGAACATCTTTCTTATCAGTTACTGTACGTTTTCATAATGTTCCTACATAGCAATCAGTTGGGCGTCGCCGTGATTCACAATATTAATTCATAGAGGGATATTGATAACTCTCATCGTCATAGTATAGTTGGTAGATTTAGCCAAATAGCACTACATTTCCCATGAAAGACAGGGAGGTTTGCTGCCTCAGACAGGAAGTAAGACAACGATAGTTTGTGTATTTGAGAAAGACTGAAGAGGTGTGAAGTTATTCCAACTTGATTTTCTGTCTCACAGATCAATGCTTAGCCATTCTGAAACCATCACATCAGTCAGTGCATATTATTTTAACTTTAGTAACAGGTTCAACCGCACAACCAACAAGATAGTTTTCCGTGGAAGCTTAGTCAGATTTATTTTTGATTTCATCACCACTATACAAAATGTCTCACGAAACAGGTTGTTCACACTAGTAAATATTTATTTGTTTAACTCCTACGTTCATATCTATATACCTATAGTCTTTGAGGTTGTTTTTCAAGCTTGTTTTCAAGAAAAAAAATACGAAAAAAAATTTCTTCTGTTCCCCTTTTTTTTGTATTTTATTTAATTGTGATCAAGAGGCCTGAATGGTTAAGATACCCTTTTATAACAAGTCTATTTCATTTTTTTCTTAATTAGCTTCATTAAAGTCAAGGACAGAAAGCTTGTTAAATTAAATGTAAAACATTATTCTGAAAGCTTCTCTATCTATGAAGTACTGAGGAGAAAATATCATTTCTGATAAGGAAGATGTAACATTCTGAATGGTGTTTGTGTGATTGTGGATGAGGTAAGCTTTAAACGAATTGCCCTTCTTGGGATCAATAAAAATGCCTTAATCTAATCTCATCTAGAAAGCCAGGAATTGCCCGTATTGTCAGTGTCAACCCGTTTTAGATGATAACCAGCTTAACGCCTTCCACTAATTATTGAAATTGAATTGTACTTAAACCTTCAAGAAGATGGTTTACAGTATAATATGTCCTTCACTGTTTCATATGTAGAGTGATCACTGGTAATGGGGACTTGAAGTAGGCCTATAGTAAAAGTACATTTAAATGTCTTGAGGAAGGAAGTGGACACGGAGAGAAAATGGAGACAGAGAAGTAGAGGAGAAGGGGTGTGTGCTTCTCTAGAAGTGAGTGTGTGTGTGTGTGTGTGTGTGTGTGTGTGTGTGTGTGTGTGTGTGTTGAGTCCCTCTGCCTCGGCACTCCCCACACCTCACCCTCTCTCTCTCTCCCTCTCTCTATCTGTGTGTGTGTGTGTCGATCTCTCTCTCTCGATCTCTCTCGGCTTCCAGAAAAGGGTGTGTCCGCCTGCCTGCCACTGAAAGGGAGGGAGGGGTCAGTTCACAGCTACTCCTCCCTGCTCTCTCGCGTTCTCTCTCTCTCTCTGTTATTTCTCTTTCGCTCATTCCCTCACTGGCAAGCCTCAGGATTAGGCCTTTGTTTCTATGCCTCCTCTCTTTGCCTTTTCATTTTCTATCTATATTTTAAATCAGAATTGAATGTGTGTGTGTGTGTGTGTGTGTGTGTGTGTTTAAGTCCACCACCCCCCTTACTCAACCACACCTTCTGTGAGATTTTTTATTTTTTTTTGAGGAGGGATTTTCTGTGGCCAGCTTTTTAGGGCAGAGGTAATGCTTGTTCACACGTTGTCATGGTTTCTCTTTTCCTCCAGTCTCAAGCTTTCGCCAGTTCCTGTCTTGCCTCCTCTACTACCTGTCTTGCTTCCTAGTTCCCTATAGCTCTTCTATTGCTTCCTTCCTTTCCATCCCCCCTTTAACCACTTTACTCCTCATTCCTTTCACAAATCCCCCTTTTTCACTCTTGGCCTGGAAGTTTGGTCTTTTCTTTTTTTTACACCCTTCTTTCCACTGTTTTTTTCTCTCTGTCATTTTCTCCCCACCCCCAACTACCCCCCACCTATCACCTCCTTTCTCTCTCTCCTTCTCCTTGCCTTCCTCCTACCATTCTGTAGCATCTGTTTGATGTCTTATGTCATTTGCTTGCTACAACCCTTGGTATTGACATTTCTAATATGTTTCTTTTATTTCTTAGTATTTTATTTGGAAACTTTATTGGGACCATGTTGAATTGCGATTCTGTCCTTTAAAGGTGGAGTCAGCGATTCTTGAGAATTATTGTTGTCAAAATCACTTTTTCCTTATTGACTGACAAACAGTGATTTTGACAACCAACCTTCTCCGGAATCACTGACTCAACCTTTTAGACAAAGATTGATTGATTGTTTTTTCCTCTACTCGAAAATGGAGATCCCTCGTTCTAACCGTCTCACCTTCTTGTCTGTCCTCAGTGCCAGTCGACTCCTAAGCAGAAGAAGAGTGCCGGCGGCGCCCAGAGGAAGCTGAGGAGCCTGGCCACCCGGCAGAGCGCCCTGACACGGTCACAACAAAAACAAAAACAAAACAAACAAGAAACGCCGCCTTCGCCATCTCCACCACCGCCCCAAACCCGGGAGGAGGAGGGAGAGGAGGAGGAAGAAGAGGAGGTGGAACAGGAAGTGGAACAGGAAATAGGAGAAGAAGAAGAAGAAGAAGAAGAGCAGGAGGAAGTGGCGACACAATCCGTGAAGAAGAAGGAGGAGGAGGAGGAAATAGAGGAGGCAGTGGAGGAGGAGGAGGAGGAGGAGGAGGAGACAGACATGCCCTCCGTACAGATCAAACCAGAGCCTGAGGAGATGGAGTGCACGGTGAGCAGGGTCGGGCGCAGGGAGGGAGCTGGTTGGTTGATTGATTGAGGATAGTGTGTGGGATGGTGTTTGGTATTTTGTGCCCCTAACAGAGCCTTCAAGGATCCGTTGGGGGCACAAAACATAGTCGAGCTTGTGGTGTGGGGCTGATGGATGGATGGACGGAAGGATGGATGGATGGATGGATGGATGGATGGATGGAAGAATGGATGGATGGATGGATGGAAGAATGGATGGATGGATGGATGGATGGATGGATGGATGGATGGATGAGAGTCAGGAGGATCCTAGGTGGGTGTGGCCGCCCACATGCATCGGACATGATCAGGCATGTTGGTTCATGTCGAGTGTCACACACTCAGAACACATTTTAGGCTGAAATCAGAGCGATACTAGAGAAGGCTTGTCTTGTCATCAACAAGATTTGATCAATGATACGTCTCTTACCTTAAAATTGAGGGTACGGTTTTAAGAAAAAATGTAGGAAGATTTTTTTTAAGCACTTGGAAAAAAAGCTGAAATATCGTAAATAATGCCAAAATGTCGAGAATAATTTCAACTTTTCTGGTCGATCAAATCAAAGTTAGGGGAGTGACTGATGGCTATGCTAGCTGCTCAAGCCTACCGGTCTCTGCCATTACATCCTTGGGAGTCATCCACACAAGGCATTCTGTTGAGGCGGTCCTATGCACTGGTTGATGTAGTCTCAAAAGGTTGACTTAACCTGGAAAGGTCAAGTTAGTTCTTGACATTTGGAATTTTTTCATGAAGTGCATGATGAAAAAAAAAACTGATGCTGAAACTCTCTGCAGGGCATTTCCAAACACCAAGGAGAGAAGGATTGTACAACCCTGGACAGTTATTGCAGCAATATCTTTTTTTTATCTGCCTGTTGCCATGCTCACCAGGTAAACAGTAGAAATAGGACATTCACGTTACCAAATAATCGACCAGCATGTATTTGAATTGATAAGGCCGTGCTGGGTGAAGTCACTTTGCATTCTGCCAATAGTTCAGCCAAGTTTACCTTGTTTTCAAGATGACCCAGCATTTCTTCTTTGACCAAATCTCTCTGTTTGAATGAGGAGGCATTTCTCATGCACATGTGTTTACTTGGCTTTCTGGACCCCTGACGAAAGTCCTTGATTTGTTGTGTTGATAATGTTCTGACAGTGAATTACATTTTTCAAATGTTGCGCTACAGTTTTGATATTGATTATAAATGTAACTCTTTTAAATCTCAGAGATACTTAAAACGATTGTTAAATCCGATTGCTGGCATTAGCTATTCATTAGAAACCCAAATACAGAAGTTCTGCAGGTTTACATATCTTCTACATCAATATGCTGTTATGCCTAATGAGTGATATTCAGTGTCAACATGTCAGCAGCTACTTTGTCTTTTCTCTCCTGAGCAAATATGTTTGTACAAAGTCTCGTGTAGGTCTTTGGTTAATAAGCAATGTGTGTTTTTTTGTGAACGGTGGTTGTCCTCTCTGTGACAGCGGTCGGTAATGAAAGGCAAAAGCGCAGATTGAGATCACCAAACAAACTAAGAATGTCATTAGTTTTCTGAAGATCCTGCTGACGGACAGACAGTCAAACAGGGCAAAGGCTTTCCTTAAAATCTGTCTTTTAAACACATAAGGAGCTGCGGCATTTTGACTTTGAATAGATGTTGATGACAGCTTGCTCCAAATGATAAAAAAAACATGGGGGTTTAAGAACTCCACTGAAAGCTAAAACGATGCCTCGACCTGTGTTTTTGTGACATTTGACCACAAATATGAGTTTATATGATGAATTCAAAACTAATTTCTAAATGTAATTGTCCTATCGTCATATTTTTAAGGTAATTTTGTTCAAACGGTGCCCTCAAAGATGGCTGATTTGGCACAATATCGATGCTTTGTCAGTGGACTGTATTATCACAGCCATTAGCCATTGTTCCAAACTATCACCACAACCGTATGACGACCAAGCAGGACATTTATTTTGGCAAATGATATTCGATGGAGGAAGTTACCTATGAAGACAGGAGGATGTAGAGGATATTGAAGGGGAAGGACTGAGCGAAATGGAAATTGTGGGTATATAGTGGAGTGAATAGTGGATTGGTGGGCGTAGCCAGGAATGAGAGATTGACTGATGATAGATGGAGATGGACTAAGGGAAAAGCAAGGGGCAGAATTGATGGAGGAGTGAACGACTGGAGAGATGTATGGAGGTCTGGGTGTGTTCTCTAAGGGGGTTTGGAGTAATGGATCAAGCCTTAGTGATGAATGGAGTGTTTGTGAGGAACAGGAGGACTTTGGAGATGGTTGGGATGAAGGTCATGCGCTTCAAAGGCTTTGGTGTTCTTGAAATGTATAGAAAAGTGAGAGTTTATGAGTTTTTTTATCTTTTCAATTTGATGTAGTTTGAGTAACTGTTGGTGAAGCTTAGAAGGCTGGTTTTGGAATCTGCTCATTTCCCAAATCTATTTCTGCTTCTCCTTATTGCAAAAAAAAACAGGATATTTAAAAAAAAACTGGTACTTCCCTGGAACGAACTACCTCTCATTGGGGTTTCAAATCAGGAAGAAAAAGCTTTCAGTTAATCATTAGCTTATAAATCAATCGTTTTGTCACTAAAATATCCGAAAGTGATAAAACATTGCGTGCCACAGCTTTTCCAGAGCCCATTTTGATGTCCTCAAATGACTTTGTTAGTCTAAATCCTGATGTATTTCAGCTTTGAAGAGACGGAAGGGGCACATTTAACAGAGTTAAAAAAAGAGAGCATTTGGAATTTTTCCGTCTGATAAATGATTAATCCATTACATGATGATTTTCATGTTTGCACACAATGGCACCTTTGGGGATAATACAGCGGTTTATTGAGGGCACGCTCAGCAGTTCCCTATGACAGGAGGAAATCTCTGGATGGGGGGAAAGAGAATGAGGAACAACCTCATTGTACACAGTAACTGCTGCTGCTGCTGGAGAGCCTTTGAGCAAAGCATTACAGTAACTATGGGTCACCAGTGGATCAATGAATGGAACTGTGTGAATGACAAGTGAATCAGCTCTGAAAAACAGAACATGTGTAGTCTGCCATATTTTTGGGATATTTAAGAATGACAGGAGGATGTATCATCACTGTAAAAATGAAGAATTAAGGAATATTTAACATTTCAAGGCCATTGATAAGTTATCTTAAAAAAAAAATATATATATATTATGTGGCTCAGATGTAGGCACTAACTCAAAAATCTATAGCAGACAGTTGCCTTGAAAATTGAAGTTTTCCTAACTTTTTAATTTTTACAGTTTAGTTTGTATAAAGACACTGTATAAGCCTTTGTGCTCTATCAGCTGGATGTCACTAAAGTAAGGGATGATGGATGGATATAAAGACATAGAAAATCAAAGAAACACACATAGTTAATGAATACCTAATTGCTCTGAAAGCGCATTGCTATTTGCGTTGTGTTTTGCATTTTGAGCAACACAGTTGACCTTTTTGTTTGCTTGTAATCCTGAGTGACTTTGAAAGAAAGTGTCTGGAGAACTGGCTCCATGAGAGGAATAGTGAGGGGCTCAGAGGTCAAGGCAGCACCAGAGCCCCCCCCCCCCCCAAACACACACACACACACACACACACACACACACACACACACACACACACACACACACACACACACGCACACACTGACAATGTCTGACAGTGTGAATCATTCTGAGGAGATAAACTCCTGCCCGTCTCCGTTGTGCTCCAGTGGTTTTATTTTCTCAGGATCAAACTATTTTGGCCCTAATAAATTAAGCTCATTTAGAGGGCAGAACTGCAGCTTTTTCCTCATGATTTACTACGACGGGGGAATTCCGTCGACATTTCAAAAAAAATAATTATTATATTTTTTTCAATTTATGTCTTTTTTAAATATCTCAGATATACACATCTCAGATGAAATTTGCAGTCAAAGCCTTTAAATTGTGGACAGACAAGCTGATTTAAAGGAGATGGAATTACATAGACATGTCATATATAAATCCTGTAACTCTGAAGACCCAACTGCTACATAAATACATTCAGTTTCAGGCCAGGCAATCTCCTATTTGGTGTACATCCTTTATATCATATGAGGTTCTGCTGGAAATTGGTGAAAACCAGTCCGTGTTTGGCAATGTTTTTCAAGATGTTGCATATGAAAATTCTTCTTATTTTTTTTTTAAACCTCAACAGTTTAATTTTTGACTTTGGATGATCTGGCAGTTTTTCTGAGCCATTGCTATTCTCCTACATACTCTAGTTTTGAGAACTACCCCAAATGGTATTTCATTTAGTACATTACAATAAATGTATTCAGCAGACCCAAAGTGAATTGTGCTCTACCATGAAAGATATGCATATAGTTTTTTCTTGAGTGATCAGAGTGGAAAATCTGTGTTTCCAAAAATGACTGATGTAAACAAACATTAGAAATATCATAAAGAACCTGTCAATCAGCTGAATAGGATGTTCCAGGGCCTTGTCTACAACTTTGATCTCCTCTGTTTGTATTATAATTGTGGACTAAACCTTTTGAAATTGTAATTCTCCATCATTATAGCTGAAAGGATTCTTTTCTCACTGTAGCATGGTAAACCTGGCCCACCTCTAAGAGACAAATCTACACGCCACACCTCATATCTTACCAATGTTTGTCTGCCAGCTGATCAGGGACACACAATGCTTATTGGTGGTGGCTAGACTTTATGAATGCTAATTAAAAATAAGTTATATAACTCATAAATGATAAAGGACTGTGTGTGTCTTTGCATGCCGCCCTGGCAGAGCTAGGCATGTTTCTACACCTGTGACAATGTCTGGTGTTTGGAATATAAGGGCGTGGAGGGTAATGATGAGGCCTGTCACAGTCACATGATACACTGGTAACCACGCCAACATGCTTCCCAGGAAACAAGGGAAGGGTGTTGTCAGCTGTAGGAAGTGTAAAAGAGGGAAGAGAAGAGAGGGAGAGAAAGAGAATCACCCTGCGTTCCAATCCCCATACTTCCCTGCTATTTAGTACGGTAGAAATAGATTGAGGATGGCCTAAATAACATGTGGTCAGATGTAGCATGCTGAAACATACCCTGATGCCTTACTACATCTGGTTATGATTGTTAGTGTGGAAATCAGCAGCTTTTTGGGAGATTCTAACCCACAATCCACTTCGCTCTGGAAGTTACATGACGTCATATTGTCAGAGCCTCCGAGTGAAAACAACCAGCAATGCGATGGACATACAGTATAAGCAAGAGGCAAGTTCAAGGCTCGATGTTATGATGAAATACACAAGTTAAAGTATGACCCACTTGTGCGCCTACTACTAACTAAAAACTTGTTATGATCACCTGTGGTATGTGGAATAGTAAAAAGAAAGAGTATGCGATTTGGAACTCAGAGACAATTTGGGAAACAGAGGAGGAGGAGGAAAGAGGAGGAGTGCAGATGGAAGGAGGGGAGATAAGGGGGAGAGGGTGTGGACAGTCTGATAAGGGAAAAGGCTGCACTGCAGGTTTTTGACTGCCAAATATTTTGTTGTCTCCTCTGTTGTTGTTTGTTTTTCCCCCCATAATTGTGTTGTCCCAGTTGGCTCTGTGCACACTGAGGCTGTTGTTCCCTATGGATGGTTTTAGGAAAGCTAACAATGCTTAAAACAGGCATTTTTTTAAAGAGAGAAACTGGAGGCAAAGGGATAGATGTTTTGTCTGTCGCCATAAAATCAATTTACAAAAATATAAATGTACTGTTTTTTGAAAACTGGCTTGGCAGTGATAACACAGATATTGAAATCAAAGCGTTTTGATATTTAAAATAGTTCTTCATAACTCAATACATCTTCACTTCGTCAATTGATATTGTTGAATGACTTGAGGCAGTGGTGCATTAATGAACTAGCTAGCTTCTTGTCCTTGATGGCCACTGTAGCTTTTGTAAATGCTCCAAACTGGAGGGGTTAGCAAGGGAGCGTTGCAATCCGGCGCTTTCACCATTATAAAACGCCAAAATACACCTTTACTACACACTGTACGTTTTAAAATATATATTTTTCATTCAACTGTGACACATTTTCATTCCCTGAAAGCTGCATTCATGATGGATGTTTGGTCATAGGTTATCCCTCTTCACCCAGCTATACAGTGATGACAAGAGTGCTGTTATATCTTCAATCAGATGCAACATACCAAAAGGCTCTTAGATAGGGGTTCTTGTCATGTCAGATGTTTGTGTGTTGCTTGCTAGCTACCTGTCAAACTGACTGATGTGGCTGTTTTGTAATTCTACAAAGGTATTCTCACGATTTCAGTCAGTTAGCTGGATCTACGAATGAAAAGGAACTCTTGAAACGTTAACCGTCTTCTGCTTTGATTAAAATAAGATAATAAACTTTATTGTCTGTCACAAGTTGTAGAAAATTGTCTTTGACAGGCTCACATAAAAAAAACAATACAAAAATGATGCAAAAAGATTGACGATACAATACAAACAATTGAAAAACGGGGCATCAATGGAGTGGGATATCTTGCCTGTCTGTGACTGTTCATTGTGGGGATGGCAGTGGGGATGAAAGATATTTTATATCTGCTATTACGTGCCAACTGGACTTTGTAGCGTCGACCTGATGGCAGTAACTGAAAGGATTGGTGGAGGGTTGTCCTGTGCGATTGTAGTGTTGACCTCATGTGTTTGGGTAGAGCCAATTATCTTGCCGGCTTGATTTGAATATCTGGCCAGTTTTGTCATGTGTTTGATGGTGGGGGCATTGTACCAGGGAGTTGTAAATGGGCCCCATACGGTGCTGAGAAAGTTCTGTGACAACATTGGACAATTGTGGTGCTATGTGAGGATGTGGAGTAGGCGGCCTGGCCCTATCAGCGGGGAGTGGTGTGTTTGGGAGGAGAGATAGCAGTTAAAGTGTGGCTGGAAGTCTCATGCAGGAAAGGAAACCAGCTGTTCTCCATCCTAAGTCCATACTCTCAAACTGACTCTTCTAACAAGAATAGATAAGATAGCAACTGTTTACCTTTTTAGATGTGGTTTTAGGGCAGAATTTAGCAATGCCTACCATGTCGAAATTGTGCTCCCAGGTCACATGATCAAGATAGTTTTGTTCAAATACAAGGTCAGACACATAATGAACCCTGTGTGTGTCACCTGCAGAGGCTGATAAGTGAAATATACTTCACCAACTACAAGTGATTCTACCTGATCAAAGGAGATCATATTCTGTTTTACCTTGTTAATGTCATGTTGATAAGGTGGAGGGTCGACAACTATTAAGGGGTCGTCCTTGCGCTTAAATTTTCTGTCTTTTTTGGGTGTTTTTGGTGGCACTCTCATCTAGAATTAAGCCAGTTAATGATCCAGGAAAGATACATTTGGTTTTACTGTTTGTCAGCCCATCAGCAACCTGTTTGATCCTAAGCTGTGATTTTTATTTGCTTTTCTCCCACTGCTGTGGTCAGCAAGAAAGAACACATTTTTTCAGGTATTGTCTTAACAACTTGGTCTTTTTTAATTGAATTCACAGATAATGGCCTTTGACAAACATTTCCATTGATATATCAGCTGTTCAGCTAATGCCCCTGTTGTTTTCATTGTGTGCTGACCTCAAATTAATGGACATGTCCAAAGCTCTTATCAGCGAAACAGACCCAAAGTTGCATCACACCTGCCCATGCTTGTGCCAAAGGTCATGATACACTACCTGCTCAGTCATCACTTTCAAGAGACCATTGTGGCCAACATGGCATATGTGCTTTTCTTAGCATGTTATACATCTTCTCTCCCGAGTGAAGAAGCCAATAAAATGTAGCCCCAGCTTCGTAATGGCTAGATTTCTTGTTCAGTACAATTGAAGACACAATACAATCTATTTGGTACAAGCAGTTTGAAGATGTGTTTCCAGTGTTATAAAAAGCAATAAGGGTTTTTCAAAGGGGTTGTGCCACTTGGGAACTTTACCTCCGACTATAGCTACGATGTATGGAGTTCCCCAGGGTTCAATACTAGGGCCTATTTTTTTTAAGGTTACATGCCTTCATTTGGCAAAATTATGCCAAACAATAAAATCATAATTATTGAAATAGCACCTCATTTTTTTCCCTTGGCAGTAAATGACAACAGTTCCATATACTCCCTCCATAAGTGCCGTTCCCACCTTTTTACTGTCGAACAATCGGTTGACAACCCTATAAAAAATCCCTATTGGCACTTCTATTGTATAGCATTTAAACTTTAAAAACTCTTTTCGTTTCTTAATGCTAGTCTTTCTGTGCTTTATTCACTGTTTGAAGACACCTTCATTCTTAAATATTCACCTAATTTGCCAGATTTGTTTGTCTCAAAACCGTTCTGATTATACTGTTAGCGCACATCAGAACTTAGAGGTTCAGTATCTTAAAAGCCCTTTGTTTTAATACTCTGCGTTGAAGGTTATTTGCCAGTGATTCAGTTATTAATTTTTATCGATCGTCTCAGTTGATCATTTATTTTTGCTGAATAGAAGAGCTCTCTGCCAGATGACGTACAGAAACTGTAACTGAAGCATTGGGTGGGCAAAGGGTGTGAAGGAAGTGGTGGGTAGAGAGCCACAAGAGCCAAACGAGCCACCTGCTAATTGGAAAGAAATTCCCGATTTGCTGATTTACTGCCGGTTTTATGTTTGAGGGGAAAAAGCCAGAATTTTTGTCGGTGTGTTCACATGAGGCTGTGAGGGTCTGGAGAGTTGGGGGAGGGGTCCGGTTGAGCCCCATATGTGTGTATATGTGTGTGTGTTTTGTGTTGTGGCATGGTTTGGGTTAGTGAAGGGTGGGGGGCTGGGTGGGGTAGTATTGCGTAAAGGATCATTAAGCAGAGGGGCGTGTGTGTGTGTGTGTGTGTGTGTGTGTGTGTGTGTGTGTGTGTGTGTGTGTGTGTGTGTGTGTGTTCGTGTGTGTGTGTGTGCGCGCTGACCACACCTCTGTGGCTGCCTCGAACAGAGGGGAGTGGAGTTTCCTGTCCAAAGATAAAGTCTCCAGGAAGCAGATCCTCTTGGTATTCGCTCCACTGAGACATACAGACACTTAAACGCTTCACACAGCTACAAAATGCTACGTCTGCTTCACTATTATAACTTATTTATTCTCATTGCATTTGTGTCATGTCTGTACGTAAACAATAAACACTGGGAAGATGATTGTTTGCTTGTTCTGGCTTTTCATCCTTCATTTAAACAGGATGTCGTTTTTCCAAGAAACACCATCTTAATTATTTTGAAAAAAATGAACATTTCAGATATATATCTACTACTTGTGTACGGTGGCCCCTAAGGACAAAACACAACCAAGACTGAAAGCACACATATCAAAACTCAAAGTAGCATCAAATGAGAAACCTTAATTTAGTGACTTATATTTAATAATTTGCTTCTCTACAAGGGAGAGTTAAAGTCCACCAAATGAAGTATGTAAAACCAACATTGTTACTTCAGTAGGCCTGCAACTAATGATACTTTTGCTATCGGTCAATTCGCCTATTTCTCAATTAGTTGATTGATCATTAAAATCTCGTCTCTGTGAGGTGCCTTGCTCAAGGGCAGGTGAAGAAGTGGAAATGGTTGAACAGGCTGTTTTATTTCATATGAGTTGACTTGTATTTGTCGTTTTGTGGTGAAGGGTCAAAAGGTCATTTTGCAGCACGGAACTTAGCAGAACACTTGTTCTCTTTTTTTCAATATCTGCCTTTTCCCCTCACCACAAACACAACACACACACACACACACACACACACACACACACACACACACACACACACACACACACACACACACACACACACACACACACACACACACACACACACACACACAAACCTTAATCTCGTCACATCTCGTCTGTCTCTTTCTCCCGCCATCGTTACCCTTCTACTTTCTCTTTCAAACTCTCTCTCTCCCTCCCTCACTCTCTCTCTCTCCCTCCCTCCCTCTCTCCCTCCCGCTCTCTCTCTCTCTCTCTCGCTCTCTCTCACGCCCTAATAGGATATGTTGAGGGAGGCTCTGCTTCCGCTCGCCCGTCACCATGGCAACCGCGGCTCTGGCGGGAGTTGCCGAAAAGACTGTGTAGCCTGACCCCTCCCCCAGCACTCCCTCCTCTTCCTCCTCTTCCTCCTCCACCTTTCCAGACCAACCCCTCTCAACAGCTCTCTCTCTCTTTCTCTCTCTCTCTCTCTCTCTCTCCTTCTAACTCACTGCTTCAGCCAAAGGCGAACACACACACACGCACACGCACACACACACACACACACACACACACACACACACACACACACACACACACACACACACACACACACACACACACACACACACTACACACTAAATACCTGCCAGCACAGCATACTGAATAGCCCTATAATCTCTCCCTCTCTCCCCCTTACTCCCTCTTTCTCTTTCTCTCTCCCTCTCTCTCTCTCTCTCTCTCTCATATATACACAAAAATACACACAATGAGGCTCTCTGTGCGTGTGTGTCACTGATGTATGCACATAAACAAGTCAGTTGTCCTCCAGCAAACAGGGGCACTCATGCACAAAGACTGGCCACAACACACACATATACACAGTCTCACACACATGTACACACATTCTATTACCCCCTCAGTGTGTGTTTTTGTGTGTATGTATGTGTGTGAGTCTGTGTGTGTGTGTGTGTTTGTGTGTGATAGCATGAGACATGAGAGGTTGGAGGCCTATTTGCCGTGCTTCTGCCAGGAGGGCTTTGCTAGCATGAGTGTTAGTCAGTGTGTGTGTGTGTGTGTGTGTGTGTGTGTGTGTGTGTGTGTCTATGGTTGAGCATTCACTCCCTCCATTCAAAGGACAGCACATTCACAATTTGGGATGCAGAAGGAGAGAGAGAGAGAGAGAGAGAGAGAGAGAGAGAGAGAGAGAGAGAGAGAGAGAGAGAGAGAGAGAGAGAGAGATGATGTGGGGGGTAAAGAAAGGAAGAATGCAGTGCAGATATTGGACCGATGCAGCTCCCTCTGCTGGTGCAGGATGATGATGTCATTGTTGGCAGCCCACTCGCTCCAGAGTCGAGCTTTCCAGGAGGCAAAAAAACATCAGCCCCGGTTTGGACACAAAGCAGATTTGTGTATGTGTGTGTGCGTATGTGTTTGTGTGCGTGTGTGTGTGTGTGTATTTCTTATTCAGAACTGTTCTGAGTAATGTGGATCATTTAATGGATCAGCGGATGTGTTACACTGTTCTCCCAAACAATGGTGTTATCTGTGGAGCACTGCACACTGTCATCTTGGTGGAGAATTTTAATTTTTTATGACATTTTTCCCCTTCGGCATTTGTTTGTTAATCCAACTCTACAGATGGCTCTTCTGCTGCTGTGCACACACAGCTCTCCCTCTCATCACTGCTTCCCGTCCCAATTCCACCACCGTTAAAAATGTCCCCATATACGTCATCCGTTCTCAGCAGCCAAAATCTACTTGTTAGCAAGTCATTGGCTCTATTCAGCTCTTGAATTAGGATGTCGTTAAAACAAAATAATTATATATTTTTTTTGTGGTGAGATAAGGACACCTGGTTCCAACACAAACAGACTGTTTCCTGAGTCGAGTTGAAGTGTGGCGGCAGTCGACATTGTCTGCAAAGAGAATAGCTGGTGTTGAAAGTTTGACTGCCACGACTGAGCACAGATGTTTGTGGTTTTGAGGTGATGATTTTGGAATATGGGTCGATAGGCTCGTCTTTGGTGCGTCATTTAGTTGCTACTGGATTGAGTAGACAATTTCATCTTTCTCCACCCTCAGCAGCATCTGACAGGAGGGAGGTGTCTGCAATTAGGCAATACAAACTGTCTAATTGAATATTTGGCTTTTATATGGCATTGAATTCCCTG
The DNA here is from genome assembly GCA_949357725.1 of Hyperoplus immaculatus. Taxonomy (NCBI): domain Eukaryota; kingdom Metazoa; phylum Chordata; class Actinopteri; order Uranoscopiformes; family Ammodytidae; genus Hyperoplus; species Hyperoplus immaculatus. The sequence goes on from OX442362.1 coordinate 4,396,846, forward strand.
AAGAGTTTGTCATTTAAACATAAATTCTGATTTTTTTTTGTGTCTTAGATATCATTATTCACAAAGCACGGAACATCTTAAGTGTGTCACATTACACGGGCAAAAGGAAAGCGATTGTAGCGACATGGAAACAGGTCACGCTTCAATTGCTGGATATTTTCTTACATGTTGATTCTCAAGTGATTCTGAGGTGGTAACTGAGAACCGGACAGACGAGACACAAGGTGAACTGTTTTGACCAATTGCAAGGCTCCCTCACTCCGCCTACACATTTTGTATTATATTCCACAGCTGAATCAATGCAACATGTTCAGACGCATTCTTAGAAAAAAATTACAGCGAATTGTGCTGGGCGGGGAATGTAGAAAATTGATAAATGTACCGTGAAATATGTTAAGAGAAAAAAAAGACCTTGGGTTATGCCCAGATGTTCATTGACAAGGCTGCCAGACTCACTTTTCTCAAGTTTGTGAGTGGACGGGCATAGCAGCAATAACAATCTGACAGGTTTTAAACCCTTATAATTCCATCATGTCATCAGGTGTTCATATAAGGTATTTGATCATGCCAATACACGTTAAAATCAAGCACATTGGTAGCATGACTTTCAAGGTGAATTGACCTAATGTTGTTTTTATACAGATGCATAGTTCCAACATTCAAGCACTTTATTGGATTCACCCGTTCACCTGCACCTGTTTACCAGAAATTTGGTCTAATTTTTGGGAATTTACCACCAGTGCTTCGATTACCCTTTTCACCTAAATATATTTATACCAATTTGAACAGCAGTGTAAGGGTGTCCAAAGGTGCATTTTTCTCTTGTGATTGGAATGAGAACTGAAGTTGCAGTGTATTGAGCTGCTCTGCATGCAATTAGAAAGGTCTAGGAAAGTTCCCTTCAAGGTTAGAGGCACAGTCATCACGTGTGGACGTTTTTTTTATGGACGATCGAGTCACCGAGCAACCAGAGAACTCAACACCGGCACCTCCTATTAGGTAACATTAGGGCCGAGAGTCATGTTAACACGGGCTAACAGACGCACAGAGCTGTGCTGGGATCAGTCTGCTAACAGGTGGGCGAACCAGAGAGAGAGAGGGAGAGAGAGACTGCAGGGTGGGGGCGGCTGGTGTTACATTGGGTGGGTCACGCTGTCAGGGGTGGAGCTGCTAGTGTGTGTGTGTGCGTGTGTGTGTGTGCGTGCAGGGAGGAGCTGCATGCGTCCTGGTTGATATCTCCCCCAGCTGTTGTTTTTGCTCTGTCTATATTATATCGTCCATATCCCAAGCACATTCACTCATTCACATTCAGTGATTCACACACACACACACACACACACACACACACACACACACACACACACACACACACACACACACACACACACACACACACACACAGACAAACATACCTTTATTTGTACTTGAGATTGGGTGGGTCACGCTGTCAGGGGTGGAGACAGTGTGGTGTCGAAACATGGTGTCATGGTGTCGAAACACACACATACACACTATATATATTATATATAATAATAATAATTATTATATTATATATAATAATAATTATTATTATTCTATAATATTTTTATGTACAGTACATTCACATAAAAGTCCAATTCAAGTTGACATTGTTTTAAATGAATGCTGATCACAGATGACATTGACACATAAACACTCCCAGCAGATCAATACCGGATGGAGCTTTTCTCCCTTTATCTCTCCTCAATCCTGTCATCCTCCCTTTCTCCTCTCTCCTTCCATCTGAACCTTTTATCATTTCCAAACAGTCACAGTATTGTTAGGACTCACCTCGGGTCCTATTGATTTCTTCCCTTTAGAAAAAAACAACAACAGTGACATGGACTGAAAGCTTATTAGGCTTTAGTGGAGAGGGCCTGAGTAGTTTCAGCAAGTTACCAAAGCCTCGATTCCATTGATTGATACAGTTTGGTTTGGTATGGTATGGCACCTAATTATTTGTGATGGTATGGTGTAGGTATGGATACGAAAATAACCGTATACCATTCTTATTTTGATCACCCTTTCGTTGGGGTACCAAGCGGTACCAAGCGGTCACAAGCCGACCTAAAAGGGTGGAGCTATAAAATTAGTCCATTGACAGAATTGTCATATACCCACAGTATTTATTTTTTTCTGAATTGATACAACAGGATAGAAACATACTGTAGTTGTGTGATTTGACGGACCTGCTTTGGTAAATAGAGAGTCATCTGCATAAATGATTGGCATCTCCACCTTTCCAGACTAAAAGTTATCATAATGTCGTTCCCTAGCAGTTTTTTTTAAATACAGATGATAAACACTCCATGGAAAATTTGTATCATTAAAATGCAATATCTTAATGGGTGCCGGAGCTACTGCTATTATTAACCCTTCTTGTATCACCTGTCTTTTAAATAAGTGATGTGGCTGTGACAAAGGTGTGTTGACTGGTCCTTCGGTGCCTCAATATTAAGTTAAACCCTTTTGTTAAAGTGGCTTACTGGCAGTGATCTGGGTTTGTCTCGATAGCTGCTGTGCTTCTGATAGTGATACAGGAAAAAAAAATAGAAATAAACCATCACATGCTCTATATATCGTGCCATAATCATAAACACTGCACCATATGAATAGCCCTCCGTGGGCATATAAGGTTACTGCTACCGTAAATCCCTCATTACTTTATCTGTGTGTGAGAGCCAGTGTGAGTAGAGCATGATTAAAGTCTTCTGGATAGATTATGTCTCTCTCTCTCTCCCTCTCTTTATCTGTATCTCTCTAGCTCTCTCTCTCTCTCCCTATCTATCTCTGCCTGGTGTTTCTCACCACTGCAGTCACAGCTGCTACCCGCTTCCCATTCAAGTTAGAGAGCACATGAATTAACTGCAAGGTGCACACGGGGTGACCCATTTTATGGCGGAGCAGTTGAACTGAGAAGTGCAAAGGGGGAGAACGGAGTGCGCTGGCGAGCTCCACTGCGGCACGTCCATAGCTAAGCGAGCGTTTTTTGTCCTATCCCATTGCGTTTTCATTTTGCATTAAGGCTGCAAAATGAATCCTGAAGAAGCAGTGATCTTGATTTCATATATCTATGTGATCTCATTTCTAAATGATGACGACTCTATAGCTTATATGATTCCCCTATGCATTAAAGTCACACTGGATCAACCAATCAAACAATCAAACTTTATTTATAGAGCACTTTTCATACAAGTAATTGTAACACAAAGTGCTTAAAACACCCCCCCCCCCCCTCGACACATCCCGATATATTCATACACGCAAAAACAATCATTAGAAATAATACATAAAAGAGAAAATAAAAATGCAAAAATACATAGACAAATTAAAGCAGACTACATGTATAAATAAAATAGGCTATGAAAGATAGATAAAAACAGTAGGTTGTTTAATCTAAAAGATAAAACAAATAAGTTCTGTGATTAAAAAGCCTGACTAAAAAGGATATTCACTTCTTTGCTTGGAAACAATTCCATCTGCTATATCAAACACAGTGAGCTACACAATGTAAAACAAAACAAGCTATTAATGTATCATTCACGCAAACAACTCCATAGATATTTTAACCTGCCAGTGTCCCCCCTTGAAACCTCAAACTGTTGATGTAGACTTGAGTTTTTAACCAAGAAGCTGGTTGTACAAACGGACTGGGTGCTAGGTTTTATTCATTTATATTATGTATTCTATAGATGTTAGTTAACATTCTATGATATCTGGGTTTCTATCTAAGTGTCAGTACATTTATTATTAAAAAACAAGAATTGTATGAGAGAAATGTGATATAAAATTGCGTGAGAGATAAAATCTTAATACACATTAAGCTAGAATTGTGCAGCCCTGTTGTTGCATTCGGACACGTTCCAATCTTGGCAGATTCTTATGGTTGTGTCAGATAGATTGTTTGTTTGCCCTGTGCCGTCGTCCGACTCGCAAACAATTCAAATGTATTTGACTTCAGGGCAAGCGAAAGGTTAACTAATGCTTTTCAAAGGAAGCTCAGGTGCTTATCTTTGTGTTGAGACAACAGACAGAGACAGAGTGTCTGCGTGCTTAGATTCAAAATCACGACTGGGGAGGAAGCATCGCCCTGGCAAGGTTGAATTATGGTTAAATGCATGTTAATGGTAATTTTGACATTTACCAACGTATTTCTGAGTTTTTTAAATACTTTAATGCTCAATATGTCTTCATCTAGACTGAAAGCATCTCTTATTCTAACAGTTTTAACCTTTGCAAACTTGCCCTGCAGAGTAACGGCCATTAGAATGTATTTAAAATGTCCTTTTTTTTTACAATTAATATTCACTTTTCACAATGAAATCTACATCTTCAGTATTTGAAAAATGCTGGTTTGCAGGTGGGCAGAGCATTCAGCTGCTGACTGACGTTGTCTGTGCGTGCTCCCAGAGAAGTGCTTTTGTATTGTTTTGAACATTTCAATGTGGATGATATCATAGGAAAAGTAAGAAACATGTGAGTGGACATTTTTATACATGTGAACATCAAACACTGTAATCTACTGTAGATTGGAATCCATACTAGAAATCACCAGATCAAATCAACCTAATGTGGACCAATATAATACTGGGCGGTAAAACACTGAAAATGGGTCAGAAAAACCCATTGATTGTGGGTAAAGTTAACCCAGTATTGTCTAGGTGTTTAATTGACCCAGTTATTTATAAAATGTTCAATTATGTGCATGCCAAACTTTACATGACAGGGCTATACAGGTATTACAATAAATGAGTTGTCAGTGTGTGGAAGCCTGTCCGTTCAAATGTCCTCATTTCCTTATTTGGAGAAAAGGCTCCATTGGCTTGTGATCACAAAAAGTTATTTGGTCAATCTCAACTTTGCTCCTTAAAATCCATTTGAGAGTGTAAAGCTACAGTATAATCATCAGAGTAGTACAGCATGAAGCAATTTGAGATAAGTTTTTTTCCATTGGGTAATGAGCTGCGATTCATCTGAAGCTATACTCATCAGAAAGTTTCAGAACCTAATTTCTTCTGGCTCATTCTGTCTCACAGATCTCAGAGTTCGAAAGAAGAAAAGTGAGGGTTTCTCTTTTCTTTTCTTCTTCTTTTCATTTTATAGTGGAGTTCGGTCTCTCTCTCTCTCAGTCTCTTCTTTTGGCAATTTTGTGAAGAGTTTTGGTCGACCTTATTTCCCACGGGGGGAAGAAGAGGCATAAGTTAGTAAGCACAGTAAGTAAGTTTGGATTTAAAGGCGGACTCAGTGATTATGAAGAACGCTTGTTGTCAAAATCACTTTTTGTCAAAATCAGTAAATACCTCCTCACGGCGTACTGTGCAGGCACTGAAAAAGACATCCAGTGTTAATCAACAGCCTAGGTTATGTACACAGGCATGTTGCTATAGCTTCGATGGGGCCCCTTTGTTTACAAACCCTTTGTTTACATAGGCTGTGTATGAACACTAGATTTGTTTCAGGGCACACACAGTATGGACAGGTAGCGGATCGTGAGGAGATATTCACTGATTTTGACAAAAAGTGATTTGAACAACAATCATTCTCCGAAATCACTGACTCTACCTTTAATCTGAGGCAGCGTGAATAGAGGATAAAGAGAAAAGAGCAGTGGAGAAGAGAGGTTTTAGGAAAAGGAAAAAACCCAGCTTAGAATAGAGAAAGACTAGAGGGCGAGTGTGTGGAGATATTAAGGTGTGGTTGATGTGAGGAGTGAGAGATGCTGCAGGGTGAGGCGGAGGGTGTGGGAGAGAGAGAGAAAGGTGACGGAGGTGTGGTCATGACGGAGAGAGAGAGAGAGATGGAGAGAGAGAAGGAAGGAAGGGAGAGGTGGGGTGAGAAGTGGGACTGGGAGGGGTGGTGGGTGGGGAACCAGTGGAAAACATGGAGTCAGCTGATAGCTCCCAGTTTCCATGGCAACCCTAGGCCTTTCCCACCCACCCTCTCTCTCTCTCTCTCTCTTTCACTCTCCCTCTCTCTCTCTCTCTCTCTCTCTCTCTCTCTCTCTCTCTCTCTCTCTCTCTCTCTCTCTCTCTTCTGTGCCACATCCACTCCCTCACTACTTCCACACTTGAATTTTCTTTTCAGTTTTTTTCTTTCTTTCTATAATCACATTATGGCTCTGTTTCCTGATCCTCTCCCTCCCTCAAATCATCTTTCCATTCCCTTTCCTTTTTTCCACGTATGAAATCTCCTAAAATTCCTACCCACCTGCGCAGAGTTGGGTACAGTCTGTTACTGTGTGTGTGTGTGTGTATACTCTGTTATGTGTTGTCAAAGAGGAATTCAAATGTAGAAGATGACCATCACGTTACAAGCATGATTCGGTATGTTCTTGGACACACGATTGAGGAGTGCTTGGTAAATGGCTCTTCATTGTACTGGCATTACTTGTCAAAATGTATTAAATTCCAAGCCAGAAGCAATGTTTGGGTTTATAAAGGGAAAAAAGAGCCACAGCTGAATGCCTGTAGTGCCAAAAAATCATTCTAGAAAATGTCCTGAATGTGCCTTGCAGCGACCTGTAAAAACGCTTAAACATGCAAAGCCTAACGGTGCTTATTTGCATAGGCTATGCTAGCTGACTGCAGGATGTTTACCAAACTTTACATTTTGGCCCCTCGGCCCACGGTCTCACAGCCTGGGCCTCTAGCTGAACTGTGTGACCCGATAAAAGAGGGCGCAGTGCAGTCTCCACCCTCTCCTCCTCCACCCAGAGCCAAGCTATACGCTCAGCCGAGCTGGATGGAGGCCAAACTGCTGCTCCCTCTCTCTCTCCCTCTCTCTCTCTCTCTCTCTCTCTCTCTCTCTCTCTCTCTCTCTCTCTCTCTCTCTCTCTCTCTCTCTCTTTCCCTCTCACTCCATATCTACTGACACTCTTTCAGTTTTCCTACTCTATCTCCCTCTATCTCTCCCTTCAATTCAATTTGAAAAGCTTTATTGGCATGACTAGAAAAACCCTATTGCCAAATCATTACATATATTTAAAGGGATCACAAATGAGACCAATCCGGCCCCACCCACATATACGTATATGCATATACACACATGTTACAAATGATAAGGCATGTGACTGTATATAATAGAATGATGTCAACAGTAAGTCTCTCTCTCTCTCTCTCAAATTCAAATTCAGAAAGCTTTATTGGCATGACTATTGTAGTAAACAGTGTTGCCAAAGCACTTGTCACCACCAGTCTCTCTCTATACCCGTCCAGCCCTTCTCGATCTCAACTCCCCTCCCCCCACCACCACCCCGACCCCCGGTATCCCACACAGCAGCTATTGTTCCCTGGGCTTGTGAGCTACACAGCAGCTGAGCCCTGGATGGTGGTTGCATAGGCGAATGGGTTGCTCCTTTTACTCTGAGGAGGTTGGCAGAGAAAACTAGGGCGTAACATGAAGAGGCCTGACGCAAGTTGTATGAAAGCATGACTCCCGGATGAAGCAAGTTTCTCGATGCAAACGTAGTCAGTCTTAACGGAATGAAAAAATGTAGTTCACACCTTGACAGATGTAGGCTACAGAATGAAAGGGTGGAGCTAGTACCGCTAGTCATTTCCCCCCCACTGAACATTCTCAATATATTCTTCATGGATAGGTTTATGCTGTAGGGCCATCACGTTCAATTCCTTGGTGTGGCCGGTTATAAATACTACAATACCCACAAGGCTTAGTAGAAAAATGGAGAAAAGGGGATTTGTTTTAATGGGAGGCTTACGTTGCCGATTTCATCCACCGTTGACCCAGAATCGGGAAAGTGAGCTGCTGAAAGTTTGATCACACAAAGCGTAATCCGTGCATAAGTGGCACATGCAGCAGAACTGGAAGCACTATATGAACATACAGTCCCCTCCATAAGTATCGGAACAGTGAGGCCAATTCCTTTATTTTTGCTGTAGACTGGAAACATTTGGGTTTGACACCAAAAGATGAATATGAGACAATAGCTCAACATTTCAGCTTTCATTTCCAGGTATTCACATCTGGATCTGATACACAACTGAGAAGATATCATTTTTTGAAAAAGAACACAACATTTTTAGGCAAGCAAAAGTATTGGAACAGATAGACTTTAAATACATTAAAGTGAATAAACCGTACTATTTTGTCGCAAATACTTTGCTTGCAATAACTGCATCAAGCCTGTGACCCATTGACATCACAAAACGTTTGCATTCTTTTGTGATGCTTTTCCAGGCTTTCACCGCAGCCTCATTCAGTTGCTGTTTGTTTTGGGGGGTTACTCCCTTCGGTCTCCTCTTTAGCAGGTAAAATGCATGCTCTATAGGGTTTAAGTCTGGAGATTGACTTGGCCAGTCTAAAACCTTCCATTTCTTGCCCCTGATGAACTCCTTTGTTGTTTTTGCAGTTTTTTTGGATCCTTATCTTGCTGCATGATGGAGCATCTTCCAATCAGTTTGGTTGCATCTTTCTTTAAATTGGCAGACCGAATGTTTCTGTAGACTTCTAAGTTCATTTTGCTGTTGCCATCATGTGTTACTGTGTTGTTGTCGAGATGAACCTTTACCAAAGTGATGGAAAAGCTAAAGTTTGGAGACAGAAAGGATCTACTCATGATCCCAAACATACAGGCTCATCTGTGAAACACGGTGGAGGCAATGTCATGGCTTGGGCTTGCATGGCTTCTTCTGGGACGGGCTCATTATTCTTCATTGATGATGTAACACATGATGTCAACAGCAAAATGAACTCAGAAGTTTACAGAAACATTTTGTCTGACAATTTAAGGAAAGATGCGACCAAACTGATTGGAAGATGCTTCATCATGCAGCAAGATAATGACCCAAAACACAACGAAGGAGTTAATCAGGGGCAAGAAGTGGAATGTTTTAGACTGGCCAAGTCAATCTCCAGACTTAAACGCTATAGAGCATGCATTTTACCTGCTAAAGAGGAGACTTAAGAGAGTAACCCCCTAACACAAACAGCAACTGAAAGAGGCTGCAGTGAAAGCCTGTAAAAGTATCACAAAAGAAGAATGCAAAAGTTTGGTGATGTCAGTGGGTCACAGGCTTGATGCGGTTATTGCAAGCAAAGGTTTTGCGACAAAATAGTAAGTTTTATTCACTTTAATTTATTTAAAGTCTATCTGTTCCAATACTTCTGCTCGCCTAAAAATGTGGTGTTCCTTTACAAATAATGCTATCTTCTCAGTTGTGTATCGGATCCAGATGTGAATACCTGGAAATGAAAGCTGAAATGTTGAGCTGTTGTCTCATATTCATCTTTTGGTGTCAAACCCAAATGTTTCCAGTCTACAGCAAAAATAAGGGAATTGGCCTCACTGTTCCGATACTTATGGAGGGGACTGTATGAACAAATGTTTTGTACCAAAATGCACCCTGGGAATTGTAGTCAATTCCTCTTCTTAGGATCGTTTTTACTCAGGCTTGTACATTGTATCCAAGGAATTTATTTTCTAAAGCTAATGTTTGAACCAGGAGAATTTCTTCAAGCTTTCATCCAAGCTTTGAAGTCCTCAACACGGTCTGTGCAGAAAATGAATATGACTTCTTCATAAACTCTGGACATATCAAATAACTTCCTCCTACTTTGCACCTCTATAGTATACTGTATAAGAGTTATTTATGTATATGTGTTGGCATTATGTCCAGCTGACTTCTGTTTTAGTGGATTGTGTGGCTCCTTCTAGCAGCGTGTCTCAGCATATTTGTCTGTTGGCATGCTCCACCTCACTGTGATTACCTCAGTGGAATCAATACAAAAGTTTGTCAATAAAATGAGTATGCAGTCTTTTATGAAGAGAGAATCTGATTGAGTTGCAGATATGGGTTGACTCAGCAAAGTTGAACAGAGTCTGGGCCAACCGAAGGACCTTCAGAGCATCATCATTATGTAAATGTTCTTTTAGGGTGTAGTGTAGCTATTAGGATCTATATTACCGGCGCAGTGATATCCCTGTGTTCTACTACACATAACATTGGATAACTTACGCCCATTTGCCCGTAATCTGAAGAAAAAGTATAAAACAAGTAGTTTTTTTATCCATTATGAAAATGGTCATGCAAATCCACAACATATCAGTTTTAGCTTTCAATCAGCTTTCTGGTTACTTTTTGTTGTTTGCAAGCAGATGGGTGTTGGAAATGTTGCATGCTGCTTAATTGTGTGTTTGTGTTGGCCGCTGTTTGTCTTTCACTGTGTTCGGAAGTGTTTGGATGTTTGTACTTTGATCATGTATTCAAAAAAGGCTTTCGTATTTTGCTAGGCTGTCCCTTGTTAATACTATTTATTTCTTAATGACCTGCCTTGGTAAATAAAGGTTAAATGAAATCCAATTCAATTCTAACCCTCTTATGTTCTCTACTCTCTCTTTCTAGCAGGCAGACTTAGGAGACGACTGTTCCCAGCCCACAGACCTGGTCAAGGTAAAGACCGAGGCTCCGGTGTGTAAGACAGAGCGGGACTCTCCCAGACCACAGTCCCCCGCAGAGGACCAGACAGAACCAGTGGACCTGTCACTCAACAAGCCCCGCTCCTCATCACACCCTGTCTCCAGCTCAAGCACCACAGTCAACCCAGCACCCAGCACAGGACACATCACCCAATCCAGCCTGTGTGCCACACCCGTCACCACTACAGTGCAGTCCATAGGCTCCATGGTAACCAAAAACCCCTACATCCTCCATTGTTACTCTACAGGAGAAGTAAGGGATATTTTTGTTGTTATTGTTAATATATGTGTTATATCAATCACTTAAACAGTATATGCAGTTCACAACACAGGTCTACCAAGTCATTTTGAGTATCCCGCATGTTATTTTTATCCAATCAGGAGACAGAGCGCTATAAAGAGGTGGGTCTCTGTGCACGTGATTGATGCTCTGCATCGCGGCACTGTCTGATGTAGACGGCTGTGCGTTATTGTGTCTGTGACATAGGGACGAGGGAGGGGACTGCTAACTGTAGTCACTGACAGGAAGTTAGCTTAAAGGACCATATCACTTACTTCTCCTTTAAAGCCACCTTACACCTAAATCCACAACATTATTCTAGCCATACCCTCATTTCCTATATTGGTTTGTAAAATGTTAGACCAGTTCTCCAAATGCTTTAAAGCTGTTGAACAATGCATGCTTTGGCTTTATAGTGTTAGAGCCAACATTGATATATCCCTCTTCTCTTGCCTCTAAAGGTCTTATCTCCGGGCTCCATCTTGGCGACTCAGGGCGCTGGCGGGCAACAGATCCTTCATGTGATTCACACCATCCCCTCAGTGAGCATGCCCAGTAAGGTGGGCCAGCTGCAGACTATCCCCGTGGTGGTACAGTCACTTCCTGTTGTCTACACCACCATGGCAACTGACGGCGTCGCCACGGCAGCCATCACAGTTCCACTCATAGGCAGCGACGGGCGCTCGGAAGGATCAGGTGAGTCAGTGGTAGAATGAAAATGTACTATATATTTATATATATAGCTCTTTTCATATACAAGAAGGCAGCACAAAGTCATTTACATAATAAAATAATTGTCATTACCCCCCCCCCCCCAACACCAGACAAAGCAGTCCATGAGTACTTCATAAAAACACTTTATAAACTCGCTATACAAATAAAACAGCATACTAAGCATAACGAAATAAAGAATAAATATATATAGGCTATATTTTTTTAAATTAATTAAAATTAAATCAAAAGCTTAAGAAAGAAAACAAATACATATGTTAAGTTGGATAAATAGAATTAAATTAAAACCCAAACTCATAAAACTCTTGAGTTTGTAAGCAGCAACACACAATGGATTTGAGAGTCATTAGAGATTAGAGGTAGGGAGGTGTTTAAGTCACAATGAAACTGTATTTTAGAGCCTATTTTTCAATTTTTTTTTATCTGCACGATGTTGAAAGATAATATTGGGACGGTATAACACAGGTAAAACAATATCACTTCGGAAATAAAAGCAATTCTAAATGGTTGTTAGATAAGTAGAACCATCCTCCCCTCTTCCCTTTCCTTCCTTCTATCTCTGCCTGTCACACCCGCCATTGTTCACACACGGCTCCGTCACTCTCTCTAGCCCACACTGTTATTTATGTGTCGGGTCTCAGCGGAGTACAGTGTGTCTCTAGGGACACTGTGTGTTTGTGGTTACTGGTACAGTGTGCTAGACTAGCCGTCTGTCTGCCTGCCTGTCTATCCATACATCTCTGTCATTCTGGAGCTTTCTCCTTATGTGCCAGATGATTGATATTTCCCACGTTTATGAGGAAACTCTTCGAAACGAAACATTACATATGTTGTTGAGAAATGATCCTGACTGAAACGCATATGAAAGAAATTCATCAGCTGATTTCATTGTAGAATATTTTGAACAGGGAGAGTGTCTGGGTATGTCATGAATCAAAATGGGAGCTTACAGTGTCCTGTGTTGGAGTAGGTAGAGTAAGAGGAGAGGAGTGCTTTCCCGACCTTTTGACGCTTAGATAAATCAGTGTGTGAAAAGGTGATCAATACTGAAGAGCCAGGGAGAAGGAAGTGAAACAATCTTATCTGAAAGCACTCTATAAAGTCAAGAGTTGGTCCTACTGTCATCGTGTCAGAAGTCAGAAGCGTTCTTAACACCTTGGAGTCAGGGGCTACTTTGGTCGTTTTTACCTATTTTGATTCATCCTTTCTAAACCATATTAAGAAATGTCTGGCATGCCAATGTTTGGCATCTTTTCATTCCGCACAACTTCATCTATATGACTGGATTTTTAATTTTTTTTCATTTTGACATACATATACAGTACACACATACAAATGCATGTACATATGAACATATTGGACCCAAAACCACACAAATAACTTAAAAAAACGGATATTGGAAATTGTATTATTTTTTACTATTGGTAACACAGACATTCACAACGAAACATTTGGAAAGCTGTGATGCCACTATGATAATACAAAAGTTTGATTGAGGTGGCATCAACCTACGTATACACTCATTTTATGAACAAATAAAAGGTGAATCCGAAGGTGTTTTTTTCCCCTAATTCCTCAAGTTCTGTCAACTATAACACATAGGGCATATTAAAAAAAGTATCTGGTTTATTTGTGCTAAGTGACGTCTGACGGAGAGGGTTTAAAGGAGGTGTTATCCATCCCTGAGTAAACACCAGAGGAAGCTCCACATTTTTTCATGCAAGCTGGCAAAACAAGCCTCCACCCCTTTGACAAACTGCAGTAAAGTCCCTCGGTAAGGTCTGTTTGGTTCACCTTGGTTTCTGATCCAAAAACTAGCACGGGCCTCGACGCAGGAATGTAAACGAGGAAGTGGCAGAGACTTCTAAAGATCTAGCCTGAAGAAAAAATGCTCTCTGGATAGTTTCAATTCATCAGCAAGTGATGTTTTAATACATTTCCCAGAAGGCATTTCAAAAATCTCAAAAGATAATTTAGAAATATTCAGTTGTAAGAGTAGTATATTAACTTTGTCAGGGGTATTCCTATTATTTTTCTGTTCCCCACTATGTGTCTCATACGGTCTTTGGGAGAATAAAATACCATGCATGTACACTGCACAATGTAGATTGGTACAAGACTCTAGTCTGCCAAAGGCTTTACCACTTTATAAAACCAACCAGTAAAGTATTTAAATACCACTTTATAGGACTTTAAAACGCCTGGCTTGGCAACTTTTGCTGGTTTCAGTGGCTTTAAATGTCATTAAGTGGTAGAGCAGCAATCGGTACTGTAAAATGACTTCATAGGCCTGTCAGCTAAAAAGCAACTTGTTTCACAGTGCTACACCTGTAACCACTACACCTAACCGTGATGCCTAGACACTCCCGGGACAAGAATGTCAATGTTTGACTTTAACAAAAAATAAGACTTTTAATAGTGTGACGTAGATTTGAAAAAGTCCACTGAGGCAAAACACAGACGATCAGACAGTTTGTAAACAAGCCAAGAGTTTTTATTTTAATATGCAAAAGTTTGGACAGTTCGGATAATAAGTTGTGTTTTTGTTTAAATTCCGTCGTATTATATTTCCTTTCCCCATCCGATTTATTTTTAGCTATGCTGCTGTGTTCCCAGACCTCAGACATTAACTTGGGTGAAGTACAATGAAAGGAATGACTTGCAAAACTATGAAAATATGACCCAAAACTAGAGTTATCTGTTAAAACTCTCATGTTTTTATGCTGATTATTACATTTCAGTGTCATATGTACCAAGCTTTCCGGTCTGAGCCGTCTATACCGAGGGAAACCAAACATATTGGTCCTGAAAAGGATTGCAGTTATCGTTTAGTCCGTTTCCTTAGAGGGATCATTCAAGTGTCCCCTTAACTAATGTAATCTAATATTGTCTAATCTTCCTGAGAAGGAACAAGTGGATTTGAATAGATTATGTGTCTGCTAAGGAGCTGCCAGTTCCACCGTAGCACTTGCTGAAATTCTGTTTTGTTGCCGGTTGAGAGAAACATACAGTATACACAGAGTGAAGTGAAGATGTAAGCCTTGACAAGGGAAGGTGGGTCAGGATGAAAGAAAGAAAGAAAGAGAGAAGGAGAGAGAGAGAGAGAGAGAGAGGAGGAGAGGGGAACTTTGATACTTGGCGTGTTCTTCCTCTACCTGCAAAGTGAAGAAACAGCAGGAGGCAGCTGACATTTGCTTTGCTGTGTGTGCTGTGTGTGCTGTGTGTGCTGTGTGTGCTGTGGTGGTTTGTGGGAGAGAGGGAGGAGTGGGCTGGATATGTAGAAAGTATAAGCAGACCGAGGCAGGGATTGAGACTCCCCCTGTGTTCCAATCCCCATACTTCCCTGCTATTAAGATTGGTAGAAAAAGGATTTTATGATGTCCCAATACATGTGGTCAGATTTTCAGTGTGGAAATCAGCATGAGTTTGGGGAGATTGTCACAATCCCTGTGCCCTGGGAGTGTACGTCACATCGACAGAGCCTCCAAATGAAAATAACCAGCTATGCGACGAATATATAAGCAAGAGGATAGTTCAAGGCCAATTTTTGAATGCCTACTGCATGCTTACTACAATGAATGTGATTTGGAATGCAGGGTCGGTGGGTGAGGCTGAGAATGCTACAGGGGTCCAGAGGAGAGGAGATTGAGAAAAGGGAAAGCTGTGATGGTGGAGGGAGGGGTGGCTTAATTGTCTCCAGAGACAAAAGAGCACTCATTTCCCTGTGCGACCCCTTTCTCATTCTCTCCACACACACACACATACACACACACACACACACACACACACACACACACACACACACACACACACGCACACACACACACACACACACACACACACGCGCACACACACACACACACACACACACACACTCCACCCAAATTCCTTGCATCACCCTTCGGAGTGCCCCACCCCTCCAGGCTGGCTGGACTTTGACCACTTTGGCTGCCACATTCCTGCAGATAGGGGAGGGGAAGTGCTCATTTGCACTTTAGCTTTTCATTCATTGTCCCTGCGTTCCAAACCGCATAATTCTTTTGTTTTACTATACCATAGAAAGTACATAGTTTGCATAAAATATGCTACAAATAGAATACACTATTAGTTGTTTATTTCATCATAACGACTCAGGCGATGTGATGTAACTCCTGTTGTGTGCAGTGGAATGTGGGTCAGAATTGCCAAAAAAGCACGCATGTTAACACCAACAATTGCAACCGGATGTAGTAGGACATCCTGGTATTTTAAGCCATGCTGCATTTGACCACATGTATTGGGACATCCTTAATCTTTTTTTTCTTCTGTCATACTAAATAGCAGATGAAGGTATGGGGTTTGGAACGCAGCCCATGTTTTTATTTTGATGTTTTTTTGTATGCTAATGTCATGTTTGTTTTTTGCTTTGCTAATATTGTTTCACATAAGCAGCAGCTTAGAAGTTGTCAAATTGTGGATTTATGGTAGAGAAAAGAGGGAGGGATGGGGAGGGAGAGAGAGAGAGATAGACTGAGAGAAAGTGAGAGAGAGAGAGTGAGAGAAAAAGAGAGAGAGAGAGAGACTCGGGGTAATGTACCAATAGACTGAATAGATTAGTGAGGATGACTGACCCAGACATAGATTATATGACAGGGGAACCTCAGAGTTAGCTGCTAATTATCTGTTGCCTTTTCTTCACCATGGTCTTTCTCATACAGGAATGTGGTTCTTCCATCGATCGGTTGCTTGTATGAAACTATTGATCATAGCAGCTTTAAATCACATATTTTACAATCTTCCGCTGCAGTGTTATCTCACACTAAGACCTGACGTTTAAGAGAAAAACATGCTGTATTCCTTTATACACGTTAGCCAAAGAATTACAATTTCCAAATGTCAGAGAAAAAATGTATTCTTGCAAGCAATTACTCGTAGCTATCAAGTGTTTAAAAAGCAAGACCACAATTTAAAGGGCTCTCCTCCCGGGTGTGAGAATCCAGAGTGAGTATCTTTTTGACAGCTTGCTAAAACGTGAGGGCAACCAGCGGTGGTTTCTGATAGCCTCCAGAGATTAGTCTTTCCGTTAATTGCTAATTAGCGTCGACTTTGAGTTTTCGGCTGATTGTTTTTCATTTACATCTGCTCACGTTTGTCTTGCTCCTGCTTTGACATTGTAGAAAGTTTGCTGAAAAGAATGAAAGACTTTTTTTTTTTTTTTACTCAAACACTTAATGTTACACGTGCTATTTTGCGCAGACAGTTTTTAAAAATAAGTTCTTCAATAAAAGCTTCGGCAAAAATCAATCTTATCATTCATGACAGAGCAAATGATATCATGATCACACCATCGAAACAAAGAAAGAGAGAGAGAGAGTTTGTCTGCAATACTTTTTCTGTTAAAAGACAGTGAAGACACACACACACACACACTCACACACTCACTCACTCACTCACTCACTCACTCACTCACTCACTCACTCACTCACTCACTCACACTCATACACACACACACACACACACACACACACACACACACACACACACACACACTGGGGAAGTCTTTGTCTTGCTAAGTTGCTGGAATCCAGGCATCCCCATTAAGAAGTCATTAACCCCCTGCTGTTCTTTTCTGTCTTTCTCCACCCATCTCTCACATTTCTCTCTCTCCTCTGTTTCTCCCATCATTTCATCCAATGATTTATATATATTTCCCTGGGCTTCTCATATAATCCATCACCCATTCCATCCAATGTCTTTCCATCCGTCTAAATGTAAATTCTCCCGTCCTCCCTGCAGTTCGTATTAAACCTGGTTCCACGTCTCCGGTGGAGTTCCAGAGTGACAGCGATGCAGAGAGCGGTACGGAGTCTGGCTCGGCCTCCCTAGCACAGAGCCTCGACGCTGGGTGAGTAAACCCACACTTGGACACACCCATGTAAAAAAAAAATTATTATGGCAAACCTAAAGTTCCAAAACTTCCCAACACCTGTGTGAGTTTATGTACAATAAATGATCATGTCGACCGGAATGTGGTGCATTCCATTCCATGATGAAATGGTTTGAGAGAAACTGCATTTGCATTTACTGTCTGTACTCCTTGGGGTGCTCCAGCATAAAAGCATTTATTGTTAAATAGGGAAACAACATGTTAAACAGTCTCCGCCTCGGACAGGAAGAGTTTTTCCAAAAATTATGAATTTTTCCCGTCGATGTTGCCAGTTTGTAAAAGAACACCACAGTATGGCGCTGTGTGTGATGTTGTGGATAGCCAGCCTTGCTGTCATTGGTCCATTTTTCTCCATAGACTTCCATTATAAATCAGATGCCTGCTGTTGACAGGACAAAAACACAATGAACCATGCGTGATGTAATTTCAGTGTAAAGTCCATGATAGGAGTCGGCAGGGCCAGCAGGAGAGACACAAATGCACAGCAGGGCTTCTGGGAAATGCGGTCTTTGTGTGGATGGCCTCCCTCCCCTGCAGCCTCTTGACTAATTACATTACTGCAGTGCTGCCTTGACCGAACACTTATATAACATTATATAAGCCTCTGGACATGGGAGACGCCCTGGCTGTATCACAGGGAGACAACAGTGTACGCGCGCGCGTGCGTGTGTGTGTGTGTGTGTGTCCTAAAGGAAATTGTGGACATTTTAAAGGTTGTTACTTCTAAGCCTGATTAGTGAAGGTTGGTGTGATAGTGTGAAAGCTTGTGTGTGTGTATGTCCGGTGTACGTATTAGTAAATCAGGACAGAGCTCCTGCCACACCCGATGGGCGAGGCCGTCTGTCTGTAACCGAAATGCAGGGTGTGGACGTTGACAGTTAATTTAGTGCTGTAATCTGCTGTGTGTGTGTGTGTGTGTGTGTGAGAGAGAGAGAGAGAGAAAGAGAGGGTTTATTTGAGTCAAAGTCAACTATGTTGGGTTTGTGCTTTCTTTTTTGTGAGACAGATTGTGTTTGTTTTTGTGTGTTAGTGTGCACACACCTGTGTTTGAGTGTGTGTGTGTGTACGCGTGTGTGTCTACGTGTGTGTGTGTTGGGCAGGGCTGTCTCTAAACTGGGTGTAAACATGATTTCACAATGTTACACCTCATTTTGAAAAAGGCTGGGGAGAAACAGAGGAGCTCTAACTTCATTCACATTGTGAATTCATTCAGAATATCACAGTACAGACAACTTGATCATTGGAATATACAACACACGAAGGGAGGAGGACAATACAATGCTGTGAAATTGGTTTATTTATCAGATAATTGTATAGTGGTAAAGAGGGGAATGTAAAAAGATAGAGAAATGCTTAAGTGAAAGCCCTTGTGTAGCTTTGTCCAAACACAGTGTTACTGTCTGACTCCCCCTTGTGGCCCTTTACCATTCTCACATGCACCTGAACCCATCCATGAAAGATGGATGGGCTGCCTTATTGTGCAATGATGAACCACATCACACGATGATGAATGTGGTACAACAGGTCATGGAATAAAAAAAAAACTGATTCAGATTTGATTAAGTGGAGGCCGAATTAAGTCAGTGTGTGAGTATTAACGACCCGGTGATGGCCCGCGGCAGGGAGGAAGTTCATTGTAAATGAATGGAACCAAAGGTTAAACATTTCTCAAGAAGGTCCTTCATTTACATATTAATTCACTAAATTAAACTAAAATGTTAATTGACAGTTTTAACACGGCAACTTGCAAATTCGTTTATCAGTTCTTCCACGACCGTTACAAGCTTATAGCAGCTACACCGACACTGGATTTTGACAGCAAATAATAGTATCAACATTAAAGCCTTAAATTACAATGTATTGGTCAATACTTTCCTCACTTGAATGAAGGTTTTGGAGGGATCCCTTAATTTTTTTTTAGCTTGTAACGGTCATACAGTTTGTACTGAAATGGACATTTTAAAGCAATAAATGTGTCATTGCTCACTGTTGGACAAAGTACAGAATGACTGCACAGTTTTTAAATAGGATAGTAATGAATACTACGTTTCTGTGCTGTAAATTCTTGTTGCCCATTGGCCAAAATCACTAAGTCCTGGTTTTCTGTTTCAGGTCGGTGATGGACTTGGAGCCCGTGGATCCTGATTCGCCCGATGTGAAGAGGAGGCGGATCCACATGTGTGACTATGAAGGCTGCAAAAAAGTTTACACCAAGAGCTCTCACCTCAAAGCCCACAGGAGGATACACACAGGTGAGAACCCCGGGCAAAACGTACTACCACCACAATGTGTTACATTAACACTGATTCCTTTACGTCTCAATCTGTATTTTGTGCACACTTTTTATTTTATCTCTTTCACTCTGTACAGTTGTGCTCCACTGTTTTTTTTAAATAGAAAATTGCACATGTTTTTCTTATTATATTTTACTGTAAATACTATACATATTTATATTATTTCTTAGTTGACCTTTTTTTCTTATGTTTTATTTATTTTTAAATTAATTTATATTCTTAAATATATCAAATAATTAGTTTTTTGAGTAGAGTAAATACACATTTAAAAATGATGCTACATATTTGATATGAACACATGAGTAATTCATTTTATGTTGTAAGACAAAGATACATGAGAAATAAAACTGTTACTGAGTCTGAAAACAACACAGAAAAAACTAAATAATAATTAAGTTTTAGAGGGAAAGTTCATGAAAATAATTACCTAACTCTGCTCGTCCCTCTTTTCTTCCAGGAGAGAAACCGTACCACTGCACCTGGGAGGGCTGCACCTGGCGCTTTGCCCGCTCCGACGAGCTGACGCGACATTTCCGCAAGCACACGGGCATCAAGCCTTTCAGATGCACCGAGTGTGACCGCTCCTTCTCCCGGTCGGACCACCTCTCCCTGCACCGCCGCAGACACGTCATGATGTGAACTGGGACCCTTGACCCTTACCCCCTACCCCTAAAAAAGTACCCATAATTCCCCTGTCAACCTCAGCCTACAAACAGACTTGTTACCCCCCCCCCCCCTCCCGACATCTCACTCACAGCACATCTTGTACCAGTGCCTCCCCACGTCACAGATTTTAAGCACATCAGCAGATACAAAAAAAAACAACAGACACCATACCTCCTTCTCATCCTCTTCCTCTCCATCTTGAAACCACAGGAATATCAGGAATGTGTGTGTGTGTGTGTGTGCGAGCGAGCGAGGTGGAAGTTCGGAGGATTTTTAACTGTGTGTGTTTCAACACATAATCATCGTCATCAATATCACCGTCCGCCCAACATTTCCCTTTCCCTACTGTCCTCAAACGCATCACACAAGAGACGTCACCTCCTCAGAAAAGACAAAGATGGACTATAGTAAAAGCATTATATATTATACCATTCATTCATCCATCCATCTATCCATCCATCCATCCATGCAAACGAGAGGAGGAACAGGAGGAGTGACTTGTGTGTATATTGGTTTTGAACTTAAAGCAGAAGGGTGATCTTAAGGGGGATGTCACTTCAGCTGCCCCAGCTTTTTTTCCTTTTACACCACTTGTATGCTATATTTATCTCGAGATGGGACGTTATGTAACTCAAAGACAATATTATTACATATATTTTATGGATCGTGACTCCCAAAAATTGTCTCATAAAATGCCCCCTTTTCACTTTTCTAGTATCTTAAGAACTTCACTTTTCATCTTTCTGACCTTACTATTTAGATATAAGGAACCATGACATAATATACAGGCGAGGAGCTATCCAATCAAAGAATAGCTGACTAAAACGACTGAAGTTTTAGTACTCGATCGGTGCTATGGACACATTTCGGCTGGTGCCAGAAAAAGTATTAAAATTCCTTTTCTAGCTCTTCACACCAAAACATTGTCCCCTTCTATGGGATATGTGTTTCCCGGGAACTTTCTAAGCATTGCAAAACACTCTCAAACAAATGCATAATTGGACTCCAGATGCAGGGTAAATGTGTGTACGTGCATGTGTGTGAGCTTTTATTCCCCCCCCCCCCCACAGCTGAAGTGACGTCAAACATACATTATCCTCTTCGGGCTAATATCTGTCTGAGGCTAAAATCTTGAGAAAAATGTTAGTTTATTTTGTCCCGACTACCCATCACCCTTTACCCCCCCCCCCCTCCCCTGGTACAGGGAGCTACAAGACTGTGAACTTTATAAAGATTAATTTCTTTTCATTGTATCAATCACATTATTGTCATTTTACGCGAACCCTACCCCCCTCCTCCCGCACAACCCTTTCCGATTCTTCTTCGATAACAGTATTTTTCGCTCTTTTTTTTTAATGTGTCGTTGTAGCTGTTGTTTTATGAAAAAAGGCCTTCAGTTCTGTCTATTATTATTTCATTTTTTTCCTTCTCTACGCCAGGTTTTTGGCGCTCTTAACGGAATGGCATCGTTCTAAAACAAAAAACACAAAAAGACGACAAGAAAAACCTTTGGTTGTGTTCTTTAGGCTGTGAAAAATAAGACAAAGGAGACACAAATAGTTTGAGATTACAAGTAAAAACTCTCGTGCAGGGAATAGGGAAGCTTTTTTCTGAGTATGCGTGTGTGTTTTTGTGTGTGTGTTGTTTGTGTGTGTGTGTGTGTGTGTGCTTGTGTGTGTGTGTGTGTGGGCGAGTGTGCATGTCTTGAGACAAACACATAATCAGAATTTAAGATTTTTACGAGTGTGTGTTCCGGGCACTTGTTCTTTTACCTCTTGCCCGTCGAGCCTTAATAACTGAAGTCAATCTGTAAAAGGGCGAAAACCGGAACCACTGACAGAGGACGTTTGGACCATAATTAAATATTATATCATAGTATATAACATTATTAGGAGACTAGGCTTCTACTCAGTATTTCACATTGTGAACCACTTGGGCAGTCATTGCAATGACTGGACTCACATTTAGCTGACTGTGAAAAATCTGGTCCTTATTTCTTTTGGAAATTGTAGTATAGTGTATGCACACCACAATTATTTTGAAATAGTTTTAACAACAGTTTTAATAAACAATGTTGTGTGTGCCTCCCTTTAGGCTGAGACATCCAAAGATGTAAAAGCACTCTTTTCATTGGTTAATGAAATCCATGGAGACAACAAGAAGCCAATATGGCTGCCACTAGAAGTTGCATTGGCCCAGACTGTCTGTCAGTGGTTCTGGGGAGAAACCAGGCACTGTGTCGGGCCGTCAGGGTCCGTAGTGCCTGTGGTTTTAAACCACGGGGAAACTAAGCCTCTCTCCTCACTAGCATTTCTACCAGGGCGGCGGGGGGTCAATTCTCGTTCAACTGAACTTAATTCAATGCCTAAAAACCTGAATACTTCTCATGAATTCTAACAGGGAGTCTTGTTTTAATAGGCTACTTCTTCCCTTAAGATTCTGTGTCTAAAACCCTTCCTCGTGTAACTTCCAAATCTAAATCAGCACATTTTAAATAAAGTCAGTTGAAACAGAATTGAACCCCCCCACCCCCTACCCCCTACCCCTGCCCCTCTAACACACACAGTGTCCATGTCTTAAGTGGGGCTGTTTTTTTCAGCTCCGATTCTGGACAGAACTTGATTATGCAACATATAACGCAGACCTCGCTCTGAACCGAGCACTATAGCTGGTAGTTGCACTGCTCACATGCAGATTCATAAGGTTGTAACAAGAATCCTATAAGAAACAAAATGGAGGTCAGGATGTGTAGAAGCCCTGTGCTGTCTGTGGATCACTGAACTCAAAGCAATGGCTGTGACAGGAACTTAAAAGTTATATATTGATGTCTTAAAGAAAAAAAGGGGCTGATATTCTTTTTGTAATCGACGGAACACGCTTTGCACAAACAAAAAGGCAACAAAAATATAGGTAATTGCTTTCGCAACGCTGGTCTCGTTAGCCATTTCGGAGCTACTGTTGTTGTTGTCGTCATTTCAAAAGCTAGAGAGAGAGAGCAAAATGTTCTTCACCTGACTTTTCATAGTGTGATAACTTAAGACGGACGTGCGGGCTTACTGTGAGCTGAGTGCATGCCGTGGAACAGGGCATAGTGTTGTTTGGTCTGCACACTGCAAAAAAAGTGTTAAAAAAATCATAATTTTAGTCAAGTCACTGAATTTAGTTTTGGATTTTGAAATAGTTTTCTTATGTTTTATCTTTCGTTTTTATTTAAAGGACAAGTCAGTCATATCAAGAACATTTCAGAAAGCTCACACAAGTGTAATTTTATAAAACTATTTGGTTTTTTTTCTAAATTTTTATTAACAAGAATCCAAACTAAATTTAGTTTCTTGCTTGAATGGATTATTTTTCTTTTTTTTTGCAGTGCAAAGCAATTCAACGTCCCCATTTCTCCTAACAACCCCCCCTCTGCTTCAACTAAACTAAAAAAAAAACCTAGTTACTAAGCACATCTTTCTAGAAGAGTATATGCATTTGATTGCAATTTTCCTTTCTTTTGTAAACTGTTGATAAAGACATTAAGGACAATGACAAATAATTAAAGAGAAATCCATGTACATAAATGTATATAATCAAAAAGTGCAGAGTAAATGTAACGGGTGAATTTCTATTTTTAACACTGACTAGATAATGTGAAAAAAAACTTCTGTTCTTCTTCGGCCTCTGTTTTGGTTTGATGAACATGTGTTTCATCATGTGTTGTTATTTTGTTTTTATGTTTTTCAAATCTAATAATGCATTTTTGTTTTTTCGTAGTTTCTTAAAACAGTGGTCCCACTTGTGTTGTGCTCACGTGTTGCATGGAGAGTAGCCTTCTTGTTTTCCTGTGTGTGACGTTGGTTGAGCATGTCAGTGTGTGTGTGTGTGAGGCCGTGCGTTTACCTTAACACCAATGACTTGAAGGACGAGGAAAAATAATCCACACACAAAATGATTTATTAAAAAAAAAAAACAGGGCTTGATATTTCTGCACTGGACCTCATTAAAATACAAACTATCAGTCTATGAGATTTTGTTGGTTTGGGTCTGAAAATATTTTCTACACTCAAGCTTCAGTTGTGTTCGGGTAGGACATTTAAAGTCAGATGGGGCTAAAAATATATATTTTTTGGGTAAACAAGCAAGGATTTGATTGTCGGTTTTACACTTTTCCGGACTCAAAACAGGTCGAATTTTTTGAAGAGTGAAATAAATAGTAGATATAAACATATCCAACCTGTTACACAGTTGTCTAGAGAAACCCAGTTTGTCATTTTATTTTATTTTTTTGCAGGATAGTTTCAAAGATATGAATAGATTATTATAATGTATATTCTCCCATTTGAAATTCAGACATTGAAGGAGTCAAATTTCAACACAAAATAAATGTATAATTGATTGCCGCTTTATATTAACACTTTAAAACAGTTTCTTAAATAAATAGGATAAAAATGACTATGGAACTGGCTAGGAGACGACCAAATAAATAACACACTTATGTCTATAAGTGCCCAGCCATGGCAATAGTTTTGGGTTTTTGGTCTAGGTTTTGTGAAATCTGACATTGTTCTGCCTTAACCCCCAATGCAAGTTCATTTCATGTTGCTCACAGCATTGAACCAATGCACATGTTTTATGTGAGAGTGACATATACCCATCGCTCCACCAGCACGTTGACACACAGCTCTGGTCTTCACTACAAGGCAGCAACATTGGTCATTCAAATTTACACACACACATTCAAACTTCCCATTGGTCAGATGTGTGACATCAAAGTTGTGACATCACTGGTGTTGCTAAGAGACTGATGCATGTGTGTTTTTTTGTGGATCCTGTTTTTTTTGTTTGTTTTGCAGTTTGCGTGAGCTTGTTTTCCCCCTATCGGTATTCTTCTTCTAACTCTTTTGTTCACGTATAAAAAAAAAAAATCTTTGGACAGACAGTGAAACAATGGTGTGACGTCACTGACTGTGTCGCGTGCCTCCGCTCACCGCTAATCACTTCCTCTGCGAGAATTGAAAAGTTTTAGGTATATTTTTTCTTCTCTTGAATGCAGTAACTTATGGGCCAGTACTATATATTTACTCAGTGCAATGCAGTTATCGTTATAATAATACAATTATTAATAATATTTTTTTTTTCCTTTTTTTTTTTCTTTTTTTTTTGTATTTGTACAGAACAAATGTGTAAAGATCAGTGAGGAAAACGTGAGCTTTTTGATACTGTGACTCATGGTGTTTAAAAGTCAGTTTCTCCCTGTACAGTTGTGATTATTTCCCCCTTTCCTCCTTTCTTCTTTTATAGAATAAAAAATGTTTTGGTGCAATTTAACGCCTGCTGTCTCTGTGTTCTTTATCATGTTACGGTGATACTCCTGTCCATAATCGAGTTGGCATGGAAGAGTAGAGGTCAAAAGTGAAATAATAACGAAACAAAATTAAATTAAATTTTCTCTCGTGGGATATATTGTTTTAATATTTTTTCTTTTGCTATTGGTCAGAAGTAAAAAGGCAGGAGGTCATGGCAATATGGGCAAACCTTTTATGAGTTAGGGATTCCCAAAGTGTGGTGCGCGCACCCCTGGGGGTGCGTGAGCTGCTGCTAGGGGGTGCGCGAGATGAAAAATGTAATGGCGGTCTGATCATTACACAATCCATATTGGTCCAACTAAACTAAAAAAAAACCTAGTTACTGAGCACATTTTTCGCGGAAATAGGTCGTAAAAAGTCGGGTCGTGTTTTCCAAGTTGTGTTTATTTTCTTTTTTTAATCGGGTGGAACACTGACTGTGCTCTCAGAAGCGGCCGGGGCGTTTGTGCGCTTGGAGAGACAACGCTTTGTGTGGAGAGAAAAAAGAGGCACGGGACATTGACGAAGCCGATTCAAAGCCTCAAATCATTATGTTGCGAGTCAACGTATCAGAGGCAGGAATCGGCAGAGCGATCAACTGTGGCTTTTTAGCTGCTGCAGTTGTGCTGAGGAGAGATGCCAACTGCGCTGTCCTTTACGCACCATCACTGCATGCTGAAATATTCAGATTTCCTCATTTGCATCAAAGCCCTAATGATTTTAAGAATGAGACGCTTTATATAAACGCTGTCCATGCTCTGTCTATGCGGTCGTTGTGATTGTCACTTTGTCGGCTGTAAACTGAAACTAACGGAGATCTCGGAGGGCTTCCCCTCGACAACTGTAACGTGCCCCGGTTATCATTTCAGCCTTAAACCACGGCGTTTGATAGCTTTCGTTTCAGCACTAGACTATGTGATTAACTATGAGCATTAAATAAATGCTGCGTCTCAGATGCCGAGGACAGCAGCGAGGATGAGGCTATGCCACAACCCAACCAGAGCATATAGAGATGACAGCAAGAGCGATCACAGCGGGGCAGAGGAATTTGCGTGTGAAGAATAGTCTGTGGTGAACCCATCAGAGTTCGGTCTATTTGCACTATCCTACTGTTTATTTGCAATGAAAATAAGTGTTTTTTTCAATGCGTTTTTATTTTCGTATATTATTTAAAGCGGCTAGGAGTAGGCCTAACATTTAAATATCTTTTAAACAGCCTCATGTTTCCTCTGATAATCATAAATTACCTTTAACAGCAAACGAGACCATCAGTGCAAAGAAAGACGTTTTTAAATAGTTTTTATTACTGCTTTTGGTCTGGTCGCACACCCAGTCCGATTTTCGGTTCGCTCGTGCAAGCTCTATGGTCACATATCCGTATTGGTCGCAGATTTCAGTGTGGCGCAGCAACGTGAATTGAGAAGCCTATCCCTCCAGGTGAGGGAAGGGGAGCGGGAGCCTTGTTTGATACAGTTATTTGTCGTCATAATGACTGATAGGCTGATAACGGGGCTGAACCATCAAAGAAAAAAAAGAAAATGCAATGAAGAAAAGCTAAAAGGGAGAGTGATATAGGCTACGGGGGATGAGGGCGTTGCCAAGCAACGTGTATACAATTTCACGAGAGTGAAACTAGACTGCAGTGTTTACTCCTAAATGAATGAGCGGTTGGTACTAACACAAAGTTTGCTTTGCTTCACCATCATCAGATAACCATTATCTGAAATAGTCATTATTTACAACAACATAAACACATTACCTCATCGTGATCCATACTAACTGCCGTCTCTCGTTCATTCGCTTTCTGTGAGGACACTAATCTTTCAGCTCCATGAGAGAGAGAGTAGTTAGGTGAACCTGCATCAACTCATTGCAATCAGGTGCGTGTGGCAGTGACTGGCATTAGTTCATGCAGTGTCAAAACCACTCTCACGGAGCCGAAAAGAGTCCTCACACTTTCAACACACGGACATGTGCTATATTGCTCCCTTCTCAGGTCACACTCACGCGCCTGGCACGAGCTAGAAAACAGCTTTGCGTCAGCGGGCGTCGTAAAAATACTACCGCTTTTGTCCAAAGGGGACGCCAACGTGCCATGTTACTCGTAGTGGCTTTAAATAAATAAAATTGATTGAGTTGAGTTTTGAAAAAGGGGGGTTCGTCTTATAATCGGGGTTGTCTTATACTCGGACCAATACGGTACAGTGTTTTTTCCCCAAACAATAAAGACATGTAAATAAACATTTCCTTTGTAAAATTTAGAATCAAAAACTTGAATTTTAATTAATAAATAAATGGAGGCTATTGAAAATGAAGCGAAGTTATCTTCTTCTACGCATATGCGCACCTAGTTTGTGGCCTCTACATTCATTCTCGCAATTTATTCAATAAAATTGTTACTGGCGTTCTAATTTTATTTCCATAACAAGTGTTATGATGACGGGGTTGTTTGCTACCACGGTCATTTAAACTTGCTGCAATTGTTGCTCAACGTGACTCAAAATATTAGGCTATAAAATTTTCCCCATTTTATCTGCTTTCTGCCCCTTGTTGGGCTCGTGATTATTTTATCATGTGTGTTCTGGTCATTTGAGCATGATTGATCATGCCACCTTTAATATGGCTATAAAAAAGCTTGTTGCATTTATTTTTTTTTAAGGTGTGGGGGATTGGGGGTGCGTCAACCCGGTTGGGACATAGAAGGGGGTGCGCGGCTAAAAAAGTTTGGGAACCGCTGAATAAAAAAAATGTAACTTTAAGCTGAATTTGAACAAGGATTTTTAAAGTGCTCTATGGTCAAGTTGATATTTGATTATATTATGACACATCCATTTTATTTTATTAAATTGCTATATGTAATGCTGAAGTTTGTCCCAGTGACTCAGGAAACACATTCACAGTAACGTCAGTAAAGTTTCACACACACAAACACACACGCACACACACACACACACGCACACACACACGCACACACACACACACACACACACACACACACACACACACACACACACACACACACACACACACTTGCAAGTTGAGATGTCGTCCACAAGAGGGAGCACTAGATCAGATAATGTGAGGACGCCTGCAGGAATCCCAAGAGCCAAGCATACTCACAGGTACACACACGTAAACACACACACACACACACACACACACACACACACACACACACACACACACACACACACAGACAGGTAAAGCTACAGGTAGCTTATACATTTGTTTTTAAAATTTAAATGACCCCCTTTTGAAGTGACCTTTAAACCAAACACAATCCTTCACCTGCTATTCAAACAGAAGGAGAACACTGGGATCAAACCCATTTAATAAATACAAATATTACAGAAAAAAGTGCAAAAACAAAGTCATAAAAACGTCTTATTGTGTGTGTGTGTGTGTGTGTGTATGAGCTCTGAATGAAACTCTTTGCCGTTAGCTCTAAATGGGTTTATGGACCTCATGGAGTCAGGATCGGGCCAATCATTAACATTCACATACGTTGGATTCATACAGATGGAGACGGACAGAAACACACACACACACACACACACACACACACACACACACACACACACACACACACACACACACACACACACACACACACACACACACACACACACACACACACACACACACACTCTACAGAGTCTAAATTTGATGTTTGTGCATATAGAGCAGGATATACAGTATCTCACAAAAGTGAGTACACCCCTAACATTTCTTCAAATATTTCATTATATCTTTCCATGCGACAACACTGAATAAATGACACTTTGATACAATGTCAAGTAGTCAGTGTACAGCTTGTATAACAGTGTAAATTTACTGTCCCCTCAAAATAACTCGACACACAGCCATTAATGTCTAAACTGCTGGCAACAAAAGTGAGTACACCCCTAAGAAAAAATGTCCAAATTGGGCCCAAAGTGTCAATATTTTGTTTTGCCATCATTATTTTCTAGCACTGCCTTAACCCTCTTGGGCATGTAGTTCACTAGAGCTTCACAGGTTGCAACTGGAACCCTCTTCTACCCATTCATGACGACATCAAGGAGCTGGTGGATATTAGAGTCCTTGCGCTCCTCCATCTCCCGTTTTAGGATGCCCCAAAGATGCTCAATAGGGTTTAAGACTGGAGACATGCTTGGCCAGTCCATAACCTTTACCCTCAGCTTCTTTAACAAGCCAGTGGTCGTTCGGAGGGGTGTTTGGGGTCGTTATCATGTTGCAGTACTGCCCTGCGGCCCAGTTTATGAAGGGAGGGGATCATGCTCTGCTTCAGTATGTCACAGTACATGTTAGAATTCAATGAACTGTAGATCCCCAGTGCTGGCAGCACTCATGCAGCCCCAGACCATGACACTCCAACCACCATGCTTGACTCTAGGCAAGACACACTTGTCTTTGTACTCCTCACCTGGTTGCCGCTCCACACTCTTAACACCATCTGAACCAAATAAATGTATTTTGGTCTCATCAGACCACAGGACATGGTTGCAGTAATCCATGTCCGTAGTCTGTTTGTCTTCAGCAAACTTTTTGTGGGGTTTCTTGTGCATCATCTTTAGAATAGGCTTCCTTCTGGGATGACAACCATGCAGACCAGTATGATGCAGAGTGCGGCGTATGGTCTGAGCACTGACAGGTTGACCCCCCACCCCTTCAAGCCCTTCAGCAATGCTGGCAGCACTCATACGTCTATTTTCCAAAGCCAACCTCTGTGTACGACGCTGACCATGTGCACTCAACCTTCGTAAACTGGGCCGCAGGGTGGTATTGCAACATGATAACGACCCCAAACACACCTCCAAGACGACCAGTGGCTTGCTAAAAAAGCTGAGGGTAAAGGTTATGGCCTGGCCAAGCATGTCTCCAGACCTAAACCCTATTGAGCATCTTTGGGGCATCCTCAAATGGAAGGTGGAGGAACGCAAGGTCTTTAATATCCACCAGCTCTGTGATGCTGTCATAAATGGGTGGAAGAGGGTTCCAGTTGCAACCTGTGAAGCTCTAGTGAACTACATGCCCAAGAAGGTTAAGGCAGTGCTGGAAAATAATGGTGGCCACACAAAATATTTACACTTTGGGCCCAATTTGTAAATTTTTTCTAAGGGGTGTACTCACTTTTGTTGCCAGCAGTTTAGACATTAATGGTTGTGTGTCGAGTTATTTTGAGGGGACAGTAAATTTTCACTGTTATACAAGCTGTACACTGACTACTTTACATTGTATTAAAGTGTCATTTATTCAGTGTTGTCCCATGGAAAGATATAAAGAAAAATGTGAAGAAATGTGAGGGGTGTACTCACTTTTGTGAGATACTGTATAAGGTACATGCTTACAGACACATTGTGTAACTTGTAAAGTCATCGTGCGGCTATCAGACACTTAATCTAGGTTTATAACAATAACTGTGCTTGTGCAATCGCTAATGACAACTCCACAACCCACACAGACCTCAACATGTGCTTGAATGTGTGTGTGTGTGTGTGTGTCTCAGTGAACTTTATAACAACTTAGGGCAATGCTGTGGTTAAGACCTGTTTCATTCAATAAAAAAAAAAGTTTTGAAACAAATGTTACCCCTTTCAATGGGAAACAACTCACTTAGCATCCCCCTTCTTTAACACACACACACAAACACACAAACACACACACACACACACACACACACACAACCATACACACACACACACACACACACACAAATACACACACAGACACACACACACCTCATCAAATAAGGGATATCCTCCAAACCTTACCATGCTATACTCTGCAGTCTAAGAGGAAGCACCATTATGAATGAATGAAAGTTTGTGTTTATGTAGAAACTCTTTTCTCAACTGGCTCATCTGCCCGTATCCCCCGTGACATATTTTCATATCGCTGCTGGCCACAGGTCAATTCACTTTGCAAAGAGCTGCAATCATGGACTTATAGGGTTTCTAAGAACACAGACAGACAGAGGAATGATTGAGGAGTTATTATTTGCGAGATGATTTTGAATAAAAAACACTTCAGACAGGTTGTTTCGACAATCAAAACACAATATCAACTGTGTGGGTTTTAGGCGGGTCTTGTCAAAGCTGTAAATTGATGGAGGCAGGGGAACAATGCAGCTGATCCCTGCATGTCTTAGTGAGAAGTCATAGTGTGAAGGGAAGGCGCTGTGGGTTGTTTTGACAGCTATATGTTGGCGGCTTTCCACCACTTCCATGCTCTCAAATGTCACCTGGGCACGGCACGGTTTGCAGCGCGCTTTTGTCTGCAACACTGTGTCACAAATGCAAGCGGTTGGTTTAAACAAAAACGCCTATATACAGAGATACCGGTCCATCCACGTTGAGAGGAAAAAAGAAAGATTTCAAAGCGGATTTATGTGGCATTAAACGGATCCTAAACTTGAATGTTCCTTTCACTGAGACGATTGACAGATCTTGTTTTCCCAGTTCTATTTCTGCTGTTGATTTTGAAGTTGTCAGCATGCCTTTACAACGTGTTCCAAGAGAGAGAGAGAGAGAGAGAGAGAGAGAGAGAGAGAGAGAGAGAGAGAGAGAGAGAGAGAGAAAGAGAGTGAGAGAGAGAGAGAGAGAGAGAGAGAGAGAGAGAGAGAGAGAGAGAGAGAGAGAGAGCGAGAGAAAGAGAGTGGAAGTGTGAGGGAAACAAAAATATGGATTTCTTGCTGATGACAGATAAAACAAATCCAAGGAATTTAATCCCAAACATGTCAAGAAGTGATGTTCTCTGGCCTTTGTTGAGACAAGTCAGTCATTGCTGTACTTGCTGGATATTATGCTAAATTCGTTACCAGTTTGACAATGCACAAGAAAGCCTTATGATACCAGCTGAGAACAGTCTCCGAAAAGATTTTAAAAGATCCTAAATGCATTCCCCCCCCCCAATGATTACAGAAAAATTCCAATTTAGAATATCTCTCCGTACACACGACACCATAGAAGAACATCGCGACCATCCGCGGTCTTCTTGAGCGAGCGGCATAACTAAAACTAAACTTTGAATGGTAATTGGTCTGCGCAATATATTGATTCTCCTCCGGTGGATTTATTAATGTTGTAGTAAATCTAGATTGCCTTGTAAACTCGCTATTAAGCCTAACAGTACCGAACAGACGAAAACAAACCGGTAACCCACAATCTAGACATGAGCAAATTGAGGTACTCAATACTCTGTGTTCCAAATAACATACTTTTTCTTCTTACTGCACTACATACTAAAGTACAGAAGAGTTTTAGGGGCTCAGGAGAGGAAAACAATCAGATAAGGAAGATATTTTTCATTATGTCAAGAAATGTCAAGAGTAAAAAGGAATACTCCAAAATGCTATTTGAGTTAGCGGGGCATTTATGTATTTTCAGCATACTACAATTGACGTGCATGTATTGGGACATCATAAATCTTTTTCTGGCATACTAAATAGTACGGCAGTATGGGGATTGAAACGCAGGGATGGTCAGATGAAATTGGCACATTCTTTTCCCTTT
Organism: Hyperoplus immaculatus; assembly: GCA_949357725.1. Taxonomy (NCBI): domain Eukaryota; kingdom Metazoa; phylum Chordata; class Actinopteri; order Uranoscopiformes; family Ammodytidae; genus Hyperoplus; species Hyperoplus immaculatus. The sequence goes on from OX442362.1 coordinate 4,430,041, forward strand.
ACAGTCTTATCATCAACCCTGTAACCTCCAGCATGTCGCCAAGTATCTGATACAACGGGGTGATCCTCAGTTTTGGCTGAGTGTTCCATCATTAGTTTTGTTGGTTCAAATCCCCTTCACAGCGGCGCAGGTGTTTTCAATGTTTCCGGTTGATCAGACCTCTGCTGTGCTCAGGCTCAAGTTATGGTGGGAGCCAGAGCCGGCCCAAGCCTTCAGGGGGCCCTAAGCGAAATATGATTAGGGGGCCCCTCTCCAATGTTAGCGCTGCTGAAACTATAGATCTTTGTTAAATATCATTCACACACCCAGTGTTTTCCGCTAGTGCCTCCACTGTGCAGCTGTGCGAAAATATTAGACAGCCAAGATTCAGACCTCCTAGGGGGGTCAGGGGGTATGCCCCCCGGGAGATTTTTTTTAACCTTTTTAATGTGAAATGCATGAATCTGGTGCAATTTGAGAGGAAAATTAAGAGGATAAATCTGAGAAATTTTGTGTGACAAATAATTTGGAGACACTGGGTCAGACGAATTAGAAGCTACTGAAGAAGGACACATGGATTTTCCATAAAAATATTAATATAAAATAAAATATTATGGAGGGTCCTCTGGGTTGGGCTTGGAGCTCTTTTTCTTTTACGGGACATATTTCTCTGTAATATAGTGAATGCATTTAAATGCAGTGTGAGGAACGAAGCAGAAGAACTCTGTTGTCCAGCTACTGTATCTTTTTTTCCACAGACAAGGCTGAAATAGGCTATAGACTATACACAGTGCATGGGCAACTGAGGACAGCCCCATTTCCAATTGTTTTTAAATAAACTCAATACACACTGTGCATGGATGTGAACGTGACATGATCAGATAATTTCGGATTTCCTCCCAGATGAACTGATTACATTTTTAGGCTATTAATTATCTAGACCAAAACATTTTATTCCTTTTTTGTATGATAACTCACATTTGCATAATATGATGTTAATATCAAACACACAAACTAAAAAAAATAAATAAAAAAAATAAAATAAAAAATAAATTATTATTATTTTTTTTTAGGGGGCCCCCCAGGCAGTCGGGGGCCCTAAGCGGCCGCTTAGTTCGCTTATGCCTCGGGCCGGCTCTGGTGGGAGCTGCACGAGGTCACTGAACCCTGTGCACTAATAAAGATGGTAAATGAGTATGTTGACTCTCTCGTTCTGACAGGTGCAATAAAACTAAAGGGAAAATGACAGAAATGTTCATAAAGAAAAGTCAAAAGGACAAACGGATAGAGTGTAAAGGGGAGGCTAATTCAGGCAACATTTTTGGGCCGAGGATGTTTTTTTTTTCATTTAACTTTTGTCTATGAAAGGTTGGCTCATTGATAAGGGGGGTAAATGCAGTGAAAAATGTCTTGATGTAACTCTACCTACTGATGCTTCTTCCACTGTTGACAAAGCATTCATGTGATGCTGCCGGTAACAGCCCACCAGTCCACCAAAAGGCTTAAAAAAGACAAGAAAGTTCCACCTATAACTTTAATTGTCTCAATGGGTTCCTGCTTATATTTAATGGCAACATAACTACTGATTGTTTCTGCTTAAAATATGCATTGTAATGGGTGGAAAACGTACTTATTATGTTGCAAATACATGTCCCCAACTTTCTCTTTCAACGAATCAGAGCAGGTACACGCATCATTATCGCTTAAGAAATCACCGATATTATGTCTGTATATTTAAAAAAAACTGCAGGTAACGGCTTGGGAGAACTTCAAAGTTATTTGTGTTTATTTAGACCTATACGCCACAACTATTCAATGACACAAATTCATACTGATATCCATCCCCTTGTCCTTGAGTGGCTGTTCTGTGGGGACATATTTACCTTGTTAAAGAGAATTGCAGGCAGCGCTGCGGTCGGACAAGTTTTAACAGGAGTATTTTTTTTTTTACTGCTGCGACTGTGGAATGAGCTGCGAGCGGAGCAGCCAGGTGAGAGAGACAGTGAATGGAAAAGCACATGATTGTAGATGAAGAGGTGAGTCATATGGAACAGTATGTAGCGCTGCTGCTGTCGCCAACTACAAGTGCCAGGTATGCCATCTGGGAACATGAGGACAGGGTGCAAAATATTTAAAACACATATTCTTCTTCATGCGTTTAAAATGTTGAAATAATTTTATGGCCAGACCACAAGTGCAAATTCTTATTTTGAGGTAAAGGTAGGGAATCACCAAAATCATGAGTGTACTTGACGAGGTGGCTATATATACTGTATATGTTTGTACTTACATTTTGTGCCAATCCATCATGTAGATGTTATACAGTATTTTACTGAATTAAAATGGGTATTTTCGTAACCGTGGCTTTTTCTGTGCGATTCGGCCTTTAGTCCACACGTAAAACTTCTCAACCAGACACTAAAACCAGAGCTTTTCCAAACCTCCGCCCCAAAGTGAAGATTTAGGAAAACAAGAGGTTCTGGGAAACATTGGCATCATGAACTCAATGTGTGCATGACTCATTTTAATATTCCTATTATTCTTTTTTTTTACAACTTCTGAGCGTGATCTCATTCAAGAAGATGCTCAATGTTCACGCTCACAATGTTCTTCTATGGTGTTTGACGTGACACACACATTATCGCAGCCATCCGGCTTGGATATATTGGAGATACGTTAATCTTAAACACTGTCGCATGTACAAGACTTTTTCTGCAAACGTAGGAGGGAAAAATGCGTTGTTATGGGTTAAATATCCGTAAAGGTAGCCTATGAACATGGCCTTAGAAATCTCCCTGTAACCCAGCTGACTCACATAATCAACTGGTCCTAAACTCCTGAAGCTGCTTGATAACGAGCTGATGATTGGAAGCTGTGTTGGAACACGGATCTCAAGAGTGCACATTAAGTGGTACTCTAGGGGATGATTGAGAAACACTGATGTGTAGCTGCTTGTTTCACTATTAAACTGATCCTTTAACGCAACAATACTTAAATGCTCAACACAACGCATAGCATCGCATCAAAAAGAAATAGGCCAGATGTCTTGGCAGCAAAAGCATTTAACATTTTTGGTGATGGACTGAGTTCATAGAGCTGTTAAGCGGAAGTGCTTTACTTCCGGGATATGGGACCTCTCGGCTCGAAAAATTACAACGGTAGTCAATGGAAAGAAATGTATTATTTTCTGGTCCCAGTCATGAAATGCCTTCGATTACACATATGTTTTGTATGGATTTAGATGGTATTTTTTCGTGCAAAGAATGGAACAATTTAGCGAGTAGAAGCTGGATACGGTCAGGTTTTGTGCAGAGCGCTTTTGTGGACTACAGCTCTTCGCTGCTCTTGACACTTGTGATATACGTCACCACCACTCACACCCGCTTAGTTCAGAAACATGGCTGTGTCTTTAATGCACTTTACCGCCTTCTTTCAATGACAAGACAAAAGTCTTCAGCGTGGCGAAAACCACAACACAAGTGGACATGTGGAGAGTTTCAATTTCTCGAGTGGGGAGATTGTTGCCGTTGTCCACGCCAGCCATTAGCATTAGCACTGTCCGTCGAGAAGTGGAGGGAATGTGTTGAGGTGACGTCACAGAGGCGACAAAACTTGTAGTTGTTCTCGTAACATTTTTTCAAAAGCCGTTAGACGAATAATCATACAACATACCGTCAAACTCTTCACATTAAAAATGATCATTTAGACCCATACAAAACATATATGTAATCCAAGGCATTTAATGACTGGGACCAGAAAATAGTAGATTACTTTCCATAGACTCCCATTCATTTTTTTTCAGCCGAGAGGTCCCATGCCCCGTAATTCCGCCACTTCCGCTTAACAGCTCTATTGAGTTTAGGGGGGGGGGGGAAATGAAGCAGTATGGGAAACAATTGATGGAATTACCAACAATGGCGACGAACATTCATGAACAAAACCCCTTTGCATATAACACAAATAAACACATTTAGGAGCACACGCTGTACTGTACAATCATTAACCCACACATGGCATGCTCATGCAGAGTTCATCTTGTGTTAACATTAAGGGCGTTGTCCTCAGATGATGAGGCCCAAATCTATGAGGCTTCCAGCTGAAAGCATCTTGGCACAAACATAATGATTTATTTCCCTGCCAGCAAAATACAGCGGTGGGCTCCACCCTCTCTGCCTTTTATACCTTTATTCTCTGTCTAATTCTTCTTGTTAACTGTTGACCCCCCTCCACCCTCCACCCTCCAGTCAAAGCCAGCAGGTTCCTTTGTGTCACGCAGCCCCGGGAGAGCGGCCTGCTAGCTGCTAGCGTTGTTAGCTTAAACGTGACACGTCATGCAAACGCAATCAGGTATCTCAACCTCCTGAGCCCGACTGGAGCACAGGAGTCGATTACGGGGAATAATTAACCCTTTTCCCTCTCTGCTTTTCTTCACAATATGTCAATAATCTCAGGTGGTAGGCGTGCAAAGAGAGCTTTAGGCCAATTGAACATTTCTCGCAAGAAGATTAATACCAAAGAAACTAGAAACACAACCAATTATTATCTTAGGAATCTTTTTATTATTTCATTGCAGCATCTTGCACACACAGATAAACAAAAACAAAAAAATACACCAATGTTGTTCTTTTCAATTTGTACATAAACTGATACATTCTCGTACACACAATGAGTATCAAAACACAAATTAATGAGCATTCAACATACAATCGATCTAAAATCCCATTAGTTAAAAAAGGAAAAATAAAATAAAACAATATTAATATTATAATAGGAAATAAAAACCAGACAAATATTTACAAAGTCGTCCGTTGAGAGCTAAAAACTACACGTATGTACACAGTGAGTGGTCAGGAGAACTTGTTTCCTTGGGAAGAAAAAAAAGTCAGTGTTGAAATAGTGTGATTTTGTTCTCTAAATAATCGCACTTTGGACAGACCCCCGGGGGCCAATCAAATCAATGCATCTCGCTTGTTTTAACATCCATAGAGTTACGCACAGTGTATACAGGAACAGCTCGCACAAACAAATTTAAAAAAGAAATCTGTTTAAATGTTCTGGAATCACAAACCTGTTACAGTTGAATAAATGCCAAGTTTAAGTATCCGCTTTTTTAGAGTGTGTTGCTTTGAAATAACAAACACTGTAACTGATACTAAATGCAGAGCCGGCGATGATGACATGTTTTATTTTGTCTAGATAGACTAGTAGCACAGATGAAAGAAGTTTAGATTTAGGTGACTATTCTGACAAACTTGACTAAAAGTGCTGTGTTTGCATTGGTTCATTGTTCTATTTGTAGTGTTTTCAATTTTCTCCATGATGTGTAAGAATAAATAACGTAGTAGGCTAGCTGTTTTTAAGGGCTTATCCAGAGTCAAATCATTATACTGCGAAGGACACATTTCTTTTACATTTTTAAAGTAGCACAGGAGGCCAAGTATTGTCAAGGAGAACATTTGTTCTGTGCCACATTTTTTTTCTCTTCTTTAAAAATTCCTTGTAATTGTTGACAAAGCGCTGCGCAAAAATGCATAGCCATCCCAACCCCACCCGCCCGAAATGAATGTCCCCAATTAATGTCGCACGAATGAAGGGCGCGTTGCCGTTCATCCAGTTATTAACAGGGCTGACTCTTCAAACGTACATTAAAAAACAATCATGAACCATTACACAACAGGTCTATCCAGCCATCTTTGTCTTGTCTTAAGTGTTGAACAAATACAGGAAGAAAAAAAACAAAGAGCAAAGGAGTAAAAAAAAAACTGTGTGCTGAATAGAAACTGCAAGCAGACCGCAAACTGTCGTCATAGGGAGCTTGGTCGCCGCGGCAACGGGGAATGTCATGGATACAAACATTGGCAAATGGCTCCGACAGGTAATGTGGTATATGCCTGTGCTCAAACAGGCAGAACAGGGCGATTATTAACTTTTTCCATAGAGAGTTCCTTGATCGGGGTCTGATGACGTTTCGTTTGACTTTTCTTTGTGTAGAATATATCGCTCGTATTAACATTGGATGTAAATAAACAAAAGAAAGAAAAAAAAATTAAAAGATAAAAGTCAAGTATGAATCTCAATACATTCGTTGTATTCTCACAGACACACACACACGCAAACGCACGCACACACACACACACACACACACACACACACACACACACACACAGTATATAAACAAGTATTCACAAAGGCAGGACGGAGGGGGGAAACACGTCTCTTTCAACCACTCCTTGACAGTTCATTCCTCAAAATAATAAAAAGACGTAGACAGTGTTGATCTCGATGATGAAGTTGGCAGCACATTTGTAGAACAAAAAAACACACAAAATAGTTTGTGTAGATGTTGTTTACAGAAGAAGTCTTTGTGATGTCATCATAAAGGAGTCCCAAAATCTTCTGACACCACCTCAGTTCTGATGGATTAGGTGATTGCGTGACACGTGTGTGAAAGTGGATGTGTTGCGTGTTTAAACGAGTTGGGCCGGTGCGTGTTATTAATCAACATAGGGCCGCCTATGCCTGGCCTGTCCAATGATGAGAACATACACCAAAATCATCCCTTGTAGGTAGATCATTAGCTGTGGCGTTAAGACTTCAGCAAACACTGTGTTGACTGATAGCAGACGAGCAGTGCTATCAGAAAGGAGAAACTGAGAAGTAGGTCCGAACGGTAAACAGCCAGATATTGTTATAGAGCCGGTGGCCATGACAGTGTGAACGCAACTGCCTGGAACTACTTTCCCTGTCTCCATCAGATGAACTCAAACTGATTCAGATCATTCAAAAACTAGACTTGAACATCACACTTTTAAGTGGGTCGGTCCGAGCCAACGCAGTGTGTCTACATACCTGTTTACAGAGCCTAGGCTGTGTGCAGACAGGTAGCGGATTGTGAGGAGATATTCAAAGATTTTTTGACAACAAGCGTTCTCCAGAATCGCTCACTCTAAAGGCATACATGGAGCATGGAGCCTCAGAATAACCATAGGAGCACAGGGATGATTTTGGTGTTGTATAGGTGGTTGTCACGCATAGATACCACTCTTTTTGTGTGTGATCATGTCTGCTGTTTGTATATATACATGTGTATTCTGTCTGTATATATACATGTGTTTTCTGACTGTATATACATGTGTGTGTGTGTGAGTTAGTTCTGGTGGCGCTTCATGTGCAGTGCCAGGTGGTCGGAGCGAGAGAAGCAGCGGCTGCAGGCGACACACTTGAAGGGTTTAGCTCCGGTGTGTTTGCGGTAGTGTCTGGTGAGCTCGTCCGATCGGGCAAAGCGCCAGTCGCAGCTGTCCCAGGTACAACGGTACGGCTTCTCACCTGAAAGACAGAAGAGGACAGGGAGGATGCATTAGAAATATACCAAAAAATTGAGGGTTAAAAATAATATGTGTGTTTATTTTAATTTTTTTGAAGTTTTTTTTATTATTTTTGTACATGTCGTAATATAAAACTTAAAATGAAAAAATCATTAAAAAAATCATTGGGTTTCTAAAATCTCCTTAACGATGTCTATTTCTATGCCCTGATTCATTAAGATCGTGCCTACCTCCGCCATGAGACTTTGCTGCTAGTCACTGAACACACAGTAATGGCCGATCATGCTAGGGAGAGAGCGTTTTTCTTCATTTTTTTCCAAGAGGATGACCAGAACCTCCAACATATTTCACGGTAATGTGTTTTGACAAAATTTGTCTGTCGAGGTTTTCAATACATTATGATTATGATAGGCTATATAGGATTGGCCATATGTCGTGTCGTTGAATATACCACCAGGCAGATTTGGGTAAAACTAAAACACATAACTGGAAAAAAAAGTCCCTAGTCGATGACCAAGTCTAAATGTGAAAGTGTGAGTGAGAAAGTGTCAACACAGTGTTGCGTGGCTGTATTTCTACATGGGGGTAATTAGTATCTATTTTCAAATGGCAGTTAGCAGTGTGGGCGAGAGACTATGTTTGTGGTTTTCACAGCTCCGTCCGGTTCACACTCCATTAACTCCCATGAAGCTGAACGGCGAGATAAAATCACATGGCGCAACCTTTGAGACAGTTGACTCAACTATTGTGTCAGGTGCTGCACACACGCACACACAAACAAACACACACACACACACACGAAAATAATAGTAAAATAAGGCGTACACGTGCAAGTCTAACTTTCATGTCTTTACTTGAATCAAACAGAGGACACACCAGCCAAAGGATGTTTGTACCATTGCTGCTGTTAATACAATGTAGTAGTGACTGACAGAAATGCTTTCACTGTTAAACATGTCATTGACAGACTGTTATTCTACCGTTATGATTTTGGGTCATAATCGCTGTATGTGCCATTACATTGTTTAGACCAAGCCTCCATAGGATATCTTTTACATGAAAAAAATATTGATTAGCAGAGCTTTCAATATTCACCACTGTGTGCTTTGCTTACAACACCAGATTTATTAAGGTTATTATTTTGTTTTCCATAAAAAACTTGGATAATATGTTGTACTCTTGCTAATCATACCCATAAAAAAACTGCCGTACCTTTTGAAAAAATAAAGCATATCCCATTGTAGTGTCATGATAATATAATATAAATACTATCATGGACGTTTTACATAAGAACATGTCGAAAGAGAGAACCTGATAAACCTGGACATTTCAAAAGCACTGTAGAATAACAAGCCGAGTAAATCAAACACAACACTTGCGGTACCACACCCAAATGTTGACATTTCTCCGCTGTGCCACAACGTGCATTAACCAAACAGTGAGCTAATCATCAACAAAGAGGGAAAAGCTCAGTTTGAATAGGCTGGTATGCACACAACATAACAGGGGGGAAAAATGTCATCTTTCATAGAGCCGAGATGGAAATTAATTTCTGAGAATCAATGGCGGGGCTTCAGCACAAAGAAAACTGAACAAACACAAGCCTCCACTAACTACAGGTTGATCCTCTTCAGAGACAATAGAAATAGTTCACCTCCTAAACAAGATAGTAAATGCAATTGATCATAATTTAGTTTTTTTTTCACTATACTATGAATTTATTATGATTTAGTACTCAAACTCAAAGTGTACTATCTTTGTTAGACACGTTATTGAGTTATTTAGCCATAAGATAGTTTTTTCCACCTGTTTGTCATTGGGGAAACTTTTCTACCAGCGAGAGTCGATGGTGTGCAACGGTCTCTTGCGGGTTGGGGTCATCAAGTGCTCATTATTGACAGGGGCCCCACTAGTGCTGATTAGATAGCTTCTGCTAATGGCCAGCAATCACCTAATGACAGATATTAGTGGGGTGAGGGGGTCCAAAGAACACAGATGGGGGACTCACAAAAAACAAGAAATAAAGACTACATTAGCGAGTTTTAATCTTAAAGAAAAATGCTTTTTGTCCTATCCAAATAGTATAACAATTCGGATGTTGGCATGGCTACAAATACGTACATTTTTCAATTCATGTTTTCAGAGTTTTTTAGTTCCGTTTCATACAAATTATTGATGTTAAAAGTACCTCAGAGATTTTAAGTTTAGTTTTATACAATATACACATTTATACATAGTTTAAATAGTGTTTGAACACCTTTTTGGAGTACCATTGCTGGCATTCTCCCCACACGATTAATCCTGAGAAGGCTTCTTTAATCCAACATACACATCACATGGCCAGGAGCACTCCAGTCTGCTATCAGGACAATATCCTGTTCCTAGAGTTAACCGCTCTAGTGTGTGTGTGTGTGTGTGTGTGTGTGTGTGTGTGTGCGTTTGTGTGTGCAGAGGTGGAGTAACAAATGTCTCTTTATAAAGAGGTTGAGGCCCTCGACGTGCAGGTGTGTTTGGTTTTGCTCTATAGCAGCGCGGTCGGGGTCAAAAGCACAGCCGGCCCCTCTATCTCTCTCTTAAGACTATTATTCACCCCAGCAATGGCTAGCAAACAGGCCAGTGAAATACGACACATACACACACACACACGCACACACGCACACACACACACACACACACACACACACACACACACACACACACACAGAACAAACACACTTGACTGGTATATATTCCTAAACAAGCTGCCATAAGGGCGGGTGAAAACCCTAGCCCTCAATTCATCTGTATACGTGTTTTCTTTTTCCTTTAGTCTGATAGGAGAGATTGACCTGTTTGCCAAAGAATTAACTGGGAAGTGATAAAACACACTGACTGAAGCTTAACTCAGGTGTCTGTTCATTGCCTAGATCCTGTCTGAAATTCACCAAACAACATAGTAGGATTTCAAAATACTGGTTTATAATGTAGAATTGGGGATATTTCAGCTAAGCGACTTGGCACTCATTCCCTATGCAGTGATTTTTTTTTTAGCAGTACACAGTTTCTCTTCTCCTCGTATTGACTTCTTATGGAAATAGGGAAATTAGTCTTTAGTATTTCTAAGCATCGTTAAGCTTTGTATACGTCCAATCTAAGTGGAACACTTGGTTATATATCACCTTGATTTAGGAATTATATTTAAAAAGAGGAATTTGGAAGCATGTTATATAATACAGATAAGTACTATTGAGTTGTCCATATTTCCTCTTTCCTCGTCAGTTGAACATGCCACTCTTGCTTCAACATGGACATCTCTTTAAAACCTCAAAAGGCATCAGCACTAAAAAAACCTCTATAGGCATTAGATTACAACAACTGTTTGAGCAGGTGGCTGATTGAAACAGCCAAACTATTATTCCATCTGTCTCAAACACACACATATCTACTAATGAGTGCATGCATGAATGAATACGTCATAAAGCGTACTGGGCAAACACAAGCACAACAAAACATATATATACACACACACACACACACGCACACAAATGTACTAGCAATGTAAAAGCTACAGTGCATCAATCACTCTGGGACAAAACAGCTTTTGTTAAGGGCTCATGTGTGCTTCACAAGGAACATACGTATAGACTCTCTTTAAGTCTGTGTGAGATCCTGAACCCAATGCATTTAAAAAGGTACCTACTTCTCCTTTGATCACTGGTGACTTGGTCCTCTATACAGCTTTCTTTTAGGAAAGTAAATGGTACTTTTCTAAGTTGTTCTTGTTCATGAATAACTACAGTCTTTGATAGGATAGGATGTTGCACCGTTAATCCCAAATCAATTTAGATTTCAAAATAAAGTAATTTAGTTGATGGTCTTACTCAGACCGATTCAACATTAAACTAAATATCCTATACACACCTGACAGTTGTATCAAAATGTTCCACCCATTCTTAGTTATCAAAATAAAATACCGGAGAACCACGTGCAATCTTATTCCTTCCCACTAACTCAACCATTCATGCCATAAAAGACTCGTACACGCAGTCTAATATAAAGCCTCAGCAGTATAATATATAATAACATTTTGAAACCATCTCTGGCTTGAGTGAGTCATAGAGCAAACACTTGCAGACTCTCCAGGACGCCCATAAACTCTTTGTGGACCTCTTAACTTTATCAGCTTGACTAGTGTTTGTAAAGAGGGCTGGAGGGTTCCCTAATCAGGCTGATAGCACTCTATTCTTTACACATACATGTACACACACACACGTACTCACAAGTACACACACACACACAGAGTACCAACACAATTACGAAAGTCAATGTTCAAAGTGCAAAAGGATGCTGAGGCCATGGTCAAGGTTTCCCCAACCCTTCCTCTCTCCTAGTGGAGGGGCAGATTATTTTGATAGCATAGCTGTCATTGAACTGTTAAATGCACTCAACAACATGCACAACAGCAGCACAAACACGCACAAACACAAACACACACACGGTTCATGCCTTTAATTCAAAGCATATTAGCAATGGCTGCTATAAAAATAAAATCTGACATGAAACAAAGATTCAAAGTGGCAGCCTGTATGTGATCTGTCCCGATAAAAAAGTAAAAGTATTAAAGTGTCACATTATGAATTTTATATTTTATTTGATCATTTATTTAGAATGTTTTCCATTTATAATCAAGTACATTTGTATGAACTTAAACACCTTTTTATGTTTTGTATGTAACATCATTTGAAATGTAAGGAAAGCTGTCAAATAAATGTTATTGAGCTATTGAAAGTACAATATTTTTCAGCAGCATGGAACTGAAATACCAAAGTAAAGTGAAAATGCCTCAGATTTGCACCTAATCGTCAGTTAAAGTACTAAGTTACATTCCACCACTGCTCATTGTGTGACCCAGGATGCTCTGCTTTCCTGTAAAGCCTGTTCGCCCATAGATAACAACAGTTTCACAGTAAGGAGATCCAAAAACTGCCCTGATTTGGTCAAATTTTTCCAAGTAGTCTGGTGCTTATGAGGCTGATTTGGAGGAGTCTAGTATAACACAATTGTTTCATTAAGCTCTTAAACTTTGTACAATGCAGGTTGAGCATCAGCCATGAGCCAGTCCCAGCATGCACTGTGTGGGCGGTAGGATGAACACTAGACAGCTCATGAGAAGGTTGCATTGACGTAAAGAACTAAAGCAACATGTAAAAGAAATAGGGAGGTTTTGAGAAGGTTATGAACAATAAAAACAAAGAAAAGGTGTTTAAATTGTGTTAATCTTTAAACACACACACACACACACACACACACACACACACACACACACACACACACACACACACACACACACACACACACACACACTTTTCCTGTTACTATCACTTTAAGAGAGAAAAAAAATCATATCTAACTTCCAGTGAATCAATACAGATATAATGAGGGTTGCTGTTTCACCACAACAAAGATATTCGGGCGACAAATGACAGTGTCCATGCAACATGTAGTGTGAATTACTACCTCTTACAAATACTGACATTGATATAGAAGTGCTTTATCTGGTTGTCGAAAGAAAACTCTACATGTGCAGACAGGCACATATACAGCAGAAACAACTAATCAATTAGTCTATTTGTAGGACACAAGATAGTCAACACATGTTTGAAGCATGAATGCAAAGAAGAGCCACTCGTGTGTAGATTCTCAGTTCTTTAATTCTTATAAACTGAATATCTTTGTGGTTTCTGACAAAACTAGTAATGTACATGTCAGCTTGGGCTTTGGGAGAGTTATCTGCCTTTTAAAATTGTCCAATTAAATAACTTTGAACCAGAGCCTATTGGGGTATGAATTAGCCTTAAACACCCAACATCTATAGTGGGTCTCCTAAGATTATGTTTAATATTGCATTACTCTTTCTTGTATGTTAATAATAACAATGCTAAAATCCACTTGAAGCCAATGTAAGGAGGCAATAATGTGGGTTACGTTATGGATAGAAGACTGGCTGAAGCATTCTGTATGAGTTGAAGGCGTGAACAGGTTTTACCACTCAAGTTGGCAAACACAGAGCGGCATTAATCAATTGTGGGAAAGATAAAGGCATGAAAGCCATGCAAGTCACAGAACGAAAAAAGAACAACCTCACCTACAGTATGATTTTGAACTGGACTGGACTGCTTTAATAATACAGTTTTCAAATTCTAAGTTTAGAGACAAAAACTTGGTTTAATGTAAGGTGTCTGGTTACCAATTACTCATAAGTATAAAATATGAGCGGTTAGAATAACTATTTTTTTCTTCTTTCGATTAGAAAGTTATTAGACTTCTGAAACTAGATTATTCGCCAGTCTTCAAATCAGAATCCCAAATGTACATTAAGCTGTGTTACGAAAAATGTTGGTGGAAAAATATAAAGTTAAGTTTTACTCGTGCTTTGTCCGTGAGGATGCACACATGTACAAAATAAAAAGTGGACCCAGGATGGAGCCTTGAGGGACTCCATGGAATAAAAATGATTCAGAATAACTTTTAAAAAGAGTAAACTATCTGTTTGATAAATTAATATTGACAGGAGACTAATCAAGCTAGATTCATCATACAGTATTTGTGCAGGTTAAGCCCCTATCTCACTGGGCTGCAACAGTGTGCGACAAGTTGGAGACACAAAATTGCGAGAAAATATGCGAATTAGTGACAATTTTTACTTGCAGTCTCACTGAGTTGGTTCCTCATGACACGTTTGCGAATGTCCTGGCCAACACTTGCCGGGAGCTCGCATTTATGTCTCGCGAACTTCTGGCGAGCTTCGCACAAACGGAATGTCAGTCTCATTTTTGTCTCAAATCAGTCACAATTTAGTTTCATATGTCGCCAAACCCTCGGAAAGTTGTCTCACATTTCTCTCACTTTCTGACTCGCAGAAACTAAATTGAGAAGAGTTTGCAACGCGTTTGAGACACATGCGACCACAGTGAGACTATTTTGAGACTAGATTTGTCGCACACTTTTTATGAACATGTTCAAAATTCAAGCGACAGGACTGCGCGGCTCTGCGACTCATGCGAGGAAATTGAGACCTCCGCGAACGTTTGGAGACAGTTTAGAGACTCCCTCGTGAATGCAGTCTCCAACTTGTCGCAAACAGTCGCAGCCCAGTCAGATAGGGGCTTTAGGGTTTGCTTGGAACCCTTCCGGCAGTTAGGGACAGTTAGCTCAACATGTCTAACTCATGAGTCATCATTAACATGGAAAACACAAGACTAGGCAAGCCTGGTTTTGCCAGATCTCAAGTGAAGCCCGTTTGTGAAATTCACAGAGTTGAGTAAACCAGGATTTTTACATTTTCTGCCAGTTGGGATCCAATAACCTGTTGGTAACTTCTATGGCCACATCACACACACATTTAGAAGCATACAGGGGAACATAGGACATTTTGAAAACAAAACCTCTTCCAGGTGGTGAATGGTTTTTACAGCCTCACACTGCCAATGCAAGCTTTGAATTGCCTTATGTCCGAATTTTGCTTTAGAAATAAACTTGCCTTGCCTCTTAAACAACATACTTGTATATTTTCACTCCACTCTTACTGCTATTTTGCATAGTATTGTTTACTATTCTCACTGCACATTTCATAGTCCATTTGTCTGCAACAACCCAACTTCCCCACTGGTATCCATAAAGAGTCATCTTATATCTCTATGACCAAAGCAAGACCTGTTTCTATTTGCATTCATTCAGGTGTCCACTCCTTCCCTCCGTCACTGTTTTCACACTACACACTGCAGCTTTTTAATGCATGAGTAAATCTACAAAATCTGGGTCTGAGGCTGCCGGTGTCATTTTACAGAAGGGAAACACATCGAAACTAGCCTTCCCCCCATTCTGCAAACCCTCCATATCCCCCCTTACTCCCTCCGCTATCCTGTGAATGGGGACTGAAAAGCAGGAGTAACTGGTTTGGCCTTGCTTTTAACTGCGTGTCTTCCCTATTTTTTCCTCTTCCTTCACTTCATCCTCCCCTCCTCCCTTCCTTCTTTGTTCTCTCTCTGTCTCTCTCGCTCTCTCTGGGGAAGCTCAGTGGACAGGTATGAGCATGTATAATCACGGTAAAAAAAATAAAAAAATAATCACGAGTGAAGTAATGTCGCGTCCATGTTGACTTTTCCGTTCCATTGTGTGTTCTTCATCTCTATCATAGTTACTGGGTGGATCGAAACTGGCAATGTGACAAAATATGCGATGTACAAATAAATAAGCTGGAGTCTGTTGAGGCTAATATCAGCAATGGTTAAGATTGTAGCTTGATGGTCAATGGTTATTCATTGAAACTGGACGGAGTAAATAGATAAGATATAAAAAACATGGGCAGAAAAATAAGGGTAATGGACTATTTTAGATTCACCTTTCAGATAGCTCAGTGATGTGCGATAAAGTATCATGGCAAAAATATAGTAAAATTTAGGTCCAGTTGCATGGGTATCCTTCATCAAGTAAAAACCACCAAGAACAGTTTTCTTACCTGTGTGCGTCCTTTGGTGTGCCTTCAGATGGGAGCTCTTTGTGTAAACTTTGGTGCATCCTGAAATCAGAGAGCGAGAGAGAGAGCGAGATAGAGAGAGAGAGAGAGAGAGAGAGAGAGAAAGAGAGAGAGGGAGAGAGAGAAAGATAAATCATGAGCGGAAGTGTTCTGACTTGAGGCAAAGCTTTTCCTAGGCCATAAAGTGGTTTCCAAGGAGAAAATGTGCCGTTTTATTGAGTTGTTTTTCACCTGTTACCCAGTTACATACCCGTGGATACAAGCAGGGATAACTCATTCATATATTTTTCGCCAAGAAGATCAATGTAGAGGAAGGCCAACTTGACCATTGGTAACCAAAACTTAATCCCTATTCACAGACACGGTTGACGATGTAGTCTTGAAGGCTAACATATGAGACTCAATAATTGACTGTGCTAAATGTATATCAAGTATGGTAGCAATCTGGTTTCCGTGTTTTGACGTGTGAATGTGTGTTCAGGCGTCAATGAGAGAGGTAGACTATGACGGACAGATTTGCATAATATGTGCTTTTGCTTTGGGAGATTTGAGCATTTTTACACATCAGCGACATGGGTGGAAATCAATATGAAGAAACCTGCTGAAGTTCTAAATCAGATCATGACTCAAGATGCTGATCATGTGTGTTTCTCCTGTTAAAAAATGGAAGTAGACCGTGCTAGCGCTGAAATATTTACTCATTGTGTGTATAGGCCGATATTGGATTGCATACAGTTGTGGATGTGGCCTAAGGCGTTCTACATTTGATCAGAGGAATGTAATGTGCTCAATGCAAGGCGGGGCCGACGGCACAGTGCAGTGGTAAAAGACTGACATCACCGACATGTGTTATGTCGCAGGAGAGCGTCAGAGAAGTAAACAAAGCTAAAATAATAATGACAACGGCAGCGACCGCAACATTATGTATTTTCATGTTTACACAAAACACTGAGTTACCCAGTTGGAGGTAAGAGTCCAACGATTCAGAAGGGTTTCACTAAACCTATTTTTACTCTACTGTAGTCTTGACATGCAACGAGTGCAATTTAACTATTGAGTTCTAAGACAGTCACTTAAGTAAATGACACAAATAGAACTTCTTCAAACCTAATACGTTACATTCCCTCCCAAGTTTAGCTTTGATATCATTTTTTCAGTTAAATGCAAATACAGCAGACAGACCTTGGAAGTCACAGAAGTGGATCCTCCTCTTCTCCAGCTCCGGGTTGTTCCTCCTGTTGTACTTAGGGCCTGTGAGTACTCCCTGTCCGTGTGTCATCAGCATGGCATGAGGGGACAAGCCCGTCAGCTTCATGCCTCCCAGACGCTGCTGGTACGTGGACGCTAAGCTGAGCAGCTCTGCCTGGCCGTCCGGGCTGCCGGGCTGAGAGTTTGGGGGCGAGGGGGGCAGACTGTGGGACCCTGTTTGCTGGGATAAGTTGCTGGGAGAGACTTGGTAGTAACCGTGGTGCTGCTGCTGCTGCTGCTGCTGCTGAAGCTGGTGCTCTGACATCATGTAGTTACCATTGCTCGTCTGCAACGCGACACTGCCCAGGTTAAACATGGTCCTGCCGCTGTTGTTGGAGGAGACGTGCCCCCCCGATGATGGACTGGCGTGGGAGAAAGTCATGGTGAGGTCTCCACAGCTGGTGACGGGCATGTGGTAGACTTGTGACTGTGGGGCTGGGGGGCCAATGTGAAGCTCTGTGTCCAAATGTTGCTGTTGCTGCTGCTGTTGCTGTTGCTGGGAGCCCGCGGGCAAAGTGGCCACCCCTCCAGCGCTCATGCCCGGCTTGATGAACACATTGTTGACTACAGGCGGCATGCTGAAGACAGAGGTGAAGTCTGGTAAGGCCTGGGTGTTGGCTGTGGTGGTGTGAATGGAGCAGGGGACCTCCAGGCCGGGCTCTATTTTGATCTGCTGCGGAGTGAGGGTCTTTGTGTTGGGTCTGTAGAGGCCTGTGCGCAGGTGGGTGGTGCTGGGCAGGATGACGTTGATGTTGAGGCTGTACGGGGCAGTGGGCTTGTCATCGGAGAAGAATTCGTCCACCACAGAGGCGCTCTCTCGTCTGTATTTCTTGTCGACGGTTTCGGTGGTTGGGACGCTCAGGAGAGGACTGCCCACCAGCGGGAAGTATTTGTCCAACTCTATTACAGTCTGAAAGGAAACAAATGAAAGAGAAGGTTAAAAGATTAATTCAGCGTTCATAAAGAGGTTACAATTGACTACAACCCTTCATTTTCAATGCCTGCCCTTTATACAGGGAAAGAAAGATAAGGACCTCATCCTGAGTCAAATCTGAGCCCACTACCATATAAACAGACCAACTGAGGCCAACTAGTTCATGAAAACAAAGGTGTGTCCAGGATTGTGGCTGTTCAAATGCACAAATCCTACCTGTCTAGAAGATGTAGTGCATCTTGGTCTATTCTACTGTCATCGTGAATTTTCCTTTTTGATGATGGATTTCTTCTTTATGATTTTTTCAAACGTTGCTTTGTGCAAAAAGGTTAATTAAGAGAACAACGCTTTTACTTTTTCTTTTAGGGGTAAACAACAAAACATGACTACACTGCTATGCCGGACAGTTTGCTTCAACAACATTTTATTTTTTATCTACCACTAGTACCAGTGCTTGGGGTTGTATCTCCACAGAAGCACTTCTCTTGTTAAAATCCAAAGACACACAACAACCCTTTAGACAAAGAATTAACATATTCACGTCAACCAAATTACCTTTTTATAGGATTTAAAAAGCTGTCGGAAAACACAGCCATGGAAACATCAGTGGCTACTGTTTGGCGCAGTATTTGTTTAACATCAACACAGGCTAGAGTATTTGTTTAAGCACTGTACTTTTTTTTTAGATTAATAGACTGCAGATGGTGATAAGGTGGCTGTGACATGGCACACGGTTATTAAAACGAGTAAAGCCAAATATCTGTACATGTATTGGAGGAGAGAGAGAAAGACAGCAGAGTCATTAAAAGAGAATTAATTCTTTTTTTTAAGAATGGATAAAAGAGAGGTTTTTAGAGAAACTGGTACCAAGACTTCCTCCTCCATCCTTATCTCATCCTCCCCTCTGTCATAGCTCACATTCCTGTTTCCCAGTGGAGCACACTGCCCTGACAAACAGCCAACCGCTGCTTATTTGTAGATGTTAAGTATGTATCAGCGATCGGAAACTGTTTTTGAGTTTGGTTAGAATGCAAATTGGCAGAATGTAAAGTCATGAAGGAAAAATAGTAAAGAGCTATTGGTGCCATTGCTCTTGCTTTGATGACATGTAACAGTTGATCATTGGGTGATGATGCAATTGTGGTAATATTTCTCAAGATGTTTGTACAGAATCAGATATATGCAGTTTTGCAGTATACTGTATACTGTAAGCATACACGTTTAAGGCTTTCCCTTATGCTATTGTAAGCTTCCAGTGTGCAACAGTGGTTTCCTAGGAAAAATCTACTAAGATACAGGAAGTGATGTGTCATTTCAATTTGATGTTGGATACAAACATGAAGATGCAACCAGGAAGTAAAGTAAATAAGTGGGAAAAGAGATAGAATCATAAAATCATAAGCCAATCAAATTGCAGACACAAGTCTCAGCTATACTGTATGGGATGTGTTTGTTCTGAGACTATTGGCTCATTCAATCAAACTGTCACTATGAATTTCCCAATCCAAAGTCTGAAAAAGTTGTGATATGATCACCTAGATTGTTGATAGAGACAGGTGCACCACTCTGAGTTTATTTCTTGATGAAACCATCTTTAGCTCTGAGGTGATACCGCAGACACATTGCATGCAAAGAACACATTAACCAAGAAATAGCCAAGAGCTTATTTTTGTGGTTCAACCAACCCCAGACATTTAAAGTTAATAGACTTAGAAGTAACACAGCAAGAATTCCCGAATAAGACTTTCTCATCTTATTATATGTGATGGCAACTCCGTACAATGCTATACACCTTTTCTCTACCTACATAAACACACAGTTATCTGCCCGACTGGTTCATTCCACACAAAGCATTACTATTTTTATTTTCATTTATTGGTTGCAAGTAGCTTAGACCTTGGTGGAACACTTTTTTTCCCACGCCAAAGAACTGAACAGTACAATACAAGAATTAAAATCTGTTGACATTTACTGGTGTTTGCTTATGTAGTGAGGAAAATGCAACTGTCACTCAAATTTGATCTCGTGTGACGGGTGATAAAAGGTACAGAGTTAGTACCTTTGTTTAAATAATGAGAAAAAAGTTTGTCTTTAAGCAACAAGACTGAACAGGTGGATGAGAGTATAAGAAAATAAATTGCACGCATTTTCCTTTGTTAAGAGTGGATGGCATTATCTGATCTTAAACCTGATTAACTGGTGTGTGTGTGTGTGTGTGTGTGTGTGTGTGTGTGTGTGTGTCTGTGTGTGTTTGTATGTGTGTGTGTGTATATGTGTGTGTGTCTGTGTGTGAGCCATTCAGAGTCGCTGAAGCAGACAGTCGCTCCTTTAGAGGTGCACAAGCCCGTTTCATGAAGAATCTGAGCTGCAGACCCCACACACACACACACACACACACTTGCATAAATGCATGCGGCACAAAAATGCAAAAAAAGCAAATGCATGTGACACAAAAATGCAAAAAAGTATGCATGCATGCAAATACAACACAAATGAAAAGCACGTAGGCACAGATACACACACCAACTTACCAGCTACACACTCAACTACACACAAGCACACAAAAACAGAGTCTTCCCTCCGTGGGTGTGGCTGATGCAAGTGATTAAGCGATTTGATGCATGAAGAAGAAGATGAAGAAAATAAAAGCCCTCAGTCAAATCAATCAAGGGTGGAAGGCATGGCAACCACGCAGCGACAGCTAAACAATGTGAAGGTAAAAATAGAGCTGCCGGAAATATCTGATCGTCAAGGCGACAACAGCGCTGAACAAAGGATGACGGCTGGAATGAGAGACAGTGAAAGATATTGTCATTTTCAGTTGTATAGCATTTTGAGCACCTGCATGATGTAGTTAGTTGTCTTGATGTATTAGTGGGAAATGAACTGCATGAACTGCAACCGACAGAGCAGTCCTGGAGTGAATGGACTGATTTGGGGGAAAATGACCTAACGAGGTGGTGATGTGTTCGAGGTCAGAACAGGAGGCACAAAGCAGCAGAGAAGGCCCTGTTTCAACACTGGTATTCATCGGCAATGCTTCAAGTGCCAGCACCGTTAACACTAAGACACACACACACACACACACACACACCCCCCATCTCTCTATTATTAATCTGCTGATATTATTTCACACACAACACAAGCCTTGGAGGGTTATTGCTACATGGGCATTTCAGCCTCAAGGATCCGCTCTTTGTATTTGCAGGTGTTTTATTTCTTGTGTCAGTTTTGAATCAAAGGTTTATTTATAGGTGCATATTTATGTGCATGATTTGACATGTTTGGCATTTTTGATTTAAACTTAGTTTGTGATTTTAGGAATTTCCCTTCAAGCCCTTAAGACTTCTAATTTACTGTTCATGTATATTATTTTAAATCTGTAGGCGAAATGAGGAAAACACCTTTGCCTAAAATACATTCTTCACTTCTATTTTTTTTTTGTTTTGCATTTTTGCATAATGTGTGTGTATCTGTTTGTGTGTTTATGCTTAGAGTAAGTGTGTGTGTGCATGCAAGTGTGTTGCCCGAGGGACCTGTTAGACGTCCGTCATTGGTCGCTGGTGAACTCACACCGCCTTGTCATCAGTGCAATCTGAGCACTCGGTGAAATGAAAGTCTTGGGTATTTACAGTGGACAACAAAAACAGCCTTCTCTGTTTGCTTCCCACTGAGGCTCCTGTGTTGCCTTTCAGGACGGGACACAAACAGGCCCTGTGGTGCCGGGGCGCTGGCAGCTGTAACCCTTGGGTGCCCTAACTGCCCTTGGCTATATGTCCCCTATACTAACCTCTGTTCTCCGATGCATAATTTTTTTTTTCTAATGACATCTCTTTATTTTGCCAGTGCTGGACATGCAAAGAAAGTTCATGTAAGACATCAACAGAGTGTGCAGCTGCAGTTTGTAGTTGAAATGAATTGAATGCCTTATGTTATGTCTCTACATGCTACGCTAAAGATAAGCCTGACTTCAATTCACAATTCAAAGATGTGTATGACAGAGCATTCTCAACTAAGAGAAATACACAAAAACTGATAGTGTTTAAGTGGCTATGGTGAACATTGATTTTTTTGTTGATTAAAGTGGCACCTTTGGATGTTTGGATGTTCCTGTCTGCCTGTCGTCAATCGTTTTGACTAAGTTCCCTGGAGATCGCATCCAAGCAAAGGCATTAATAATAACCATAAAGAAATAGTGGTGCTTTAACTGATGGTCTCGTTTGCTGTTACAGGTCATCTATAATCATCAGAGGTAAAATTAGACTGTTTCATAAACATTTAAAAATTCCCCGTAGGAGGTTTAACTATCTTTGACAAAAAAAAAAAAAAAAATATTTGAACTACAAATCTACAAATCATAATGTCTCTGTAGCCCAGACACAGTCAGTTAATAATTGGAGAACATGTACAACTGCTGCTCCGTTACAAATCCTTCTGCCTGATAACAAGCAGCCTCTTATCACTTCTGTTCTGCTTTATGGGACACAGTGGGAGTTTCCGTGCTTTCAACCGATATGACATCCATTCTTAAAGGAGGTTTATTTTTTATCCCTATTTATTATAAAGAGACTAGTCAGTATAACAGTGGTATAGGTTTTTAAATTGTGTGTTTACCCCTTTGTAACACTTGCACCCACTTATTTCCACCATTACATTGACAGTATGAACTCATCTCAGAGCTTGCGTGAGACGATAATCCACCACACGTCTCCTTTTTGATGACAGAGTTATATTTTTTTGTCGAGTGCAGCTGATATGATTTTGCAAACATCTGCACTTTGTTGCCAGACAACAGCATTTGTTTGAAAAAGATGAAAGCTGACGGGATGTTCGCAGTGATGCCATAACAAACTCGAAATTATTCACAACTCTCATGTCCCTAATTTACCCCAAATCGCCCACGTTGTCAAAGAACAAAGCCTTTTTTCACACGGTTCTAACCAATCCGGGCTCTTCTCACGTTGAATGGACAAATTGCCTGCTGGTTCTCAACATATCGAAACTAAATTACTAACTTAACTGTAATTTCACAAATCTGACATGAAAATGTGCACTGGAAGACTCAGTGAAGAATATCTTGTGGTGTAGTGGTTAGAGCGCCCCCCCCATACAGTCTTCTTGTCGCAGCAGACCTGGGTTCGAATATGGCCAAGGTCGTTCTCTGCAAGTCATCCACCTCTCTACCCCTCTCCACGCTATCAAATAAAGCTTGACAATTCCCAAAAATGATCTTGAAAAAATAAAAAATAAAATAAATAATATCTCCTCTGTCTTTAGTGACCTTTTCAATCCTCTCCGCTTCTTCTGAGCCGGAAGTGTCCAAGCTACAAGGTCTACCATCTCAGTCCGTCCCCTAGTCCTCTTTTAATGGCAAAACAAATGGCTGTGCCCGCCCACCACGTCTCCTTTATGACTCGTAGGAATGCAGAGAATCGGTGGCCAGTCGCCTTTGGATCTCCATAAAAACTGAACTGATAGTGTCAGAGCCCCCGTCGGTCCGCCCGCTGTAACCCAACAGAGCAGAAATCATGGTGGGGTCATCAGAGCAAAAAACAAAACCTTTGAGACTGCGGTGCCGTTTTTTTATGACCAGCGATGAAGGGAAAGATATGGAGGTCTTGTTTTTGCTTCCTATTACAGTGGTACAAAGTGCAACACAAGCGTTAACTCAAGAATCTGTCGCCAGCAGTTTACAAATAATACCAATAAGGGCAATAAGGTGAAAAATAACTGGGTTTCTTGTGAATACAAATCATAATTGTTTGTCACATTGATTTCAAGTACGTCGTAGAAATGATTTGGGAACAGAATTCTTTTGCAACTGAGCTTCAATATTGAGGTCAACAATTTGTCCTAACAATAACGTCTGTAATGTTTTATCCTCGTCCTGTCTCCTATTTCTTCTCACCTTTTGTTCAATATGTTCTAACAAAACAGAGAAGGTTGCTCCTCAAATTTAGCTTGGTGGGGGTTGGGTGTCCGGGGTCATTCCTCATTGATTTGGTTTTGTAGCCTGCAACTGTTTCTGTTTTGTTTCACTATCATTTTACATTTTTAAATGAATTCAAAATGCCTGAAGATCCTGAATTAAAAAAAAAAACGAGGTCAGGACAACTTCTTTGGAAAATGACGTGGACAGACATTCGCATCCTGTACCTACAAGTTTAAAGATACTGACACAAAGGATGATGTCACCCTTTGTTTATATATTCAGCAGAACAATTAACACTGTTTTTCCAGACCTTTGTTCTGTAGTGATAGTCACTGAAGAGATTTTAGCGGCTTCGGCAAATGAGTGTGCAGACCACAGGCCTTAGGAAACAGTAAAATCTGACTGTCTGCGGGTGGTTTGTGTTGTCTGGTAAAGAGACACCGCCGGGCATGATGGGTAACGCATGACGTGACTGAGCAAACCAAACATTGCCAACAGAGAACGGCATGAGTCAAATGATGAACTGATGCATGGTCTGCTGCTAAACTGACAATCAGGATGAGACTGATTAATGGGTTTTCATCAAATCATCATCAGGCCAATATATTAAAAACTTGCTCAGACGGTGACATTGTTTTTCCCCCCAATAATGATTCAGGTTCACCACAGCTGACAAAGAGTGGTAAGAAAACGCTACAATCAGGTTCATGTCTGGAAGGATGTGAGGAAATCTGCACAACAAAATAGAAGGACAATTTTTTTCCTTTAACTTTGAATTTAGTTTTTCTGCCGCCTAAAAAAATTTATGTTTTCAGATTTAGTTGTCTATGCTGCTCATATTTCAAACTGTTTTGCATCCAGTCAATGATATCTGAGAAGATTCAAGACCCAGGAGTTCTCTGATGAACAGACAAGTAATTCAAGTCAGTGTCAAGTTAACAACACTCAAACTCACTCAAACTGGTTAAAGACAGAAATCAATTAATTCAATAGTATGTACTTTGTTGTGTTTCTGATACCAAATCAATGATACCAGCAGAAAAAGAGAGACCAACAAAGTCCCTCATTTTCCAATATCAAATCTAATCCAAGTATTTCTACATTTGCAAAATCGTCCTAATTTCTCCGGCCGTCTTCCAAGAATGAACAAAGCAAAAAATTAATCATGTTTGGTCTCATCACAACTCACCAATCAGTGTGGGATTCTGCGAGCTGAGACTCGCTGCCAGCAGATGCTTTAGTCAGATGCAAATCAGGTGCATGTGTTGACCTGGAAGTCAAATCATTAGTCAAACTGAAAACCATTTCAGCCTACAGCGTCATGAAAACTTCTGTCAGCAACCAGGGATCACGATAAACGCAAGGAAAGCCACTGTACACCAATTCACTCATGGCAAGTTACATTTGACGGGTTACACAAGGAAGACAGTCAGTCCAGTGTGATCAAATGTCAGATTAGAAGCACAAACTCAAAGCAAGGTCCCAGTAAAAGTCCCAGGATGTAAAAAAAAAAAAAAGGATCATGAAAACCAAGTGTTAACCATATCTGAGTATTGATATTTTTGATCTGTACTCCAGGAAGTTATTGTGTAACTTTCCCTGGCGTCTATGCCCAGTCTTACAGGAAACCCATTGGTGACATAAAGTCAAAGAATCTGGAAATAGGTTTCATATTAGTGACTTATTCTGCCATTACTTGCTGAGAAACATGAACAGGTTATTTCCAGGATAAAATAAGCACTATGTTTGGAAGAAAACTAAAGGATAAGTTTCCAAATGACAGACATAAAACTGAAAACAAAGAAAGTCTTGAAAATGAAAGTAATTGTTGCATACAAAGCTGGACGACTAAAGGTGCCGCTATCAAGTGGCAATTCATGAAGTATCTTATCAATTAATACAATACAGCCAAGTCATGTCTGGTAAGGCTAAAACACAGACTAAAACACAAAAAGTTGACCTCATTAAACTGTTAAAAAAGCAGATTCATGTTAATTGAAAGAGATGACTTTTTAACTAATTGTAACCATTTGAATTAGCTAATTCTCGCTATGATGAACACTTGTATCAACTGAACTCATCTGCTGTTCCTCCTAACTCTGCAGACACTTTTAGCACCTTTATTCATTGATTCGGTTTTGCAGCCTGAGACTGTTTCTGTTTCTATTCACTTTCTCAGCTCTTCTTATCCAAATAATTTCAAGAAATTGAAGGCCGCCACAGTTTTCAGCGAAAAAAAGACTTGGCTACGTGTCAGATAGGTCATAAACTATCTGTGTGCACTCTAACCCAACACGTTAGCGGAATGCCAAAGGGGAGCATATAGCTAAACATTCAAATATTTGCTATCAGGAGTTGGAAGGGACCATAACAGAGCAAAAAAGGAAACCTTAAAATAATGCGCTTACATTCATCAAGTGAACACTAACTAAAATGCAGATTAATGGACATTTTATAGGATCAATGTTGGATTTTCAGCTTGGAACTGATTTAGAAACAATCATGGCACATTTCATGGGACTCACTCAAAGGACCATTGAGTTCATTTTACAGACAGGTTTTTATCTAATTGGAGGTAAAATACCTGCATGTAATGGGTGTTTGAAGGGGCCACTAAGCCTTTTTTTTACTGCTGCTGTGACTTTCTCATGAAGTCGGCCTTTTATCATTCTCTCCATTGCCTGGAGGCCTGTAGAGATGCAGGCCCTGCTCAGACAGGTTGGGCAACATACTGCTGTCACGAAACCGTCTCAGTTAAGCTCTCTTTGACAACACACACACACACACACACACACACACACACACACACACACACACACACACACACACACACACACACACACACACACACACACACACACACACAATAACTATCTCAGTGGGACAGAAAGAAAAAGTGAAAAAAGACAAGAAGCCAACATTTTTTTTGTCATAAATCTGTGTTGTGTCTTGAATGATTTGTAAACCTATTGTATGTCTGCCTCATCTTCTCCTGTCTAGAGCTTTGTTTCAAACAGGAGAAGCCTTTAGTGTGAGTGTCGATGAGGGTAACACACTTCACACACTTTGATGGTGAACCGAGAGCACATAAGGTAAACCATCTCAGCCATGTGGATGGCATTTTATTTGCCGGAGGGGGTGACTATTTCACTTAGAAATTAGACCTCTTTGTTCTTGACAACGTCGTGTTTTGCATAACATCAAGCAGCACATGTTACACAGCCACAAGAAAGAAGAGAACAAAGCAGTTGAGCGAATGTCAGCCAATAATAGGACATTCCCATGTTGTCGCAGATACATTTTTTTTGTTAAAATGTTTGCTTGTAAGTTGTCAACATGGTTTATTTTAAGCAACAATGAAGACTATCAGAGGTTTTCTCCTGTAAACAAGGCATATAATGTTGTCTCATGCTGCTCAAGTCAATGAAAGCTACATTACATCCTGATTCATGGAAATCCACAAGTGCACAAACCACTTCATTAAGGGCCCGTGTCCACCTAACGCTTTTCCCAGCGTTAAACGCTGGAAAAAGGCGTTAGGTGGACACGGGCCCTAAGGCTGTATACAAATTCTTGTCTGTTTACGACAGTCACTGTGGCCTACATATACCTGCAGCTAGATACTGTAGGCAGATAAGGTGTCAACACAGAAGCCACAGGATGAAAACTTTAAAGACTACATAACTAATTACTTAATGGACTTCAAGAAAATAACTTAATTTGCCTTTTAGGGCAATGTAAAATCTGTTTGAGCTTATGACAGTGGTATAAAAAGGGGACTAGCTATCTAAAGTAAAGAAGATAACAAGGACAAATTCTAATCGCATAAAATCAGGTGTCCAAGTAACACTGCTGCATCAAGCCTATATTACTACATCTAAACTGTACCGGCATGGAGAAATACAGACGTGTTTGACTACTAGTGGGAGATGTTGGGAGAGCTTCTGCGATCGCACCTGTTCAGTTGACAATGCCGATAAAGTTTGTTCAAAACAGATCCAGCATTCGACCACGTTCCTTTGAATGTTTGTATAAAAAACAACATCATGAGCCCGGCCTATACTCAACGCACAATGCTTTGTGAGGAAGATGTTACACACAAGCACAGAACATATGACAAAGACTGCATCATATCCGCACACTTTACAACACTATCAGAATGGAGCAGCCCAAATTAAGAGAAAGCACCAAGACCTACAGTATGTGAACAAGCAATCTTTTTAAACTACCAAATCTACTGGGCTCTGCATTACTGGTCATGTGAGACCCATGTAGGGGCAAAGGCAGTTTAGGATTGAAGCGTGTCGTGGTCTGCCACCTGTTTACCAAACAAATGGCAGGAGGCCAAACTCAGCACCTTACCAAAGTGTCCGGTTTCTGTTTTGTGCTTTGTTGTGATCATGTAAGGCCAACGGACAATCACCAAGCCATTTAAGTTTAATGCAGCTGTCATGTCTATGCTGTTGTCCGTTGGAGGTGGTGGTGTGGTCATGATAGGTTTATTTTTTCTACCAATCATGTCTAACGATCCACCCGCTAAAACACGACACGTTACTTCCTGAAATGTTCAACGACAGGTATTCGCCGACTATCTTGAATGGACAAATCTACAAAGGAATGCAATGGTTGACTTGTGTAAAAATACAATCTCCTGAAGTCATGTGATCCAGTCCCATGACTTAACTACTTCTGCAGCAGAATCTGAATTTTATCAAACAAGCAAAAAAATGCATGTACGCTTGTGTCCTCACTAACTCACCGTAGAGTATGCGTAATAATCACAATAAGTGAAAACGACAAGGTATTAACTTCATTATAAATTCATAAACACCAACATAACATGTATAAAAAGCTTGTTTGTTGGCAAAGAAACTCCAATGTTTAACAAGTATGATAAACTTTGTCGTAGGTTTTTGAAAAATATGTTAACCGTAACGGATTGCATCACCTTTTCTGTACCCTGGAATAACAGTATGCAATGATATGGCATACTTAAAATTAATACAATCTTTGTACGTGCATTGTGTGTCTGCTAATATATTAACACCATCTTTAAAAACAACATAAATGCACAGCAACTTCAAGCCAAATGTAGCCTACTAAAGTCCATCTCCCTTATATTACAGAACTATAAATTAGGTTTGACTGAATCATTTGCATTGGAGAGCTGCCACTTGTTGCTGCTAACACAGTTTACAGGTAAACTTTACCTGCGTTTTCTAACATGTCATATGTCATGTGTCTGTGTAGGACTTTAACCTATCAATCGATCTACCTGCCGGTACAGGTGAGATACTTCTTTTCACAGGTAAAACAACCTGGTATATAGAAAAAAGTAAAACACATAGAGCTCAAGTGACTACATGTCATCGCAGCGTTATGCACTCAAAAACGACCGTTTAAAATTTAACTAAAACCTGCACATGCAGCCATTCTCTCTGCTTGAACATGAAAATCAAAGTAAAAGGAAAATATTATCCAAGAAATAAATAAACAATGAATGACATTTTTATTTTATTTTTAAACACCCAGAGAGGCCGGGCCTCACCGGGTCGGCGGAGACTCTCACCCCGGGTTTGACGTCCTCAAACACGGACGCTTCCTCGGCGCCTTCCGCTCCCGACATCCTCACCGGCTTCAGCTGCGTGAAAACCGCCCTTTCGTCTGTCGTATGCGGCGGATTCATGGCCAGTCCTACAGTCGTTGCCATCACACTTTTTACTCACACAAATATATCAAGTTTTAAATTGCGGTTATGAGCACATACAGAGTAACTGCTGTTAACTGCGCCTTACGGGAGCTGGAAACAACGGAATAATTCCTCTGCCCTCCCTCTCTGTCTCCTCTGCCTCACAGGTAGGTTTTACCTGAGCTCAAGTATGGACATGCTACCTGAGGCGACGGCGCAGCCAATCAGAGGAGAGGATGGGTCCAATGGTCCAATCAGATGCGTGGAGGCAGGCGGGATTCACCTGGGATAGCCTACTTCAGGAAGGGAGGAAAAACAACTGGAAAGGTGAAGTATGGTCCCCTCAAACAAACAAAACACACACACACACACACACACACACACACACACACACACACGCACACATGCACAGACACGCACACACACACACACACACACACTGTGTATATGAAACTAGGCCTATATTATAAGCAATTTATTATATCGGGCCAACTGTATGATATTATAAAAGGAATTTGCTGTCAGTGTACACACAATACAATACATGTATAATTAACATAAACCTGGGAAATGCACCCTAAGTAAATGGCATCTTGTAAATAGAAGAATAGAATAGAATAGAAATAGAGGATGAGCATACAATTGCACAGTGAACAAGATCATATTTGTAAGTGAAATACAGATTGAGTATTTCCGTTGTTCTGACGAAAACCTGCAAGCCATAACTAGCTGATTACTGCAGTTTTCATATATTTTCGCAATTCTGTATATCCCTGTCTCCCAGTTAGAAATAATTGAGTCATGCTGATAAAGTTCCCCTGTGACTGTGCAAACATTTAAAATCCATTGTATTCAACAATAGTGAAATAGTAGAATTACCAGGTTAAATTTAAGATGTAGCAGACAAAAAAAAACCTTGTGGCTGTATTGCCCCTCTTTTTTCCCATATAATTTTAGTTGGAAATCCTACTTGGACATTGTGTCCCATCTTTGCTCATTGCTCCATTACTTTGCATGATGGATTATTACAAACACACAGGAAATAACAAATAGTTGCCATGACTGTGCACTTCAAATGCATATTACAGCGTGTTCATTCTGAAGCTGTAGTCATGATGGCCATCAACAGCTACACACAAGAATGAGAAATGAATTAATAGAAACAATCAGATGTGTATTTATGTGTTGTTAAAAAAGTGACACATGTAATTGGCTGATTTGATTTGAGAGGTTTGACTCCACCTAAATAGCAACAGGATAAACTTGAAGAAAAAATAACTGCATCTGCCTTACATTGTCTCCCAAACAATGTACTTACTCATTTATTTTAAAGACGCAGGAGTAAAATATACTCTTCTATTCTTGCTTTGGTTAAAGATGACACACCCTCGTCTGGGAAAGGAAAATCGAAATACTTGCTCTCGTTTGGATTGAGCGAAGTCAAATGTATTAGCGTCAGATAGTGACCACCCACAACACAGCTGCTTTCGTCAGCGTTGACATATGAAATGCCAGTGATGCTGGCACTCAGTTTAGTTGTTTTAGCACTGTTTACTTTAACACAACTTCATGAGGAGAGCTTTAACTGTGTCTGGATGTGTGGACCAGTGTGGTAATAAGATGGGGCAGTGTATTTGCACGGATGCAGTAACTTACAATCACAGAAAAATGTGTTTTGTCAAAATGTTCCTATGCCTCACTGACAAAATAGTCTGTGTTGTTATTTATTTAGCTGCACCAACATGTTTGAAGATTTTTACTGTATGGGCACTAAGCCCATATTAACACCACTAATCAGGTTCAACTGATAGATTGACACCAAAAAGTAATTAACCTATAAACAGGCATCTCTGAGTGCATGTTCAGACACATGCCTCTTCATAAGCATTGTTTGTGTTTTAGTAACGTTTTGCTTATGATTTATTGATCCCCCAAGTTCAAATCTGTCAACATCTTTCCAACATCACCGCAGTCTGGAACTGCTGAGTTTAAACAACATTGTATTTCTTTTTTATTTACAAGATTGAATCACTTCATTCTATTGCATAATGAAAAAAAAACGTCTTCCCAAAATTGTTATCTATGGTCTACTACTCTCCATTTACTGTCATTTCTAATTTAATTTATCTATATCATCGACTAACATAATGTATTATATGTTCTTGATATTTACTGTATTTTTCTGTTTCAGCATTGGGATAATACTACGCAGACTTTCTTTTTGCTACAAAGACCAGAAGTACATGGGCCAACTGGGTCATACTGTCCAAAGTATCCTTGCCAAAGTAACATTTGTCATTTGGCAGTTGGTTACAACAGCTGGTGATACACTCGTCAAACCTGATTGGGACATCATGTACCTGTATGAGTAAAAACATACCAGTGGGGCGTTATCATCTGATCGCGTCAGTTTACCGGTGTCAAAGGCCTGTAAGTGATTTGCAAAACCGTGAGAAAACTCAGTGCTAATGTGGATTGTGTTTATACTGAATATAATAACAGGGACCTTTTATGATGTGTCCCACTGGTTGGCCCGCATATTTTCAGATTAAGCCAAGTTGTGATGAAAGAGCTGGTGCAGTAGTTTGTGCGTGAGTAACAATTGCCCATAGGATAACCAGTTAACATATTATAGGCCTTACCGCAATAAGCAGCATACAGGTTATACAAAGTCGGAGCCGGGCTTATGCGATGCTTTATTTTCATTATTGTCATACAATCTCATGATAAGATGTGTGAGTGACTCCAACTTCAATGGAATACAGAATATTTACTTTCCTGCTTTGACATGTCAAAATATCGACCGTTTGAAATGGCCTATTGTCTCCGCAGTCAATCATCAATATTTCATACCTTAGTCTTTCTGGCATTTTACACAACAAAGGCTGATAACAAAAGTTGTTTATTTTGAACTTCTGTTGAAAAATTCCACTTTGTGTGTAAATGTTATATCGTTTCAATAAAGAGTTAGAAGAGACATTGATACATAAAACAGACCTGTACAATGCTGGTGTTACTGTTAAATGAAGGGCCATTTTCTTAAAATTGCTGTTTCTTATTAGCCTCTTTGGTGCTGCAGAGATCATTGAACCAAACCGTGTAAGAGGGGGGTTCTTGTGGTTTATTCATAGGAATAAACATACGAAAAGATAGGGAAAAATAAAAATAAAAGACTATGAAACAAGATCACAACAACAGGCTGCAGCTTGGTACTAGAGCAAAACTTACATGACCGCCTAATTCTGTCAAAATGTATTTGGTTTGCATCTGTAGTTTGTTAAGATCAGAGTGATGGCAAAACACACTAACATGTAATTAAAAACTTGAAGAAAGGGAGGGGAAGGAGTACACATTTTGTTTTTATATATTTTATCACCTTATCTGAGGGGAAGCCACATCTGAGGACGAAAGAGAGGGCACTGGATACACTGCATTCCTCTCTCTCTCTCTCTCTCTCTCTCTCTCTCTCTCTCTCAATCTCCCTATTTCTCCCTCTCTTTCTCTGTCTCTCTCTCTCTCTCTCTGCAGTGATGGTGTGCTGTCATTAAGCGGAGGGCGGGTGAGGACACGGTTCCTGCACTCAGCTGGTTAACGCCCTCAAGACAGCAGTTATGTATAAACATACACATCGCCCTTTTCCTATAGTACATCTGCAGAGAGCTGATTGGGTTACTGATCAACTCGAACAACTGATTTTATCTTCATAAGATTACAAACAGACAGACAAAACAACCAGGGATTAAGGAGATGATCCCTTCAAGAAAAACATCCTAGTGATTTATAGGAGACTTTCACTAATGTTGCAACTATGGAATTTGTCATTTCAAATTTCCAATTCAAATTGCCATGCAAATAAGCTGTGTTCTGCTGGGTTGCAGTGAATTGGAGCTTATGTTCAAGGTCTGGTAGGTTGCAGACTGTTGTGGTCGATGCTTATCGATCAAAAGTTACACCTGATGACGAACAGGAGAAATATGCGCCGAGGCAATGGAGGAGGAAATGTTCTTGCCTAAACTTCATGTTAGCTCATGCCGGATTCACTTGCTGCCAGCGATGTGCTGAAAATATCTGGGTCATCTTCAGAAACTGCTGATTACTAAGACAAGTTCTTACGTGTGTCAGAATGGCCCCCAAAAGTAGTATTTTTCCAATATTCTATAATATTTGATCATTTTTGATGATATTCTTCAAAAGCATATTAATGTAGCAACTAGTCAGGTGGTGCTAATTTAGCTGCTCTCTTTCTGGTATGTTATTTAAAATATGCATTATATTTAAATTTAATTTAATTAAATTTATTTATTTTAAATTCTTTACTGGGATAAGCCCTTTGGATGAACCCATCCAGTTTTCCTCAACAACATAAAAGTACATTGACAACATAGTTAGAACATATTTCTTAACACACAAAATGAAAAGCAAAAGCAAACAAGCCAACACAAACAAACAAAACAAATACACACACACACACACACACATATGCACGCACACACACACACACACACAAACACACACACACACACGCACACACACACACACACCATGAGAGCTTTACAGAAATCTTGCATACTGATCGTTTTAAAAGAAAAAAGGTGCTTCTGAAATGTGGAAGAATACAAATATGAGTATAAGTCAAGCTCCAGACCACCACACCCATAATCAGAACATAGATAATGGATGCATAATACCTACTACTGGTTTGTTATGTGGATGCCGGTGGGCAACCTTTTTTTTTCTTTTGCCGTTGCCTTTGTGAGAGGCGTCGTGAATTGGTTTTGTCGGAATGAACTCTTTGGAGTCATGTGATGTGTCAGAGCTATTAGCAGAGGAAAAACCAGGGGTGTGGTGCTCTCTGAAACCTCTCGCTGCAGCTGACTGGGCCTTGACAGCTTAAACAGTGTGTTAACCACAGCCATTCAGGTAGCGAGTGATTAGTCTAATGCACACTATAATGCCCATTACCAGCGGCACACGCCTCGAAACTTCTTG
Organism: Hyperoplus immaculatus; assembly: GCA_949357725.1. Lineage (NCBI taxonomy): Eukaryota > Metazoa > Chordata > Actinopteri > Uranoscopiformes > Ammodytidae > Hyperoplus > Hyperoplus immaculatus. The sequence goes on from OX442362.1 coordinate 4,464,652, forward strand.
TGTCTTCTGCATTGGACTACGCTGTATGAAGTGTAGAGAGGTCATCGCTCAATTTATCAAGGAAAGCCCTTTCTTGTGCATGTCTTGTGTTCAGGACAATACTTAAGTATGTCACCACACCTGTGAGTAGAGGATAGAGTGAGTGAGTGGGACCACATTTGTTTCACAGAAGAGAACTTCACAAGGTCTTCTGTAGGAACACTTGTAAGGCTCAACATAAAAGCAAACCTAATCATGGCATAACATGATTTCCATTGCCATTAGAGGAAAACATCTCCTTGTTTGTTTATTTTGTGACAATACATTATTAAAAAAAAACAATTCAAAATATTGAATTTAAAATATTTTTTATGAATATAATATCTAATCTTGTACTTTTTAAATAAACATGTTTATTTAATTATTTTCGCTTCAATTTCGGAGACAAATTAATGTTAAAACACAAATTGCCCCAAAATTGCCAGAGGTTATACAGTTCATGACAGTGGAAGGTTTTGGAAGAAGAAATGTGGTGTGACCTGTTTCTTCAAACTGATGACCCTTCCCTCGCTGTGCAAGAAAAAATTTGAGAGACCATGGAAAGGATCACCTGACTAAATATTTTAGAACAACATCACTTATGTTTATGGAGGGTTAAGTGGTCAGTTTTATTCTTGCTCCAGTTTGATGGATTGGAACCACTGATAGATGCTATCTCTTGTATCGAGACAACAGACTGCCTCTAGCATTATTAACCCCAGCTGTGGGGCTGTGTGTTGGTAATGTGGGTCCTCTAAGCGTTCTCTTGTCTTGTTTCCATCTTTTTGACCATAAATTGACCATTTCTGACAATCAGAGATGCTGGTTTTCTCAGTGAAATGCTAGCAATGTTCAAAAGCCATTAAGTGCACACTAAATGGCTTGTTAACATTTCTAGCATTTCACAGCCGATTTAAAGGATTAACTCTTTAACACTCTATGACTGCATTCTTGGTTGATTACTGAAAAAGTCAACAGTGTTTATTTAAAAAAACATGTATACAGTTTACCTTAACCAAAGTGCCTGTGTTGCCATAACCTTAACACAGATACAGTATATGATGCAAACCACACTGGTGTGCTTTCTAAGTCCATCATCCAACACTAACTTACAAAGTGTGTGGTAGCAATGGCAAGACAAATGATATAAAAGTAAATTAATCAAATTTCTTGGAGACAGGGCTGCTTATTTTATTGGAGAAGTATTACAGGAAGATGCAATGTGTGCACCAACAGGGTTTTTGAGGTACAATTACTACTGATGGGACTTTTTTTAATCAGAAGAACCAAGGAAGAATTTGCAGAAAAACCATCAAAAGGACTCTACATTGTTGGCCTGAGGTTTGTGTAGACCCCCTGGACGGTTACACCTCCACTGCTGGACTTCAAAGCCAAACAGCAGACGTTGGAAGAGGTGAGGAGAGTTATAAATCAGGGTTAGACCGACATGGTGTTTTGAGATCGCCTGCTTGAATCATGGAAGTCAAATCTCTGTACGGATGTGTTTATTAATGTCTTTCAGAGGCCAGATTTTTACCTGGTTCGATGTATTGATTCAGATATGAGAGCAACAAACTCTGTCGAAAGATCAAAAGCAATATGTCTTTCCATTAATACATCTTAAATGGAATGTCGTAAGAACAGAGGTAAAGAAGCTAAAATATGTCCTCAAGTTAAGGTATTGTTAATGAGTTAGTGAATGCGTAGCAGTCAAGGATAGGAATTGACCAAACTGATCAAAGAAAAGTGCACCTGGTTGAGGGTATGGTTAATAAAAGTGAACGTAAACCGTATTGTGTTGGGACGTGGCCACTGGTGCCAATCTACCACACCAGAACCTCAACACTTTTACTATCCAAATTTGCTTTATAAAGGGCATATCCTACTTCCTGCAGAATCGTAATAGATCCAGGCATAAGTGAATCACAAGTTGCGTACTTGTGTTGAGTAATGTGTCCTTCGTTTTTCATTTGTTTGTTTTGGTATCATTCAAGGGGACGAAAGATACCAACTGGATTAAAAAGATAACACGGTCGGGTTGACAGTAAAGATGATTCAGATGATGTTGATGACGAAACCGAGGCTTCAGATTTGGCCGTTTGGACTCGCAGGCCACTTTTTATTGACTCAGGGAGGGACCAGCGAACAGCCTCCGATTGTTCTCAGGAATGACGCCTCCAATACAACCATGTGTTTACCTTTCTTACGCTAAGAGCTTGAGCATTGATCTGTGTAAACTCAGAACTACTATTCTTTCTTTACGTCAGTTATCAGCGGCGGTATGCACAGAGGTGACACCGAGTCAGGTCCAAGGTGGTGGGTGGAGGAGAGAGGAGATTGGACAAAATAAGGCAACGGACAAGGACAAAGTTTAGATAGATTTTTCACAAGTAGAAGAAAGGAGGCTGTCAAAAGTTGTGAAAGACAAGCGAAACACACACATAAGCACATACGCATGCACACACGCGCACAAGCACACACACACACACACACACACACACACACACACACACACACACACACACACACACACACACACACACACACTTGCTGAATGCTATAGTCATCTTCTTACAGTAAGAGGCACACAAAAGGAAAATAAATGTTGAAGCTGCACCTATAAATATTTTCATATTAAATCTGAATCAATGCTTCTGTTCCTTTGTACCTGCTGAATGTGAACATAGCCAAATATGTTTTTTAAATGTTCGCAATAATTGGTAAAAAGTAATGCAATGTCATGTTTATGAGATGTTTGTTGTACTGCCAAATGGTTGCCAAAAAAAACAGTTATTACTACATGAAGTTTAACCTAAAATAATTTACAATTAAAATGCCTATACAATGAATGCAATGCTTAGGTTCTAATGTGCACTGTAAAAGTTATCACAATAAAGGAATCAACAATTAGTTTGAGAACTCTATCCACCATTGTGTGAGATGGATATTCCCTTAAAGCAGCTCAGAGTAACATTTAAATATCTTACAACAGCCTCATGTTTCCTCACATAATCATAAATTACCTTTAACAGCAAACGAGACTATCAGTGCAAAGAAAGACGTTTTTATTATAGTTTTTATTACTGCGTTTGGTCTGGTCGCACACCCAGTCCAATTTTCGGTTCACGCGTGCATGCTCTATGGTCACATATCCGTATTGGTGTGGCGCAACAACGCGATTTGAGAAGCCTATCCCTCCAGGTGAGGGAAGGGGAGCGGGAGCCTTGTTTGAGACAGTTATTTGTCGTCATAATGACTGATAGCGGGGCTGAACCATCGAAGAAAAAGAAGAAAATGCAATGAAGAAAAGCTAAAAGGGAGAGTGATAGGCGGGCAGGAGGGCGTTGCCAAGCAACGTATACACAATTTCACGGTAGCGAACTAGACTGCAGTGTTTACTCCTAAATGAATGAGCGGTAGCCTACTAAAACAAAGTTTACTTTGCCTCACCAGCATCATCAGATGACCATTATTTATCTGAAATAGTCATTATTTACAACAACATAAACACATTACCTCATAGTGATCCATACTAACTCTCGTTCATTCGCTTTGTGTGAGGACACGTAATCTTTCAGCTCCGTGAGAGAGAGAGTAGTTAGGTGACACCGCTGCATCAACTCATTGCAATCAGGTGTGTGTAGCACTGACTGGCATTAGTTGATGCTGTGTCACTAACCACTCTCACGGAGCCGAAAAGAGTCCGGTGCCCTCACACTTTCAACACACGGACATGTACTATATTGCTTCCTGATAATTTGAATCTTGCACGCCCGGCATGAGTTAGAAAACAGCTTCACGACAGTGTCTTAAAAATACTACCGCTTTTGTCCAAATGGGCCGCCAACGTGCAATGTTACTCGTAGTGGCTTTAATGTCAATTGCATTTCCTGTTGCTCATGGTGTGTGCACAGAGATCAATGCTACTTTCACAATGAGATGAGAACATCAAAGGGCAGATGCATGACTCAAACAATGAAACATGTTTTAATTGGTGTTGTAAGGAGTGATAAGGGATCCACAATTACAGATGAATTTTCTTTTAATAACACTTATTAACAAAGTATGACAGTATTCTATAGAACTCTGCCAGGTTATCACATATGCAGATGATACCTTACTTCCGGTGACATCAGAGGGTGATAAGTCATTTCAGAGCTACTTAATCTGTCCAGACACGGCAATTCACCGATCAGTCAAAAGTCGTAACTGTACAACATCCGCGTAGGCACGAATTCACGTAATTATAGTGAGCAATCAGTCATTTTCTAAGCAAAGAACGTCGTCAAAACTCTGGCCACAGATTGTGTTCCATTTGTTTTATGAACAGTTTCTTGATAAGAAGGAGACAAAGTTTATAGTATAGGGACACAAAGATGTCTCTATCCCTTGCAAGCCTGGGGAACACCAATATCATCATACATTAACATGAAGAATGTAGTTACTGGCATTTAAGAGACACAAAATCCCTTATCAGAAAAGGAACTTAAGCTGTTTATGACCATATATGACAATATGACAGCCTCACATATGTCAGCAATCCATATTTGTACATGTATATAGAACATTTCCCTCTGAAAAGGCGTTTTTTTGTATCGTAAAAAATACACAAACAGAGGATTTGTCCATATTTTTGGAAGAACAATTTTTACCCAAATTGATTCGATACTGAAAACTGACATATACAGTAACCAAATATGTTACATAAATCATTCGTGGCTGTTAAATAGGTTTTGTTCTCAGTGGAGCCTTTGAGGTATTCCACAGGTTATTTGCATATCAGACTATCACGTAACACAGCAGTGCGTGTCCCTCACTGCCAAATAGCTCAAACACGAAGATAGAAAGCAGTACAGTATTTCACAACCACCTTAGTAGCTGATAATCCTGCAGGATACGCGACCATATTTGGCTTTCAGGAAGTCCTGAAATTCCTTCAGGTGAGATATGACTTGGTGACATCATCGTGATGTGGGCAGGAAGGGGGGGGGGGTCAGGGGGTGTATAATTGACTCTATGCTCTGTTATTTGTTTCCCGTCGCTGTGGCAACCCACACCATTCCAGCACTGTAAAAGGTCATGAAACCTGCAGATCAGAGTCCTGTGGTTCATTCCAGTCTCTGGGTCTTGTGTCTCTGACGTTCCCTGATGCAACAGGACTAACAGAAAGTGTATGATTTGGACACATATTGGGGGGAAATGTTTGTTATTTACTTTTTTTGGAAAGCTCGAGTGACCTTTGTCCTCGTCATAAAAATAAGGGGCTTGAATGACCTTTTGAGAATATCCCCTTTAAAATGGCACCAAACAAGATATTGGCAAACGTCGAGTCTAAATCAAGATAATGCACCAGCGTCTAAAATGCAATTTACCTAACTTTTCCACTTGATAACTGATACAGCTATCGTTCAGGAAGGGTTATCATACCAAACATATCTATCTACAGACATGGATCTTTAGAGAAATTGTATTTATCCATTGTGGTATTACAATCTGGTTTGTTCATGCCATCCTGTCATAAACTCTCTAATATGTTTCTCTTCTGGTCTCAGAAGTATGGCCTACATTTTTGGCTTCAGTATTGCACCTTTAACAGCAGATTGTGGGCTGTTATTTTAACCCCCTCAAGACAGAAAGCTCCCACCATATCAAGTTACCCCTGTACCTGTCTGAGAGGGAGAAAAGATGAGAGAGAGAGGAAGAGAAAGAGAGAGAGAGAGAGAATTCTAACGAAAGAGGAGGGCTGAGCTGTTATTAACTCATTCATTGTTGGTGTGTAAAGTGGAATACTTCCCCATTGGGAATCCAACCCATTGAAATGTGCGGCTTTTGTCTTTCTCCTGTGGAGCCGTGACTTCCCACCAGCCACCTGCTTCTCTTTGACACAGTTTAATCACCAAGAATGTTTGTTACAGGGTGGGTAAAAGCTTGCTGTGCCCCAATTCATACATATTATGTACAGATACCATTTAACTATCAAGTATATAGTGTTATTCTGCGACTTTCAAACATCAGCAATCTGATACACACAAGTGATTTTAGGATGTTTGATGGAACTTTTAAGATTTTGTTTTGTTATTACATACAATACAAGTTTCCAGTGTGGACGTACATAGACAAAACTCTGCACCAAGGATATCATGCAGTGAGAGCACTGATTACATTATAACATGCAGGTTTTGGACCTCTGTTTGACTGGCCCAGCCTTCTGTACCAACACTGTCTACTAACTAGTGTGGTTATACACAACAAGTTTAATTGAAGAGAAGCAAGACAAGTGTACGTGCTTGAAGCAACGACCCTGGTTTAGTCTGACTGTCAAACAAGCTATTATATGGGTCTTGAACAAATGATATTACAATGTTATTAAGTTAAAAAAAGTATTCACTTTTCATTTGTGGCACTCTTATTTTGAAAGATTTAAACTAGACTATGCTGCTAGCTAGTTGCACAGTGGCATCAAGTGAAAATGTTTTAAACACACGTAATAGCCTGAACCTCGAAAACTTATAATATTTAGATCTTTTATTCAAAGTTGTATTCAGAAATAGTTTTTTTGTTTGTTTAAGCTTCTTGAAAGTGTGGCTTAACGACTCCACTTCTATTCTCTTCTTCTCCTAATGCTGGGCTTACACTATACGACTTTTCACACGATTTGACAGTCGCAGACAATCTTCCAATGTCGGACTGGGATCACAGAAGTCGTGCTGGAGTTGTGGCGCACACCCGTAATCTCAGTCGTGTGGTGTAAAGTGGTCATCCGAACCGATTTCAGCCACTTATTTCGGACATTTTTCCTTGAAGCCTTGGCTGGAGAACCAGGCTGACAGCCGCGCAACCTTAACACTTTACCGTCAAATACAGGGTTAGGAGTTAAAGTCATTGGGGGATGAGATCAGCAAATAAAGTTGGTCAAATAACTAAAGGAAGTCCCCCGCTCGGAATATTGAACTTTTTTTTAAGTAAATAATCACTATCGCATTTGCGGAAATAATATTAATCTCAAAAGGAATCTAGTTGTAGTCTTGCAATATGAGACCCCCTGTCTTTTCAAAATCTCACTCTGTGACTGAAAACTAATGACTAGTTGTCTTCAGGTGTGAGTTGATTGTCTTTAGATGTAAGAGGGTTTCAGTCTTCGGTCTTTTCAAAGTCTTTTAAAAGTCCTCTAGTGCAGTGATTTTCAACCAGTGTGCCGCGGCACACTAGTGTGTGAGGAAATGGGAGCGGAACATAAAGTCTTATTGCTCCACACGGAGGTCCGGTGGCTGTCGCGCGGCAAAGTGCTGGCCCGTGTGTATGAGCTGCGAGAGGAACTTAAAGTTTTTCTGACAAACGAGAGGTCCGATTAGCTGCTTGCAAGTGATGAGTGGTGTACAAAGCTGCAGGGCTCCAGACTGCGACCAATGCTCACATTTTGCGACCATTTTTGAGACAGTGCGAGCAGGCTAGTATTTTGAACTAGGGGCACGCGCGCGACCAGGAAATTCGCCGACATATTTTTTCATTATTATTATTACATCCATTATTAGTGCTTTGTGTTTGAGAGAGAGATAGAGCAGTCCGCGACTGATCAGTGAAACGATCAACAGCGTGGATCACGTGACCAATTCTCATCTCAGTGTCCCGCTGTCATCACCTCGTTAACATGTTGCCAACTGGCGACTTTTTCCGCTATATTTGCGCTAAGGCTAGTTAAAGACCAGAGACACATCTTGAAACTTTTTTTAAATACCGCGCTCACCAGAGTCGAGTACTAGCAACGGCTGCTGTCTGCTCCTCCTCACCGTTGGCAGCCCTCACTCACACGGTTTGTGTGTCGGATAACAGCCCCCTGCTACCTGCAGCAGCCAGCAGACAGACAACATGTCGCTCTGTGCAAGAGCTGCCAGGTGACGTTTGTAAACACGTAAATAGTTTTATAGGTCCACATTCAACTGCATATCTATATAAAAAAGCTAACCTTGTAGTTACAGCAACTAACACAGTTTTTAAAGTTAGTTTGTAAATATGTAAAGAGACCTAGGTAATTTGTATAGGCCAACTAGGCCTACTCAGCATTTTCTATTCATTTAGCCTCTTTCAGAATTGCATATTATGCAAATTAGTTGATTATGTCATCCAGCTACTACTAGTTAATTTAGGGCCAATAACTATTTTCCTTATAAAGGAGTCAGCAGAGATACAGAAGGAAAAATCACAGGGCTCAGGTGTAGAAGGGGTTGTGGTGAAAATGGGTCAAAATCCCAGTCTTTCTACCATTCCTGCCAGGATATCCATTTTGTGTTCATCGAAACAGGCCCAGGTTTCACACTAAGGGTGTATTCACACTTGGAAAGTCCGCTAGTTCACTTGCTTTGGTCCAGACCAAATAGAGGTTTAATTTGTTTTGTTTGGCATGGTCCACTTTCATATTGCCCCTTTTGCAAGTGAACCAGCATTACGAAGCAAAACCACACGTGATCTGAGGTAATTCATTCATTGGACAGACATTCTGGGGTGGAGAGAAACAGGAAGCACGAAGTTAAAACTGCGAAATATATATCATTGATATAATATGGGGTTAAAAATAATAAAAGGGCCTACATCTAACCTATAAATAAAGAGGAAAAACATCAAATTATTGTTGTTTCATATGGTTATAATATGTAGCCCTATGTCAATGCCACGTTATGTGGCTTGTAGCCTACGATATGAAACATCATTTTTACTGTATTTTTGGTGCTGGACGCGCGTCACGCGAGAAGAATAGGCTCAAGCTGACACTCAGCTGATTAAGCTGTGTATCAGCTGGGTCGGCGCAGTTCAGCTCCAAACTGACACGGGGATAGTAGCCTATTGACGGTCCCGTAGGCCTACATGGAAAGCAAAATAAAAACACACACTTCATGCAAAGCGCAGTGTGAACCTGTTGGCACTGTGCGGGAGACGCTCCCCTCTCCTTCATCTGATCGCTGAACACATTCAGCATTTTTACGCGTCCTCTGGATCAAATGTAATATATTGTTCTGGGCTCCCGGTCAAACCACAACTTATCGTCCTAACAATGGCGACAACAGCACTTTCCCATAATGTGAAGCTGACGGCTATTTAATAAAAAAGAAAAGAAAGAAAAGGCACAGTGCCTCCTGCATTTGGGTCGGATCGAGTCCGGACAAATTCACACCACAAACGAACTGCAACAGAGTGCGTTTGGAAACGCACCGAGACTACCTCTTCAGCTGGGTCTTGGAGCGTTTGTTTGGTCCGCCCCCGAGTGCGATTGCTGTATTCACACCTGCCTGAAAGATGCGCACCGAAGGCAGAAGTGCATCTGAGTTCGTTTCAACCGAACTAAACACGGCATGTGTGAATACACCCTAAGTGAGTATAAATACATTTAGAAACTATATCATTAACTTTACGTATTATATGTACTGTGTTAGAGTGTCATTTTGGTTGGTGGTGTGCCCCAGGATTTTGCAAATGTAAAAAATGTGCCGCTCCTCAATTTCAACCCGGTTTTATGATTTAGTGTCGCGCATGATGTTTAACGAGACACACTCTTAAGAACATGCCTTCATTGAAATGGTTTATGTATGTATTTCATCCCCTGAAGCAATGATGTGACATAATCTTTTTCGGAAACTCATAAAACGTTCAGATGACGCCACAATATGTTGGTATGTGTCTGTGTGAGTGTGTGAACATTTTAAAACATCCACTGCTGTGATCACATATGTTCTCCTATTTTTCATACCCTGTTATTCCTGTTATGGAATACAACGCTTAACGTGACAATACTGTGTATGTGTATGTGTGTGTGTGTGTGTGTGTATGTGTGTGTGTGTGTGTGTGTGTGTGTGTGTGTGTGTGTGTGTGCATGTGGGAGATCATTTTTTCACCGGCAAAAGATCTGTGAATACCGCAAAAAAGTCACGAAACAAAGTACACTACTAAATTCCTGCATTAGAAGGGTTTCCTGCTTTGAGTCACTGCATTCGATTAGACTGGAAGGAAATCAAATGTCTTGGGTGAATGATTCACTTTGAGCCAAACATCATAAAAGTTCTGATGCACACACAGATGCCCATTCATTGATGCAATATCAGATCAACTAAACATCTACATAAATAGCTTCCAATTTGGCAGCTAAATTCATTCTACTGCAGTTCTTATCCTCTCTCTCTCTCTCTCACACACACACCCGCCCACCCACCGACACACACACACACACACACACACACACACACACACACACACACTGCTGATCTGTCAGCATCAGGTTCTCTGGCTGTCCGAGCAGGTGTCACGCCAGCGTAACTTCACCCCGTCACGACACTCTCTGCATGTCAACCGGAACACAGCGGACCACAATGCAACAGTAAAACGATGCTCCATTGAAGAGGTGACAGCCAAGCGCTGCTTCATTTACTGGCAGGCAAACCCCTGGGGATCTTAGCCAGTGTGTGTGTGTGTGTGTGTGTGTGTGTGTGTGTGTGTGTGTGTGTGTGTGTTATCACTGTGTAAGATCCTCTTGGTGTCATCCGTTTGTAGAACAAGAGGCATATTGCTTCTGTGACATGGTGGTAATAAATAAAAAGCTCTCAAAACTTTTTTTCATTTTCTTAAAAAAAAATTGACAGTGGCAGGTGTCACTACAATATGATATGTCCACACGCCGATTACCTACAGCAGTGCGTGTTATGTGATTAATTGACAGCCATTAATAATGAGTTAGACAGTGTGTTATGTCTGATTGCCTGGAACGGACACAAGACTCCCTTAACCTGCTGCAGGGACATGTGGGTCAATGAAGGGATGAACACAGAGGCATTCAAGCATTCAGGCATTTACTGCAAGACTGCTAAAACTGCTAAAACTTTTTCTTTTACTAACTCATGTTACTGACTAGGCCAAACATCAACATCTTGCATGTTGGACTGGTTTTTATTTTTGAAATGTGCATATGAATTGTGCATATGCCAAAGCTGAGATGAGATAGACTCAACTTAATTAGAAATAACATTTTAAATATGGTCACAACTAATCATTAAGTGAAACACATATTATTTAATATAGTTTTCAGCTACTTCTACATCTTGAACGAGCAAATATACAACTGTATATTGCAGCAACATACAAACTCAGCTTAGTGATTTGCTTGGTATTGAATAATGGTTCATGGCATAAAATAGGTCAGCATTGTTGGCACCCTTGATAGACGTTGTCTCCGGCACAGGTATCATTTTGGTTTCTAAATACTTGACCTCAATACTTGATATGTTGGGTGATGATAGTCTTGGCAGGTTGCTGTTTGGTTGCACTTGGGAGAACAATGTCTGAATTTGTCGTTTTTCGGTGAAAAACCCAATGACTTCCTTCAATGCAACGCATCACAGGCAGAGGAGACGTCAAACTTGATTGTAAAGTGTCGTTAACTGAATCAACCTTTGAGGATTTCTTGTTATCAAAAAAGTTCCGACAACACCTTAGGCCACTCCTAGGTATTAAATTATACAGTACTGCTTTTAAATCTGGAACACAAATACCTTTCCTGTGTGTCAGATGACCCACAGAAGAGAAAGCCAAGGGAGTGGTGAGGGCATGAATAACAACCTTGAGCTGTTTGGCAGAGAAACAACCAACAATCACTGACTGTCATAGTACAGATGACTTGTTTCCCATGATGTTTCACATCAGACAGGCAGAAACAAGGACAATCACATTTATCAACAGGTGTCAGAGATATTTAAACATTGTTGTCAAAATATTTAAATTTGCCAAGATAAGCAATAATTTGGACTGAGGGGACTTACATTTTTAGTAAGAGGAACAACTGACACTTAATATTTCTTTCTTATAAAATAAGTTTGGTAAACAATAAAAAGTCCCAATATACCTGCCAAAGTTAATGTAATAAGGCCTTATTAGCTTAGCACCTATATGGGTATGCATGGCCTTGAATAAGTTGAGAATTACATTGGTGTATTTATGTGAACATCATGATCAAATCACAAAACAGTTAAGGGAGGTAACTTAAGTACAGTAAAGTGTTCTAAACACGGTACTCACTTTCCAAATCCTTTGGTGTGTATAGTTGTTTGACTGATGTCAATAAGTGGAGTAAGTTTCATGAGCGTCTGACTTTCCTTGTATGCGATAGGAACCCTAGCCTAACCCTAGCCCTACAGGAAATGAATGGAGTTCAATGTAAATAGCCGGGCTCTGCGATTACTGGGAAGTTTCAGATGAATGAAACACTTCTCCACACTAAAAAAAAGTAATAAAAGTTGTTTTTGTGGAGCACCTTCACAAAGACAAAAAAGCTGTACAATGCTTTCATTAGAACATAAACAACAGGTTTTGGGCGTTTTACGATGAAGGGGAAACTGACATCACGTTAAATGGAGGGTGTTGTTTAACAGCTTGGAAACAGGATCATTGAAAGAATGGCACGATAAACAATCCATGTAAACACCTCGGTAATGTGTGTTCCTCTGATAATAGCCTATAATGGAACATATATTTGCATGTGATTGTAGCTGAAGCCTTGGGGGAAAGAGCTGAGCCTGAGACAATGCAGTGACATGTTTGGACAAACGCTAGCCAAGAGCAAATTGGAGTTTGTTTGATTTGATCCGCCGAATGCACGCACCATCTTGGCCAATCGGGTCACTTCCTCCCTCCCGGCATCTCACAACATTCCAAGCTTTCATTGAAGACTCCTGATTGGCTGAGGCTGAAACCAATCGCAACTAAACTATCGTAAGCTACCGCTGTTGTGTTTTGGCCACTGCAACCAAACCCCGGATCAAGCACAAAGTACAATAGCCGGCGTGGTGCGTGTTAAAGTTGATCAAACATGTGTGTCATAAGCTCAAATACAGACCGTAAACATTAAAATCAACGAGTGAGCTGGAAGAACACTGTAGTAAAATTCATAAGAACAGATAATAGCCTCTTGCCAAACAGCTCTGAGGAAAAACCTGTCGAGGGACCAGTCGAGGCTTGACTGGCACACTTAGCAGTTTGGCAGAAAAACAACGAACCATCCATGTGTGTTTGTTTATGGGACAGACTGTTCCACATCCCTGAAAGGATCTATTTTGTAGGTTGAGCAGAACATCATTATCTCTTTGTATATTGTACTGCAACCAAAATCATGCGAGGCACTACTGGGACTACAGATGCAAATGCGCTACTAGGAAAATCCGGTGCAATTATTTTTAAATTGTGCGCTGTCCCTGTAAAAATAAACAAATCAAAAAAGCATTCAGGTTGTAACAGCTCTGTCTCAACTCTCATCTCATCTCTCTTCACAATGTGTCTCATGGTGCTGTGTAGAGCATTGATATGATTTGTTTCATGGGTCGTCTTCATACACAGATCTAGTTGGGGCACCACAAGATCATGAAACGTTGTGGATGGACAGGAAGAATTTGTAGAAATCTTAGACTCGGGGGAAAAAAGAGAACATTGCCTCAACAAAATGTGTAGATTCAGTCATTTTTCTTCAACGTCAGATTTTTGCATTTTATGTCTTGTGGCACCTGACAGATTCGCTGTCTTCTCTCTGACACTTTGCACAGGTGAAAAACATTTCCTCCGTTTGAGGTTTACAATTAATCAACCAACCAACCAACCAACCAACCAATCAATCAATCATAATGTATTATAGCCCAAATTCACAAAAATGCCTCAAAGGGTTGTACAACATAAGCACAATACAAATGTCCTAACAAAAACACAACAAACCATATAAAAACAAGATACATTACTTCATTAAAACGTGTCAAGACTAAGAAATATGACAAAAAAAAGTTCCATATGATAAACTTTTTTTTTTATATAGCCGTAGTGTATCCAGCATAACACCAGACTACTGTCTATTTGTGAACAGTTAATAATTTGGAGATGACATGTCACCTAAGGGAGACACACTATATGATATGTTTGCACTGCTGTGGTTTTAGCGGTATTATTAAGAACGGTTTTGAAAAGTTAAAACTGTTCTCAGATTACAGACATCAGACAGACAGTTTGAATGACAGTCTGTCAAGCAATAGCCAGGAGCGCTAACATTTTGGCGCCTGCTTGTGCTACCAGAGGGGTTGACTGTTGCAGGAGTTTTCCACTCACCCTTGTTCCCACTCCGGTAACCTTTTCTACGTCTGTTGAATTGTAGTGGGTGTCGGCAGTGATATCATCACTTGCGTGTGCCGGCCTTTCTAACCACGCTGACTCAGGCTGAGCAATGTGATCTCACGTTCCTGCACATAATGCTGGATTTAAAGTACAGTAGATTGGTTACGCATGTGCA